>CP139508.1:239867424-240146501 GCA_021014915.2 Artemisia tridentata subsp. tridentata
GTTTTTTGTCTGCTGTGGTCTGTTTTCTGTCTATTTTCTTAATTGTTTTGTTTACTTGTCTGCTATTTTGGCTGATGTTCTTATTAGTAGTTTGGATGTTGGTAATCCTTTCTATTTGCATTCTAGTGATAGTTCTAATGTGCCTATTATTCACTTCAAACTTACTGGGTCTAATAATTACAAGATGTGGTCTACTGCTATGAAAATTGCTTTAAAAGGGAATAATAAAATGGGATTTGTTGATGGTACTTGTGTCAAACCTGTTACTAGCCCTGTCTTATCCCAGCAATGGGAAAGATGCAATGTCATTGTTCTTGGCTAGATTCTTGGGTTCTTTATCCCTGAGTTGTACTTAGGGCAGGTTTACTCAGAAATTGCCTCTGAGGTTTGGGAATGAGTTAGAGGAAAGTTATGATAAGATTGATGGTTCTGTTATTTTTAATGTGATTCACAAAATTAATAGTCTGAAACAAGGTGACTTATCTGTGCCTGATTATTATCATAAGTTAAATTCTCTTTGGAGAGAATTTGACACTTTAACTTTGTTACCTGCTTGTACATGTGCTGCTCATGAAGGTGTGTTGAAACATAATCAGCTTATCAGACTTATGCAATTCTTAATGGGCTTAAATGATGTATATCAACCAATTAACAGTAATATCTTGGCTAGGGACCCTTTACCAGATATTAAAGAAGCCTTTAATGTTGTTTCTAGGGAGGAGTCTCATAGAGGACTCCATCCTAGCTCTGGTTCTAGCAGCAAGGTCCAACCTGCTGCTTTTGTTGTTAAGACCAATAATAACACTAATTCTAATAATTTTGTTAGAAGAGGTTATAACAATAATAATAGTGGTAATAGGGGGCCCGATCCTAACCTTGTGTGCAAACATTGTGGTCTGATTGGTCATACTATTGAGAGATGTTATGAGTTAAATGGTTATCCTCCTGGGTTTAAAAGAAACCCAAATCTGTCTAAACAATATGCTGCTGTCAAAAGGTTTAATGGTAATGCAGATGTGTCTCAACCCTCTACTTCTTCTGGTTCTATGTCTGGGTTTTTCACTAATGATCAAATGATGAAACTCTTGAGCCTCATTAATGAAAAAACCCTCTGCTAATGTGTCTGCAAGTATGGCAGGTATAACTTCTAGTTTCTTCAATAATAATGTGATGTTTAACTTACATTTTGAAAAATTCTTCTGTGCTAAAACTGGTTTTGTGAGGTATAATGTTACATTAGGATGGATAATTGATTCTGGTGCTAATCAGCATATGACAGATTCCACTAAGAATATGTTTAATGTTGTTGATATTTCTAGTCTTATGTTAACTGTGGGGCATCTTAATGGGACTGTATCTAAAATATCTGCCATTGGTAGTCTTAGACTTACTACTTGTGTTGTCTTGTTTGATGTTCTGGTTGTTCCTGAGTATAATGTTAGTCTATTATCTGTTAATAAGATGATTAAAGATAGTAAATTCTTTGTTGGTTTTGATGAGCATAAGTGTTATATTCAGGATTTGAAACTGGGCAAGATTTTGGGGACTGGTAGTGAGTCTGGTGGTCTCTACTTGTTTGATGAAACTAATTGTGGTGAGTCTAGTCTTGGTATGAGTAATTCTGTGTTTGTTTGTCATGTTTCTAATGAGTTATGGCACCAAAGACTTGGGCATCCTGCTGACCAAGTCTAGTCTGTTTTGGGTAATAAAATTTGTTTTAAAAAGATGGATCATAGGTCTCCTTGTGATGTGTGTCATAAGGCTAAACAATCTAGAGAGCCATCTCCTTTAAGTGATCATAAATCTGAGTCTGTTGGGGATCTTGTTCATTGTGATGTTTGGGGTCCCTATACAGTTACTAGTTGAGATGGTTTTAAATATTTTTTTTACTTTAGTTGATGACTTTAGTAGAGCTGTTTGGATATACTTACTAAAATCTAAGATTGAAGTTGCTGATTATATTGTAAGCTTTATAAAACTCATCTTTACACAGTTTAACAAGAAAATTAAAGTAATAAGGTCAGATAATGGAACTGAGTTTATCAATAATCAATTAGCTAAACTGTTTAATGATTTAGGCATGATCCATGAAACTTCTTGTGCCTATACTCCTCAGCAAAATGGGGTTGCTGAGAGGAAACATAGACACCTTCTTAATGTTGCTAGGAGTCTTATGTTTCAGGGGGGGATTCCCCTATCTATGTGGCCTGAATGTGTTTTAACTGCTGTATACTTGGTTAACAGGCTTCCCTCCTCTGTCTTATCTGGTGCTTCCCCTTATTTTTTAGTTTATGGTAAGGATCCTAGTCTCTCTCATATCAGATCTTTTGGATGTCTGTGTTATTCTACTATCTTAAACTCAAATGCTAAGTTTAGTTCTAAATCTAAAAAATGTGTCTTAATTGGTTTTTCTAGTGAAAAAAAGGCTTATAAATTGCATGGTTTAGAAAGCAAGTCTGTCTTTTTTGCAAGAGATGTAAGGTTTTATGAAACTGTGTTTCCTTTCAAAATGAAGTCTACAAATTTATCAAATGAAACTGAAAATGTTTTTGACAAGTCAGAACTAAACTTTGATGAAGGTAGAGTAAACAGTTTAAACTTTTTTGACATATATGGGTCTGAAAGTCCCAATGATGAAGAGGGGGACCCTTATAATGTGGAAGGTAGTGAGATGGTACCTCCAGATGACTGTGTTAACACAGTTAATGATGGAGGTACAAGCACTGCAACCCAAATAGATGATACTATCACCTCTGAGGGCAATCAAAATATTTTCAATGGTGAGGACCATGTTATTCAGATGGAAGCATCAAACTTGAGGAGGTCTAGTAGACAAAGGAGTCAGCCTGCTAGGTTTAATAATTTTGTTGTTGGTAGTAATGTGAAGTATGGTCTTGAGAAATATGTTTCTTATTCTAATCTGTCTATAGTAAATATGTGTTTTTCTACAACATTAAATAAGTCTTATGAGCCTAAAAATCTTGCTGAGGCTTCTGAAAATCCTAAGTGAATAGAAGCTATGAATTTAGAAATGGAAGCTTTACGTAGGAACAAGACTTATGAATTGTGTGAATTGCCTGAGGGTAGGACTGCCATAGGTTGTAAGTGGCTGTGGAAACTTAAATACAAGTCCTCTGGTGATATTGATAGATATAAAGCTAGACTTGTTGCTAAAGGTTTTAATCAAAGGGAAGGAATTGATTATGAGGAAACATTTAGTCCTGTTGTAAAAATGGTTACTGTTAGATGCTTAATTGGTATATCTATTTATAACAAATGGTCTTTGTTTCAACTTGATGTTAATAATGCTTTCTTGCATGGTGACTTGTATGAGGATGTCTATATCCAATTGCCTCCTAGTTATTATGATAAAAGTGAAACCAGGGTTTGTAAGTTGAATAAGTCTCTTTATGGGCTAAAACAGGCTCCAAGACAGTGGAATGAGAAACTTACTACTGCTTTGACTGAAAATGGTTTTAAACAAAGTGTTAGTGATTATTCTTTGTACACTAAGAATAAAAGTGGCATTTTCTTGGCTTTATTGGTCTATGTTGATGATATTGTCATCACTGGTAATAATCTTGAGGAAATTGAGAAGTTTAAAAGATTTCTAAACTCTAAATTCATGATCAAGGATCTTGGTCCTCTCAAATATTTCTTGGGAATTGAAGTTTTAGATGACAATGTTGGTCTTTTTTTTATCTCAAAGAAAGTATTGTTTAGATTTGTTATATGAGTATGGTCTGTTGGCTTGTAAGCCTGCTGCTACTCCTATGCAGCAGAATGTTGTGTTGAGCCATGTTGAGACTGAAACTGAAAAGTTTTTGTCTAATATGACTGAGTATCAAAAACTAGTTGGAAAGCTGATATACTTGTCTGTTGTTAGACCTAACATTTCTTATGTTGTTCATTGCTTGAGTCAGCATATGCATGCTCCTCTTAATTCTCATTTTACTGCTGCTCTTAGAGTGTTGAGGTATTTGAAACAGGCTCCTGGTACAGGTATTCAGTTCAAATATGGTAATAGACTAAGTTTGTATGCTTTTTCAGATGCAGACTGGGCTAAATGTCTAGTTTCTAGGAAATCTGTTTCAGGTTTTTGTGTTTATTTTTGTAATAACTTGATTTCCTGGAAAAGGAAAAAGCAGGCAACTATTTCAAGGTCATCAGTTGAAGCTGAGTATAGGTGTCTTGTGTAACATCCCAACCCGACAAGGGTAAAGATGTCACACTAATGGTTTCATATCAGATCAAAACAAAGCATACATTTCAAGTAATACAAGAAATCTCAAAAGTTACAAATGAAATACTGAAATTTACAAAGTTGCAAAATGGGAATATCAATAACTACAAAATCTAAAAATAATGACTTCTAATCATTGCTAATCCATAAGCTATCAAAGTCTTCTAAGTCTGAGGTTCTCTCCATTCATAACCAGCCTCCTGATGCGTGGTTTTGTAACCTTACAACAGGTTTTACCTCTCGAGGGATCTCAAGAGGCTTACAACCCCACCAGGCAGTGTACCTGACCGATGTAGTATAGTGTAGTGGTAAGTACGGGGGATTGATCGTTCTCCACAGGGAATAGTGTTCGTTAGGTATGAAAGGCTACTCTAATTAGGTCTAAGGGTTGAGGAAGATTCTTTTTATGTTTTTATATTTTTTTATGAAAGCAAGTAAAATCTCGGTTTTGAAGGAGTGGGCGGAATTAGTTGCTAGTCAACTAACCCAAATTACTACGAATGCAATAAAATTAAATAACTGAAAATAAAATGTGGTGAGAAACTTATGTGTAGATGATTGCGCGGTTTTGTAACCTTACAACAGGTTTTACCTCTCGAGGGATCTCAAGAGGCTTACAACCCCACCAGGCAGTGTACCTGACCGATGTAGTATAGTGTAGTGGTAAGTACGGGGGATTGATCGTTCTCCACAGGGAATAGTGTTCGTTAGGTATGAAAGGCTACTCTAATTAGGTCTAAGGGTTGAGGAAGATTCTTTTTATGTTTTTATATTTTTTATGAAAGCAAGTAAAATCTCGGTTTTGAAGGAGTGGGCGGAATTAGTTGCTAGTCAACTAACCCAATTTACTACGAATGCAAATAAAATAAAATAACAAAAATGAAATGTGGTGAGAAACTTATGTGTAGAGAAATGTGTTTACTTAGATTTCCTTACTCCCTAACTATCTTTTACCGGTTAATTAGTGTGTATTAGTCGCGTGGATGACGGGTGTATTCCTTAATACCATTCGTGGGGTGGCGTACTTACTTCCCCAACTCTACAAGCTCCTACTTCACTCCTATGTCGAGCCGGCTAGGAAGCTCCTAACATGGGATCACTAGAATTCGCTTGTGCATTAAATACAACCATAAAAACTTTAGTACGCATTTGGTTCATGTTTCTTAAGACGTTCAAGCAAGTTACCGAATAGGAAGTTAGCCAGTTTTCTTAAGCCTAACATAGATAAACAATCATCCAATACAACTAACAACACACTAATAACCAATAATCAATAGCTAAGTTTCATTAGATCTAAGCAAACACAAGATAAAATTAGCCTAACATGTTAAACAAAAGACAAGCATAAGATAGAATCAAACAACACATAGACATATTGAATGATTAATTGATAACTTATCTTTCAATGAAACATGGAAGATCTCAAGGCAAAAAGCCCTGAAAAAGTAGCTAAAATCGTCTTAGGGTTTTATCCCAAAATTCCACACACTAAGCTCTCCCTCATGACAAAAGATTAGAAAACTATATATAGATTTTTGGATCTGACGGCGTCACCTTATGCATTGTGACGCCGTCACCTCGCCGCTTTTAGGGTTCCCGGGTGACCTTCTTGACGCCGTCCCTCTTTAGCTCTTCAAAAATCCATTCTGGCCTATCAAGGCTTGACACCGTCGGATCATGAACGTGACGCCGTCCCCTTATGATTTAAGCCGTGACGCCCTTGATTTAGTTAAAGCGTGACGCCGTCAGAATTCTCATGCTAACTCACTGGCCCGTCATGAGTAAATTTCACATCCAACTTTTCTTGCCAAGGCATGACGCCGTCCCATGTTAATTGTGACGCCGTCAAGAGTAACTTTTAGCCGATTCTTGAGACTTTGCCGTTTTCTTCACTTTAATGCTCCAAAAACGTCCAAAATGCCTCCTTTTCCAGATTTCTCCTCAAAAGTACCTAAAATGACAAAAGGAACGATTTAGGGCAATATTTGATCAAATAAATACTATTTCGGGCTTAAATGACCCCTTAAAAGCGGTACACTTTTCGCCTCATCAAATACCCTTACACTTGAGATTTGCTTGTCCTCAAGCAAATGCGCTTTTATTCTAATCAAAATACAAGTTAGGGGTCATTTAATGCAAACATAAAAGTAATTACAACAAATAATCGTTCCACTTCAATCATAATAAGCACGGAGATTATATACTAGCACCTCACAAATAGTGTTTAGATACTCACATCTCTCAAGTGTCATCAAAATAAATCTCATAAATGAAAACGGAAAATATCTCTCACTACCTGTCATAGCAAATAGATTACCATAGGCTTGGGAAAGGATCGAAAACCTCCTCCACTAGGCGTAAGCACCTAAGATAAACTATCAAAGAGGGCTTTTAAATGGGTTATAATGTTAGGTGTAGGGAAAAGGAAAACACGGTTTTGTTGGATACGGGATATTTTACTGGTGGCGAGTTAAAGATCTTGATCAATTACATGTACTATACAATGTTGCTAAGCCAAGACTAGACTCAATCTTAAGCTAAAAACAAAATAACAAAAACATAAGATAAATATAAAATGAAACGGGATGGTAGTCCGTATGTTTTTTCTATTTTTCATTTTCTCATTTTTTTGTGTTTTTCTTGATTTTTTTTTTTTTTTTTTTTTTTGCATACACTTTTACCCTACCATCCAAAATAATACATCATAGGGGCATTGCATCCCCCTTACACTTGAATTTTTACATAACTTTACAAATAACTATTCTAATTACTCGAATTAAGATAATTGAAAAACTTGGAGTACTTTTAAAATTATTAGCACATATGGGGGTAATAAATGATGTTCTTCCCCATTACTCCATTATACTAGTACTTTACCCATGAGTCCCAATCGTCCCAAAACAATATGTACAAGGATATGACTCAACTTAGCAACCATGTAATCAACTAGATAATTAACTTGGGTTTAAACAAATTGTTGTAACAATAATGCACTAAAGATGAGTGCATACAAGGTAGGCTAAGGCGATTTGGGTGTACATTTTAGTGGGGTGTAACAAATTCTTCCTTTAAGTAAAGTGCTTAAAGGTCGAAACGAAAAGATAGGCTCTGAGGGGTGTACTAGGGGTATCGTGTACTAAAAATGAGTACAACGCAAAGGGTGTGGGAGAATTACTTGACCAATGTAGCCAAAGTAATTATAACAAAAACACAGGTGTAAAACAATGGGTTAATCCTAATGCCTCTTATCATGTAGTAAATCTAACTACACGAATGTAGTCTCACTTGTGGCCTCGGAATGGTCCTAACGCAAGTTCTAGAATCTAAGTGCTACCGGTACACACATCATAGCATAAATGCTTTTCCTACCAATTCTAGGGGCGAACCTCACATATTTGGGGGTGGAAAATTTTTTAGTGGTACGGTTTTTTTGTGCTAGTCATATAACTCCTATCCGTGAGACGCTCATTAAGATCAAAGTTTCACTCCTATATGTTGTAAAAAAATTTAAATTTGGCACTAAAATTGCCCTAACAAGTATTTATCTCAGTTTTATTACACATCTACCATCAAACAAACAAAAATCAAGCGTAATAGCATTCTCTAAAATCGTACTTTTACCCTCCCCTTACACTTAAGATGAACATTGTCCCCAATGTTCAAATAACAAGATGTAAAAGCATAAAGTAAAAGAATGAAATCAAATACTCCCCTGATTCGCTCGGTGGATAATGAAGTAACACGGTTAGATCTTCTTCCAAAGTAATGTTGAAGCTCCATGACTAATGCATCGCCATAAGCTTGATTCAAAACATTTCCTTGTCCAAAATAACCTGTTAAACCTGAGAAAACAGACACGAAAACCTGCATAACATCGGCGGGAAAAATCTATATATAAGGATATAATGCTTGTGGAATGATAATTTTGCAGATTCCTGGAGATTATAAGTTGGAGATTTAATAAAAACTTTTTTTTTAAAAACAAAACTTTCAAAAATTTCTGAAAATTAAATCTGACGCCGTCAGGTTATAAACCCTGACGCCGTCAGAAATGACCTGACAAAAATTCTCATTTTAAGTTTCCGGAAAATTCCTAGAAAAACCTTTACCTTACTTCCTGGAAATCCTGCAAAACATCATTATGACTCGATACAAGCATTTGACTCAAACAAATACGGATATGTATGTTAAATTATTATTATTACGATTCATGTTCATATGTGTTCTAATAAACCAATTTAGATTTCCCTTACACTTATCTTTTGCAAAATACCTTTATATGTAGTTAAGACGAAGTTAAAAACAAAATAAAGCATTTTCACAAATTACTTTTGAACATGAATCAATAATAATAAAAATTAAACATACATACGGAAGCAAATAAAATCAAACAAACAAATAAATAAACACACAAAGCAAATAAAACAAATAAAGCTTGGGTTGCCTCCCAAGAAGCGCTTTTCTTTATTAACGAGTCTTGTAGCTAGACTCAAAGTCACGCTACCCTATGTAAGTGAGCTCGTCATCAAGGACGTCTTTAGGGTTAAGCTTGGATTGAAGTTTCCTATTGGTTCGCTTAGTACGATATGTCTTTTCAAACTTCTCTCCATCCGGGTCATACAACGTCATCTTAATATGCCATGACCCATCTCCATCTTTGGGTGGTTTATCCCAATTCCACTTATGATCATCTTCCTCACAAATCCACTTATTCATTCCTAGGTTAATTGGCAGAACTCCTAGGAAATCAATCATCTTTCTAAAAACTAGAGGGTCTTCAAATGGATCCAATTCGGTGTCCCTAGCCAAGAGTTGCTCCACCGAATGCGTTCGGTTAACAAAGTCCTCTTCTAGGTAAAATGGGCGTTGGGGTCCTATGAAGTCTCTATCAATCCAAGGTCCATATCTAGATGGTCTCCTATTTGATTCTAGCCAATGTGGTGTTGGTTCCTCACTAGTATCATAGGCATGTTTCTTAACATCATAGATAGACCAAGTATCTCCTTCTCCTACCGCTATCTTGGATTCCTTACAATCAATCATAGCACTAGCGGTCGCCAAAAATCCTCTACCTATCAACAAGGGGCATGTAGGGTCGCTAACCATATCAAGGACGTGGAAATCGGCTAAAATGGTTAGTTTTCCAATGTGCACTAACACGTCCTTAACTACTCCAACCGGGTAAGCAACACTTCCATCCGCTAAGCCTATTATTACCTCGGTTTCTTCAAGTTTTCCAAGTTTTAGAGAGGTGTAGAGAGGTAACGGAAGTAGGTTAAGGCTTGATCCAAGATCGGCTAATGTGTCATAAGCCTCCGAATTACCGATCTTGCAAGGTAGAACAAATAAGCCCGGATCATCTAATTTCTTAGGTAGCTTGTTTTGAACAAAGGCGGTCCCTCTTTCGCCTAACTTGAGCTTCTTTTCATCCAACTCATCAACAACCGGACTTTCAAGGTGGAGCTCCTTGAATTCTTCGTCAAGGTTTTGAGTGGGAGGTGTTTCAACTATGTTGTTGACCAATTTGGATGTCATAACTTCTTGGTCATTTGGAACGACTTGGGTTTGTTTGAAACACGTGCTCATGGAATTGACCGAATAATATTGTGGACAAGAACTAGGGGACGAAACCGATGAAATAGCGTTGACATTTAGTTTCGGGTTCTTGACCGTGTTGCTAGGGAGTGCTCCCATTTCTCGGTCATTGAGGGCTTTCAACAAGGTGTCAATCTTATCGGTCATCTCGCTTTGTTTTTGTTTGAAATCGGCTTCAAACTTGGCTAAACGAGCTTCTTGAGATGCCATAAATTGAGACATCAATCCTTCAAAGTTATTGGTACTACCATTGCCGGAAGGATTGTTGTTGAAAGTACGGTTCGAGTTGGAACCGCTTGATTGGAAACGATTAGGTGGGTTGGAAGAATTGGATTGTTGTGAGTTTTGGTTTTGTCTCTACCTAAGGTTCGGGTGATTTTTCCATGAGGGGTTGTATGAATCACCATAATGGTTTGGCTCGGGTTTGAAAGTGTACCACTTGTCTCCCGCTCCGTCGGTACGCGAGGATGCGTAGTCCACAAAAGCTTGTTCGGGGAGTTCCATGCAATCACGAGTGTCGTGGGGACCACTACATAATTCACATGAGGAAGTGATTTTGTTCACTTGGCTTAAAGATTTAGGAGCCTCGTAGGATTTCATGAGAAACTTGACTTGGTCTTCAAGTTCTATGATCCTACGGTCAGAAGTGCTTGAATTGTTCGAAGGCAAAGATATTGCCTTGACCGTTTTATTCAAATCACGGGGATCACTCCAACTTTCGTTGTCATAAAGAGCAAGATCCTCTAGGAGAGCCCATGATTGTTCCGCACTTAGATCACGTAGCTTGCCACCGGCCGATTGGTCAATGGTTTGCCTCGTGGAGAGATTGATATGGTCATAGAAGATTTGGACTTGGAGCCAAAGTTCTATGCCATGGTGAGGGACTTTTTGGAGTAAGTCCTTGAATCGAGTCCATGCCTCGTAGAGAGTTTCGCCTTGACGTTGTTGGAACATCAAGATATCATTCCTTAGCTTGGTAGTTCTTCCCGGTGGGAAAAACTGAGCAAGGAAACGAGTGGTGAGATCATCCCAAGAGGTAATGGATCCTGCGGGTTGACGTTCTAGCCACTGACTAGCTTGGTCCCGCAAAGAGAATTGGAAGAGACGCAATCGGGTCGTCTCTCGAGTGGCAACATCAAGGTCTATAGAATCAACGATTTTAAGAAAGTCCTTGAGATGTTGATTAGGATCTTCAGAACGAAGTCCATGGAATGCGCATCCGCTTTGCACCAACCGGATGGTGTCGGATCGCAAGGGTGTGATATTGGCTCCTTGAGTGAGCTCAATGGTGTTTCGATAGCCATGGTGGCTAGGACGGGAATACTCTCCTAAAGTACGGGCTCTAGGAGGTAGTGGTGGTTGTTGTGGTGGTGGGTTGTGGGGGTTAAGGATATTACCATCTTCCATGATGTCGGACGGTATGGTTACGAACAAAGACACGAAGAAAATAGATAGACTAAAGAAAACCTAGAAAAATAAAATAAAAAATCTCACTAGAAAGGAATCTAGTGAGTAGACCTAATAGAAATAAAAATTCAACCTAAACAATAACTATTCCCCGGCAACGGCGCCAAAAACTTGATTGCGCGGTTTTGTAACCTTACAACAGGTTTTACCTCTCGAGGGATCTCAAGAGGCTTACAACCCCACCAGGCAGTGTACCTGACCGATGTAGTATAGTGTAGTGGTAAGTACGGGGGATTGATCGTTCTCCACAGGGAATAGTGTTCGTTAGGTATGAAAGGCTACTCTAATTAGGTCTAAGGGTTGAGGAAGATTCTTTTTATGTTTTTATATTTTTATGAAAGCAAGTAAAATCTCGGTTTTGAAGGAGTGGGCGGAATTAGTTGCTAGTCAACTAACCCAATTTACTACGAATGCAAATAAAATAAAATAACAAAAATGAAATGTGGTGAGAAACTTATGTGTAGAGAAATGTGTTTACTTAGATTTCCTTACTCCCTAACTATCTTTTACCGGTTAATTAGTGTGTATTAGTCGCGTGGATGACGGGTGTATTCCTTAATACCATTCGTGGGGTGGCGTACTTACTTCCCCAACTCTACAAGCTCCTACTTCACTCCTATGTCGAGCCGGCTAGGAAGCTCCTAACATGGGATCACTAGAATTCGCTTGTGCATTAAATACAACCATAAAAACCTTTAGTACGCATTTGGTTCATGTTTCTTAAGACGTTCAAGCAAGTTACCGAATAGGAAGTTAGCCAGTTTTCTTAAGCCTAACATAGATAAACAATCATCCAATACAACTAACAACACACTAATAACCAATAATCAATAGCTAAGTTTCATTAGATCTAAGCAAACACAAGATAAAATTAGCCTAACATGTTAAACAAAAGACAAGCATAAGATAGAATCAAACAACACATAGACATATTGAATGATTAATTGATAACTTATCTTTCAATGAAACATGGAAGATCTCAAGGCAAAAAGCCCTGAAAAAGTAGCTAAAATCGTCTTAGGGTTTTATCCCAAAATTCCACACACTAAGCTCTCCCTCATGACAAAAGATTAGAAAACTATATATAGATTTTTGGATCTGACGGCGTCACCTTATGCATTGTGACGCCGTCACCTCGCCGCTTTTAGGGTTCCCGGGTGACCTTCTTGACGCCGTCCCCTCTTTAGCTCTTCAAAAATCCATTCTGGCCTATCAAGGCTTGACGCCGTCGGATCATGAACGTGACGCCGTCCCCTTATGATTTAAGCCGTGACGCCCTTGATTTAGTTAAAGCGTGACGCCGTCAGAATTCTCATGCTAACTCACTGGCCCGTCATGAGTAAATTTCACATCCAACTTTTCTTGCCAAGGCATGACGCCGTCCCATGTTAATTGTGACGCCGTCAAGAGTAACTTTTAGCCGATTCTTGAGACTTTGCCGTTTTCTTCACTTTAATGCTCCAAAAACGTCCAAAATGCCTCCTTTTCCAGATTTCTCCTCAAAAGTACCTAAAATGACAAAAGGAACGATTTAGGGCAATATTTGATCAAATAAATACGATTTCGGGCTTAAATGACCCCTTAAAAGCGGTACACTTTTCGCCTCATCAGTAGAGAAATGTGTTTACTTAGATTTCCTTACTCCCTAACTATCTTTTACCGGTTAATTAGTGTGTATTAGTCGCGTGGATGACGGGTGTATTCCTTAATACCATTCGTGGGGTGGCGTACTTACTTTCCCAACTCTACAAGCTCCTACTTCACTCCTATGTCGAGCCGGCTAGGAAGCTCCTAACATGGGATCACTAGAATTCGCTTGTGCATTAAATACAACCATAAAAACCTTTAGTACGCATTTGGTTCATGTTTCTTAAGACGTTCAAGCAAGTTACCGAATAGGAAGTTAGCCAGTTTTTTTAAGCCTAACATAGATAAACAATCATCCAATACAACTAACAACACACTAACAACCAATAATCAATAGCTAGGTTTCATTAGATCTAAGCAAACACAAGATAAATTTAGCCTAACATGTTAAACAAAAGACAAGAATAAGATAGAATCAAACAACACATAGACATATTGAATGATTAATTGATAACTTATCTTTCAATGAAACATGGAAGATCTCAAGGCAAAAAGCCCTGAAAAAGTAGCTAAAATCGTCTTAGGGTTTTCTCCCAAAATTCCACACACTAAGCTCTCTCTAATGACAAAAAATTAGAAAACTATATATAGATTTTTGGATCTGACGGCGTCACCTTATGGAGTGTGACGCCGTCACCTCGCCGCTTTTAGGGTTCCCGGATGACCATCTTGACGCCGTCCCTCTTTAGCTCTTCAAAAATCCATTCTGGCTTATCAAGGCTTGACGCCGTCGAACCATGAACGTGACGCCGTCCCCTTATGATTTAAGCCGTGACGCCCTCGATCAAGTTAAAGCGTGACGCCGTCAGAATTCACATGCTATTTTCACTGGCCCGTCATGAGTAAATTTCACGTCCAACTTTTCTTGCCAAGGCATGACGCCGTCCAGAGTAAAGTCTGACGCCGTCAAGAGTAACTTTTAGCCGATTTTTGAGACTTTGCCGTTTTCTTCACTTTAATGCTCCAAAAACGTCCAAAATGCCTCCTTTTCCAGATTTCTCCTCAAAAGTACCTAAAATGACAAAAGGAACGATTTAGGGCAATATTTGATCAAATAAATACGATTTAAGGCTTAAATGACCCCTTAAAAGCGGTACACTTTTCGCTTCATCAAATACCCTTACACTTGAGATTTGCTTGTCCTCAAGCAAATGTGCTTTTATTCTAATTAAAATACAAGTTAGGGGTCATTTAATGCTAACATAAAAGTAATTACAACAAATATTCGTTCCACTTCAATCATAATAAGCACGGAGATTATAAACTAGCACCTCACAAGTAGTGTTTAGATACTCACATCTCTCAAGTGTCATCAAAATAAATCTCATAAATGAAAACGGAAAATATCTCTCACTACCTGTCATAGCAAATAAATTACCATAGGCTTGGGAAAGGATCGAAAACCTCCTCCACTAGGCGTAAGCACCTAAGATAAACTATCAAAGAGGGCTTTTACATGGGTTATAATGTCAGGTGTAGGGAAAAGGAAAACACGGTTTTGTTAGATAAAGGATATTTTACTGGTGGCGAGTTAAAAATCTTGATCAATTACATGTACTATACAATGTTGCTAAGCCAAGACTAGACTCGATCTTAAGCTAGAAACGAAATAACAAAATAACAAAAATATAAAACAAACATAAAATGAAACGGGATGGTAGTCCGTATGTTTTTTCTATTTTTCATTTTCTCGTTTTTTTTTTTTTTTAATTTTCTTGATTTTTCGATTTTTTTTTTTTTTTTTTTTTTTTTTTTTTTTTTTTTTTTGCATACACTTTTACCCTACCATCCAAAATAATACATCATAGGGGCATTGCATTCCCCTTACACTTGAACTTTTACATAACTTTACAAATACTAATCTAATGACTCGAATTAAGATAACCGAAAAACTTGGAGTACTTTTAAAATATTTAGCACATATGGGGGTAATAATGATGTTCTTCCCCATTACTCCATTACACTAGTACTTTACCCATGAGTCCCAATCGTCCCAAAACAATATGTACAAGGATATGACTCGACTTAGCAACCATGTAATCAACTAGATAATTAACTTGGGTTTAAACAAATGTTGTCACAATAATGCACTAAAAATGAGTGCATACAAGGTAGGCTAAGGCGATTTGGGTGTACATTTAAGTGGGGTGTAACAAATTCTTCCTTTAAGTAAAATGCTTAAAGGTCGAAACGAAAAGATAGGCTCTGAGGGGTGTACTAGGGGTATCGTGTACTAAAAATGAGTACAACGCAAAGGGTGTGGGAGAATTACTTGACCAATGTAGCCAAAGTAATTATAACAAAAACACAGGTGTAAAACAATGGGTTAATCCTAATGCCTCTTATCATGTAGTAAATCTAACTACATGAATGTAGTCTCACTTGTGGCCTTGGAATGGTCCTAACGCAAGTTCTAGAATCTAAGTGCTACCGGTACACACATCATAGCATAAATGCTTTTCCTACCAATTTTAGGGGCGAACCTCACATATTTGGGGTGGAAAATTTTTTAGTGGTACGGTTTTTTGTGCTAGTCATATAACTCCTATTCGTGAGACGCTCATTAAGATCAAAGTTTCACTCCTATATGTTGTAAAAAATTTTAAATTTGGCACTAGAATTACCTTAACAAGTATTTCTCTCAGTTTTATTACACATCTACCATCAAACAAACAAAAATCAAGCGTAATAGCATTCTCTAATCGTACTTTTACCCTCCCTTACACTTAAGATGAACATTGTCCCCAATGTTCAAATAACAAGATGTAAAAGAAAAAAGTAAAAGAATGAAATCAAATACTCCCCTGATTCGCTCGGTGGATAATGAAATTACACGGTTAAATCTTCCTCCAAAGAGAATGTTGAAACCCCATGACTAATGCATCGCCATAAGCTTGATTCCATAAACATCTCCTTGTCCAAAATAACCTGTTAAACCTGAGAAAACAAACACGAAAACCTGCATAACATCGGCGGGAAAAATCTATATATAAGGATATAATGCTTGTGGAATGATAATTTTGCAGATTCCTGGAGATTATAAGTTGGAGATTTTAGTAAAAACTTTTCTAAAAACAAAACTTTCAAAAATTTCTGAAAATTAAATCTGACGCCGTCAGGTTATAAACCCTGACGCCGTCAGAAATGACCTGACAAAAATTTTCATTTTAAGTTTCCGGAAAATTTCTGGAAAAACCTTTACCTTACTTCCTGGAATTCCTGCAAAACATCATTATGACTCGATACAAGCATTTGACTCAAACAAATACTAATATGTATGTTAATTTATTATTACTATGATTCATGTTAATTTGTGTTCTAATAAACCGATTTAGATTTCCCTTACACTTAACTTTTGCAAAATACCTTTATATGTAGTTAAGACGAAGTTAACAACAAAATAAAGCATTTTCACAAATTAGTTTTGAACATGAATCAATAATAATAAAAATTAAACACACATACAGAAACAAATAAAAACAAACAGACAAACGAATAAACACACAAAGCAAATAAAACAAATAAAGCTTGGGTTGCCTCCCAAGAAGCGCTTGTTTTTGTTCGAGTCACGAGCCTGACTCTACCCTTATTTAACAAAAATAGGGGAGGTTTTCCCTACACTTAGGATTAAGTGTGGGTGAAAGTAGCGATACACACCCTTAGGGTGTGAATATGCCACGTGAGGTGAAGGGGGTGACTGAATGGCTTCCTTCATCCTAAAACTACCCGGATAATATTGGTTGATGGGTGGGTCGGTTCCTCTTTTTTCCCCTAGATGTAAATCTAAGGATGAAAAGTTGTGTAAAGGTTGAGGTTCCAATTCATCAACACTAGGAAATTCCCTAGAACTATGAGTAAGGTCATCACTAAAAGTGTGCAAACCTATATCCTCTAGTTGTGCTTGGTCCAAGGGTTCTACCTCCATCGGGATTCCTAAAGTCTCTTCTACTTCTTCCGGGTAAGTCACGGGCGGTGTGGGTGCCTCAAATGATGGTTGAGTATTTTGTGGGCTTATGGTGTTTACCTCATTATTCCACGTGTCAAGATCACCTATATCCTCGTCAATTGTTTTCTTAGGTAGTGATAATAACAAACCTAGTGCTTCATCCAACTTATGATTTATTGATACGGCTCTATCCACAATTCCTTGGCAAACTAGGTCGCTTTTCCTATTAGCCTCACTAAAACAAGATCCTAAACATGGAGGTTGTTCATAAGAATCTATCCTAGGTGAAGGCTCATATGATTCATAAGTGTCTCTAAATGAGGTATTTTGAACTTCTTGGTGTTCTAGCCACTCAACCATATCTTGCAATCTTAGAAATCTAAGTGAAAAGTCCATTTGAAGCAAATTACAAACAAAATCACAAAGAAAAGATAGACTACGAGAAAGCTACAAAATAAAAAGAAAAAATCTCACTTGATAGGAATCTTGTGAGTAGACCTAATAAAAATAAAATTTCAACCTAAGCAATAACTACTCCCCGGCAGCGGCGCCAAAAACTTGATGCGTGGTTTTGTAACCTTACAACAGGTTTTACCTCTCGAGGGATCTCAAGAGGCTTACAACCCCACCAGGCAGTGTACCTGACCGATGTAGTATAGTGTAGTGGTAAGTACGGGGGATTGATCGTTCTCCACAGGGAATAGTGTTCGTTAGGTATGAAAGGCTACTCTAATTAGGTCTAAGGGTTGAGGAAGATTCTTTTTATGTTTTTATATTTTTTTATGAAAGCAAGTAAAATCTCGGTTTTGAAGGAGTGGGCGGAATTAGTTGCTAGTCAACTAACCCAAATTACTACGAATGCAATAAAATTAAATAACTGAAAATAAAATGTGGTGAGAAACTTATGTGTAGAGAAATGTGTTTACTTAGATTTCCTTACTCCCTAACTATCTTTTACCGGTTAATTAGTGTGTATTAGTTGCGTGGATGACGGGTGTATTCCTTAATACCATTCGTGGAGAGGCGTACTTACTTCCCCAACTCTACAAGCTCCTACTTCACTCCTATGTCGAGCCGGCTAGGAAGCTCCTAACATGGGATCACTAGAATTCGCTTGTGCATTAAATACAACCATAAAAACCTTTAGTACGCATTTGGTTCATGTTTCTTAAGACGTTCAAGCAAGTTACCGAATAGGAAGTTAGCCAGTTTTCTTAAGCCTAACATAGATAAACAATCATCCAATACAACTAACAACACACTAACAACCAATAATCAATAGCTAGGTTTCATTAGATCTAAGCAAACACAAGATAAATTTAGCCTAACATGTTAAACAAAAGACAAGAATAAGATAGAATCAAACAACACATAGACATATTGAATGATTAATTGATAACTTATCTTTCAATGAAACATGGAAGATCTCAAGGCAAAAAGCCCTGAAAAAGTAGCTAAAATCGTCTTAGGGTTTTCTCCCAAAATTCCACACACTAAGCTCTCTCTAATGACAAAAAATTAGAAAACTATATATAGATTTTTGGATCTGACGGCGTCACCTTATGGAGTGTGACGCCGTCACCTCGCCGCTTTTAGGGTTCCCGGATGACCATCTTGACGCCGTCCCTCTTTAGCTCTTCAAAAATCCATTCTGGCTTATCAAGGCTTGACTCCGTCGAACCATGAACGTGACGCCGTCCCCTTATGATTTAAGCCGTGACGCCCTCGATCAAGTTAAAGCGTGACGCCGTCAGAATTCACATGCTATTTTCACTGGCCCGTCATGAGTAAATTTCACGTCCAACTTTTCTTGCCAAGGCATGACGCCGTCCAGAGTAAAGTCTGACGCCGTCAAGAGTAACTTTTAGCCGATTTTTGAGACTTTGCCGTTTTCTTCACTTTAATGCTCCAAAAACGCCCAAAATGCCTCCTTTTCCAGATTTCTCCTCAAAAGTACCTAAAATGACAAAAGGAACGATTTAGGGCAATATTTGATCAAATAAATACGATTTAAGGCTTAAATGACCCCTTAAAAGCGGTACACTTTTCGCTTCATCACCTCCATCTAAAAACCAAACCTGCCGCAGGAAAAGAAATGCGGCTGAGCTTAAAAAGCCCAGTGAACAGATATATAATGAACGAAAATGAAAGCAAAAGCAGACGAACAAATATGGTATAGCAATGGAATAATATAAGGCATAGATAAAGGTACAAAGTAGGAAAGAGAAAATGGAAGGTCAGTAATTCACCACGAGCCCGAACAAATCAAATATAGTAACCATATCCTCAAAATCATATAGAGGGGAGACCTCTCAGATAATCAGATAATATGAAGGGTGTCCTCATTCTTCAAATGGAGTAGCGAACTCCCGAACTTGTGAAAGACGTGGATTGCACCCAACATCAGTCACCGAACAATATAATATCAAATCATGTGAAGTCCACGAACACGGACACGAACCTAGGATTGCAATCCATACGCCCCCCGAACAAATCATATTGGCCATAACAAATATAATGCGCATATCATAATCAAAATGGGGACGGTGTAACCAAATCACTAGGGCTACACGCTAATCATGCCAGTGGTGCATCACAGACACGACCATGTTACCTTCATGGCTAGGAAACGAACTTGGCTCGGGTATCAAACTGAAGGGTCAAAGTTCAAAGGTCCAAATCATAGCAAAGGTTCAAATAGTCAAAGTCATCGAATCATAGTCAAAGTCCAATATCAAAGGTTCATGGCAAAGGGTTCATATCCAATATCAAAGTCAAATGAATCCAACGAACTGATCAAAGGTTCATCATCAACTGGCTCATTTAAGGAAATCTTTATCAAATGGTTTTCATTAAAATGATCTTTAATAACTGTTCTTACAAAAGTAATCTTTAAAAGTAGTTTTCATTAAAGTTTAGTAAAATTCCAAATGAAAGTGGTATCGCATATTTCATAAACATCGTTTTAAAATAAGTTTTCCTCAAACCATTCCCATGTTATAATTAAAAGGTTTTCACATCTATTTACCAAAATCAAATGAACCTTCGAAGTATCAAGTGTCTCGAATACTAATATCACAAGGTAACGAACGAATATCAAATGGATCATTATATAGGCTCAAATCAAAAGGGTCATATCGAACACCAAGATCAAAACGAATCAAACAAATGAACCAAAGTGTAGGGAACATAGCAATGGCTTAGGGAATCTTAAAACGAATCAAGATAAATGAGTCATGAGAGGGAAAACACCCTTACTGAAAAAGGGTAGAATATCTGTACCTTAAAAGCGACTCAACGTACACTCGCAAAACACAAATCACTCCTTCCAATGATCTACCTGAATTAAAGGATCGGCCATTTTTTTATAAGTTCATTTATTATTTAATGATGTATCGGATTATTGTTCTTAGTACTTAATTATTATTCGTTAAATGCTTAGAGTATATTATATCATCACGTCTTTTAAACACTTATGTGACTCACCCAACACTTATGCGACTCACCCAGGTTTTATCTTACCTTATTAATTTATTTATTTTTATTTTTTTATAGTGGGACTAGTTGTCAAATGGTCAACCCATTAAGGACTGAGTATGTCACTTATCGAAACTATAAGGGCTGCCTCAAAAATTAATTCAAAATAACATATTGTAACGTGCATGTCAGGTTGTCATATACAGATTGTCCTACACAAATATATTTTTATTTCTTTACTCTAATATTATTTATTCATTTAGTAAAATGCTTATATGAAACATCACCCTACTTGTTAAACCATGGCATCATTCATTCAAGTTTCTGCCAACGACCGCAACAGAAAAAACCAACGTTAATTCCTCAAGCTGAATTATTAGTGGTAAGGTTTGTTACCTTCCTACGTGATGTACATATATAAATATATATATATATATATATGTCTTATTCTATTACACCAACTTTACAATATACAAATATTTAGTTGTTTTAATCTCGTTTCATGCACAATTCATCAAGTTACTAAGGAGCGTTTTAGTTATTACTTGGGGTCGAAACACGGGCTGTGGAACACGGTAAAACCAGCCACACACTCGACGCCGGTTTGCTATAAACGCGACACAACAAGCCATAAGATTCGACCCACATCAACACATACCCACAATAAACACATTTGCGACCATTATTACACACATTCTACGCCTCTTTTAGCCCATATATACGACACCACAACTATCCCATATACCATGCTGATTCATGCGACCCAACTCAATACTTCATGCGACTTATACTCAGATTTTAGAAGGTATGAAAGTGACCACAACAAGGGTTTCACGACCAGACTATAACTAAAAAAAAAAGTTTGATTTGAATAGTCATAAAGTCTGCATATATCGACATATATATATATCCATTTTACACGTAAGACTCAGGTTTCACAGCCCCTTCTTAAATCGACATACACATCATACATATACACGTTCCAATTAATCTGGTCATAAGTCTTTTATATATACGTGAATTGATTCTTTGTTTTATGCAGAAATTCTGATTTAAATGGCAAACCCAAAACCCTATATCGACATATACAGTTTCATTAATTCATGAAATCAAGTTCATTATCCAGATTTTTAGATCGTATTATCAAAACAGCGTTTATATTTCAGATTCAACTAGCCAATAAGCTATACATCGACTTACATATTTCATCATTTTATGTGGGCTTATCTCGCCATTTATGTGATCCTATCGAACACAAGAGTGAGACCAATGACGGTACCTTATGTCGAACAGGAGCAAATGAGGACAGAATGGAGATGAAGATCGAACCACAAACACACCCTATACGAACCAGACCAGTGCCCTATTCGAACAGAAATTCCACCAAGATCAGCACGCCTTCCGGATCGCCTTTTGTACGCCTCTTTGTACCCCTTGTGCTCGACTGGAAAGGGAAGAAGAAGTGGTGTCGCCACTTATTTTGTGCTTTAGAGTTTCATGGTTACTTTATTTGTTTGTGTGATCGGTGGTGTTGTTGTTGTTGTTTATGTGGTGTGTTTTATACGTATGAACAGGGGTGAGGGTGATTGGGTAGTGGAGTTGGTAAGGTGTCTTGTGTATACTAATGATAACCAATATTCGAGCCAGCCATCCCCTTTACAGTGTACTGTCTATATCATGAAGTCTATATAAAACATATATTTTTGCAATAGGAAAGGTGGGATTTGTTTCATATTAAATGATTTGAGGGGACTATTAATAAGTCAACTGGATCACTCATGCATGGAAATGATTTGGTGATTGAATGATTGACAGCAAATAATATGGGGAGGTGGGTAATTAGGTGTTTATCCACATCTTGTTTCCATGCATTTATTTCAAAAGAGTGCACACTTCTATCATTTGGTCCATGCATGACCTTCCCAACGTGTGATATAATTCTAGGAATTAAGGTTATGTTTATCTTATATGCATGATTTAGGTTTTCTTAATTTTTGCCAAATTCTCACTTATCTTTTTATTAAAATGTTGTGTACATAATTTAATTAAATTTGGCCTATAGAGACTTCTTAAACGTGCCATACATTTAATTATATAGTTCTCGTACCATTTCGTATTTTACTTTAGGTTATAAGTTCATACTGGGTGATCTCGAGTCATAACACGTTATATAACCCAAGTTTTAATTTGTAGCGTATTTTATAAGTTCTTAAAATTTTAAAATTAGGGGGTATTTTGGTCATTTTGCATTGCTTTTAAATTTTGGGTTTTACAACTTCTTCCCCTCTAACAGAAAAATTTCGTCCTCGAAATTTGAAGTTGCAAAGTTAAACGAAGTCGTAGCAGTCGCAACAGATCATCACAAACATTCTCACGCCCGAGGAGGTTCTTCCAAAAAGATCTTCAGACCAAAAGTTTCTCATGACTCAAATCAGAATGAGGTGGGTTCAAATTTCTCAGAATGAGGCAAAATGAGTTGATTTTGATCAAAAGGTCCATGCAACACAAAATAGACAATAGTCTAAACTTCTAGAAAGCTCATATGGAATACGAACAAGATTTCAAATCAAATTAACTGTATCAACAGTAGAGAGCTTTTACCAGAGTTCAAGATTTATGACTGAGGTCAACGTAATGCAAATCGAGAGTTTAAACTCAATCAGATATCAAATGAATGAAAGCAGAGTAACCGCATAGATAGGACGAACCTAAAGTCTCACTAATCACGGATAGTCTAACGGAGATCAATTCTAAACTTCTTAG
Organism: Artemisia tridentata subsp. tridentata; assembly: GCA_021014915.2. NCBI lineage: Eukaryota > Viridiplantae > Streptophyta > Magnoliopsida > Asterales > Asteraceae > Artemisia > Artemisia tridentata. Next base: position 239,890,563 of record CP139508.1, read on the forward strand.
GTACTCCCCAAGATATCCTATGGCCACAATGAGTGCACGTTATATGGTGTAAGTATTATCACGTTGATCAGGCGTCATAATACTAGCACCACATAATTATGCCTTCATGATGATCATACTTTATCTCAAGTCGTAAACAAAACCACCTATCTTAATCCACCTAGTACTTCTATAGTCATCAAAGGTCAACCAAAATCGAATGCCAAAGTCAAGCGGGAAAACAAAACTATTCGCACGAGTGTCACAATCACAGATAGCCAAATTGAAGTGAGGTACGCCGTCACAAGCATTATATCTTCCACAATTCGTCAAAATCCCTCAAAACAAAGCCATCACCGAACATACGAAAAATAAACACGAACTGAAATGCTTCCAGGGAACTCAAATCATTAGAGGGTCTTATTACTTCATCACGAACTTAAGAGATTCAACGGAAATAAAATTTAATCGTCAAGAACTTCGGCCTTCATAAAATATAATCTTCCAAACATGAAGGGTCTGTTTCAAAATTTCGCTCATTCAACACCTCCAATCTCTTCAAGTCCGGTTAATTTGTCTTCTTCTGTCCATCAATCAGGAAGTGAAACCAAAATCGGAAACTTGTGTCTGGTTCATCGAGCCTCCTGCAGTTCTTCTTGGAATGTGATGGAGTGTTGTGGCTTTCTGGCACGATCTTTAAATCTCTTCATCATCCAGTCTGCTTCCGCTCTCAATTCATCTTAGTACAACCAAGATGAATAGGGAAGTGAGACTGTACGTCTTCATCAGCTCCAGGTTCGCCATCTTGACTAGATCTTCTGCACCGCCCACCCTTTTGCATTGAAAGGAATGTCTTCACTCTTCAGGGTAGCCTCCGTTGTTGTTAACTCCAGGTCAGGCAAAGAACACCGTTGTCTCAACAAATATCCATCTCCCAGAATGCACAAATGATCGTCAAATTTCTAACAAGGTGCAAAAATGATTTTCATGCTCTTCCTCGTCTCCGAATGTACCATTAAGTCATACAATGACCATTTGCCCAAGTACTTACGAGAAAACATCATTTATCAAATTCACGAAACAGTCAGAGCTTTAGCTAATACCATTAGCGTCACTAACCGTCATAGTAGTCGTTTACGAATATGGGGGTCGTTTTCAAGAATAGACTCAATTCATCAGAAGGAAACTTCGCGCTCTGAATTTAAACAACCACATAGTCGTTTCAGGGTGGAGGAATATTGGTTCCTAACAGTATTACGATTCAGCTTCCTGTAATCGATACATATCTCCAGTCATCATCCTTCATAATCGCGAACGAAACTAAAACACGCCCAGAAAATACACTTAAGTAAACTCACTTCCTGGTCTTCGGTTGCTGCTCTTCCCGGTTGCTCCAATCAATTGGTATGATCCGAAAGACATCTTCGTTTAGTGACTAGAAATCTCTCGGTATCATATCAAATCCTACTTCACGCTCCGATGGAAAAATTTTGGTGGTTCTACCAGGAATCATATTCAGAAAATGCAGGGTTCCAAATAACGTTCAATACAAGGTTCATGCTCAGACGACTCAAAGTGCCAAATAGCTTTCAAGATAAGGTTCATTCATTGGTGTACGAAATGATTTCTAGGAAAACTTCATAACCGCGAAAGTAATATAGGAGTCTCAAGAGTAATGGTGATATCAAAGGGTTTAACAATCGGTAATCATGGTAGGGAGTTCAAAAATTGCCGCAAACGTCAAAGGTGAGATATAGGAGGATAGTTGTCAATATTTGAGTGATCAATCAACAATTTCCTTTTCAGGATAAAATCGAAGTTAACTATCCAAAGAAAGACAAATCAACCTAGTATATCTTATAGAAACATTCATATACTCGTGGTTAAGCACCACAAGACTTCTCGTAGGGTCAGAGATGGGTGAAACGAAATCAAATAGTGTCGGAAGATTCATAGATACTTATCAAAAGCAAAAGACAATTAACAAAACATATTCAGTACGTCATTGCCATGGAGGTCCTCAGAATGCCCGAATAGGCATCAAAGTGATTAACAAAACGATCAGAGTGAAACGCGGGTCTTTATCAAAAGATTTACAAAAGGAATCTGAAGATAAGGATCAAACAGTGTCGGCAATCATTATGCAATTTCAATGCCTTCACAATTTAGATCAGGTTCAAATCTTAGGTGGTGCAAAGTATAAGCTTTCGATTTCCAAAAGTGATATCAACAGACTCTAACCAAAAACAAAGCACGAATCAGAGTGATGCGGAAGCAAAAATATTTAAACAAATGCCTTATAGCCTACCCATTCCTCACCGGTCAAAACTTAGGTTCCTATGGGGAAATCCTAAAGCAAATTTTCAAAGGTTGACTTACGAGCGCCTACAGGGAGAACTTAGTGGTCCTAACTTACACAGGTCAAGGGTAAATGTATTACGAATCGCAGCCTGTCTCTCTGATACCATAATTGTAACACCCCAACCCGACAAGGGTAAAGATGTCACACTAATGGTTTCATATCAGATCAAAACAAAGCATACATTTCAAGTAATACAAGAAATCTCAAAAGTTAAAAATGAAATACTGAAATTTACAAAGTTGCAAAATGGGAATATCAATAACTACAAAATCTAAAAATAATGACTTCTAATCATTGCTAATCCATAAGCTATCAAAGTCTTCTAAGTCCGAGGTTCTCTCCATTCATAACCCAGCCTTCATCTAAAAACCAAACCTGCCGCAGGAAAAGAAATGATGAAGCGAAAAGTGTACCGCTTTTAAGGGGTCATTTAAGCCCTAAATCGTATTTATTTGATCAAATATTGCCCTAAATCGTTCCTTTTGTCATTTTAGGTACTTTTGAGAAGAAATCTGGAAAAGGAAGCATTTTGGACGTTTTTGGAGCATAAAAGTGAAGAAAACGACAAAGTCTCAAAATCATGCTAAAAGTTACCTTTGACGGCGTCAGGATCCTCTCCAGACGGCGTCACGGCTTGGCAATAAAATGGTGGATGTGAAAATTACTCATGATAAGCCAGTGAAATTTGCATGAAATTCTGACGGCGTCACGCTTTAATATGATCAAGGTCGTCACGGCTTAATTTAGAGAGGGACGGCACCACGCATAATCCTGACGGCGTCAAGCCTTGATAAGCCAGAACGGATTTTAGAGAGCTAAAGAGGGACGGCGTCAAGAAGGTCATCCGGGAACCCTAAAAGAAGCGAGGTGACGGCGTCACACTCCATAACGTGACGCCGTCAGATCTGAAAATCTATATATAGTTTTGCAATTCTTTGTCATTAGTGTGGAACTTAGTGTGGAACTTATTGAGGAACTTTGTGTGTGAAAACCCTAAGACGAATTTGGCAGCTTTTTCAAGGCTTTTTGCCTTGAGATCTTCCATGTTACATTGAAGATAAGTTATCAATTAATCATTCAATATGTCTATGTGTTGTTTGATTCTATCTTGTTCTTGTCTTTTGTTTAACATGCTAGGCTAGATTTATCTTGTGTTTGCTTAGATCTAATGAAACCTAGCTATTGATTATTGGTTATTAGTGTGTTGTTAGTTGTATTTGATGATTGTTCATCTATGTTAGGCTTAAGAAAACTGGCTAACTTCCTATTCGGTAACTTGCTTGAACGTCTTAAGAAACATGAACCAATGCGTACTAAAGGTTTTTATGGTTGTATTTAATGCATGAGCGAATTCTAGTGATCCCATGTTAGGAGCTTCCTAGCCGGCTCGACATAGGAGTGAAGTAGGAGCTTGTAGAGTTGGGGAAGTACGTACGCCACCCCACGATTGGTATTAAGGAATACACCCATCATCCACGCAATTAATACACACTAATCAACCGGTAAAAGATAGTTAGGGAGTAAGGAAATCTAAGTAAACACATTTCTCTCCATATAAGTTTTACCACCTTTTCATTTTCTGTTATTTTATTTTATTTGCATTCGTAGTAACTTGGGTTAGTTGACTAGCAACTAATTCCACCCACTCCTTCAAACCCGAGATTTTACTTGCTTTCATAAAATTATAAAAACATAAAAAAGAATCTTCTCTCACCCTTAGACCTATTAGAGTAGTTTTTCATACCTAACGAACACTATTCCCTGTGGAGAACGATCAATCCCCCGTACTTACCACTACACTATACTACATCGGTCAAGTACACTGCCTGGTGGGGTTGTAAGCCTCTTGAGATCCCTCGAGAGGTAAAACCTGTTGTAAGGTTGCAAAACCACGCATCAAGTTTTTGGCGCCGCTGCCGGGGAATAGTTATTGTTTAGGTTGAATTTTTATTTTATAGGTCTACTCACTAGATTCCTTTCTAGTGAGATTTTTATTTTCTTTTTCTAGGATTTTCTTTAGTCTATCTACTTTCTTTGTGTGTTTGTTCGTAATTGGTTCGTCACTATGGATAGGGAGATTAAGGCATTCAATGAGCTTAATGAGTTAATTGATAGAGAGAAGAGACTCGCCCGCCTTAGCACGAGTAGTGAAATTGAGCTTAGAGATGACTTAAGGTTAGTTCACAATTCCTCACCAATTCTAGAAGGATTAAGTCACCATAAGTTTATCTTTAAATGTCCTTGCCCCGCTAAAAATCGTAAGTACACATGGATTAGAAAGGGGGGTTATTTTAATGTGAAGGTTCCATGCATGATTGGTCACATGTTTAGGGAGCATACCTATATTGATCTCAAGGCACCAATGAATTTCATGTCTAGGCTTTACTATAACTGGATCATGAGCAATGAGCTGAACCCTAGACAAGACCCGTATGACCCCAATCAGATGTGCAATTTTGTAGGTATAGCAAGTGGTTTACACGTCTTTATTGGAGATTTCGTTTACCAATGTGATTTTGTGATCCTAGAAGATATAAGGGGGATTATAGACCCGTATTTAGGCGAGATAGTTTTAGGAGAACCCTTCATAAGAACGTCCCAAGCAATTTATGATAAGGATGAAGGTAGTGTTACATTCTCCAGCGAAATAGGATGCATCAAGTACCTGATGCCCCATAATATGTCTCGTTTCTCTAAGTTCGAACCAAAATTTAAGGGCATTAAGGGCTTTGATGTCGATAATATCCCAGCACTCGAGGTTGATAACGATAACCAAGGAAGGGCTAGAGTTAAGTATTCGATGTGTTTGGCCTTAGGTCCGGAATACAAGTGGGATGAAAGAGTGATACAAAGCTTTAAAACCACATTTTTTATGCGGAACGGAAAAACATAGAACCCGTGACTTTGAGTCTAGCTACAAGACTCGTTAATAAAGAAAAGCGCTTCTTGGGAGGCAACCCAAGCTTTATTTGCTTTGTGTGTTTATTTATTTGTTTGTTTGATTTTATTTGCTTCCGTATGTATGTTTAATTTTTATTCTTATTGATTCATGTTCAAAACTAAATTTGTGAAAATGCTTTATCTTGTTTTTAACTTCGTCTTAACTACATGTAAAGGTATTTTGCAAAAGTTAAGTGTAAGGGAAATCCAAATCGGTTTATTAGAACAAATGAACATGAATCGTAATAATAATAAATTAACATACATATTCGTATTTGTTTGAGTCAAATGCTTGTATCGAGTCATAATGATGTTTTGCAGGAATTCCAGGAAGTAAGGTGTAGGTTTTTCCAAAAATTTTCCGGAAACGTAACATGAGAATTCTGTCAGATCATTTCTGACGGCGTCAGGTTTTACAACCTGACGGCGTCAGGTTTAATTTTCTGAAAATTTTTGAAAGTTTTGTTTTCATAATAAGTTTTTATTAAATCTCTAAATTATAATCTCCAGGAATCTGCAAAATTATCATCCCACAAGCATTATATCCTTATATATAGAGTTTATCCCGCCGATGTTATGCAGGTTTTCGTGTTTGTTTTCTCAGGTTTAACAGGTTATTTTGGACAAGGAAATGTTTTGGATCAAGCTTTTGGCGATGCATTAGTCATGAAGCTTTTACATTCTCTTTGGAAGAAGATCTAACCGTGTTACTTCATTATCCACCGAGCGAATCAGGGGAGTATTTGATTTCATTCTTTTACTTTATGCTTTTACATTTGTTATTTGAACATTGGGGACAATGTTCATCTTAAGTGTAAGGGGGGGTAAAAGTACGATTAGAGAATGCTATTACGCTTGATTTTTGTTTGTTTAATAGTAGATGTATAATAAAACTGAGATAAATACCTGTTAGGGTAATTTTAGTGCCAAATTTAAAATTTTTTACAACATTTAGGAGTGAAACTTTGATCTTAATGAGCGTCTCATGGATAGGAGTTATATGACTAGCACAAAAAACCGTACTACTAAAAAATTTTCCACTCCAAATATGTGAGGTTCGCCCCTAGAATTGGTAGGAAAAGCATTTATGCTATGATGTGTGTACCGGTAGCACTTAGATTCTAGAACTTGCGTTAGGACCATTCCGAGGCCACAAGTGAGACTACATTCGTGTAGTTAGATTTACTACATGATAAGAGGCATTAGGATTAACCCATTGTTTTACACCTGTGTTTTTGTTATAATTACGTTGGCTACATTGGTCAAGTAATTCTCCCACACCCTTTGCGTTGTACTCATTTTTAGTACACGATACCCCTAGTACACCCCTCAGAGCCTATCTTTTCGTTTCGACCTTTAAGAATTTTACTTAAAGGAAGAATTTGTTACACCCCACTAAAATGTACACCCAAATCGCCTTAGCCTACCTTGTATGCACTCATTTTTAGTGCATTATTGTTACAACATTTGTTTAAACCCAAGTTAATTATCTAATTGATTACATGGTTGCTAAGTCGAGTCATATCCTTGTACATATTGTTTTGGGACGATTGGGACTCATGGGTAAAGTACTAGTGTAATGGAGTAATGGGGAAAAACATCATTTATTACCCCCATATGTGCTAAATATTTTAAAAGTACTCCAAGTGTTTTAATTATCTTAATTCGAGTCATTAGAATAGTTATTTGTAACGTTATGTAAAAGTTCAAGTGTAAGAGGAATGCAATGCCCCTATGATGTATTATTTTGGATGGTAGGGCAAGAATGTATGAAAAAAAAAAAAAAAAAAATTAAAAAATCAAGAAAAATACAAAAAAAGTGAGAAAAAAAAAAGAAAAATAGAAAAAACATACGGATTACCATCCCGTTTCATTTTATGTTTTTGTTACTTTGTTATTAGCTTAAATCGAGTCGAGTCTTGGCTTAGCAACATTGCATAGTACATGTAATTAATCAAGATCATTAACTCGCCACCAGTAAAATATCCTTTATCCAACAAAACCGTGTTTTCCTTTTCCCTACACCTAACGTTATAACCCATTTAAAAGCCCTCTTTGATAGTTTATCTTAGGTGCTTACGCCTAGTGGAGGAGGTTTTCGATCCTTTCCCAAGCCTATGGTAATCTATTTGCTATGACAGGTAGTGAGAGATATTATCCGTTTTCATTTATGAGATTTATTTTGATGACACCTGAGAGATGTGAGTATCTAAACACTACTTGTGAGGTGCTAGTTTGTAATCTCCGTGCTTATTATGATTAAAGTGGAACGAATATTTGTTGTAATTACTTTTATGTTAGCATTAAATGTCCCCTAACTTGTATTTTGATTAGAATAAAAGCGCATTTGCTTGAGGACAAGCAAATCTCAAGTGTAAGGGTATTTGATAAAGCAAAAAGTGTACCGCTTTTAAGGGGTCATTTAAGCCCTAAATCGTATTTATTTGATCAAATATTGCCCTAAATCGTTCCTTTTGTCATTTTAGGTACTTTTGAGAAGAAATCTGGAAAAGGAAGCATTTTGGACGTTTTTGGAGCATAAAAGTGAAGAAAACGACAAAGTCTCAAAATCATGCTAAAAGTAACCTTTGACGGCGTCAGGATCCTCTCCAGACGGCGTCACGGCTTGGCAATAAAATGGTGGATGTGAAAATTACTCATGATAAGCCAGTGAAATTTGCATGAAATTCTGACGGCGTCACGCTTTAATATGATCAAGGTCGTCACGGCTTAATTTAGAGAGGGACGGCGTCACGCATAATCCTGACGGCGTCAAGCCTTGATAAGCCAGAACGGATTTTAGAGAGCTAAAGAGGGACGGCGTCAAGAAGGTCATCCAGGAACCCTAAAAGAAGCGAGGTGACGGCGTCACACTCCATAACGTGACGCCGTCAGATCTGAAAATCTATATATAGTTTTGCAATTCTTTGTCATTAGTGTGGAACTTAGTGTGGAACTTATTGAGGAACTTTGTGTGTGAAAACCCTAAGACGAATTTGGCAGCTTTTTCAAGGCTTTTTGCCTTGAGATCTTCCATGTTACATTGAAGATAAGTTATCAATTAATCATTCAATATGTCTATGTGTTGTTTGATTCTATCTTGTTCTTGTCTTTTGTTTAACATGCTAGGCTAGATTTATCTTGTGTTTGCTTAGATCTAATGAAACCTAGCTATTGATTATTGGTTATTAGTGTGTTGTTAGTTGTATTGGATGATTGTTCATCTATGTTAGGCTTAAGAAAACTGGCTAACTTCCTATTCGGTAACTTGCTTGAACGTCTTAAGAAACATGAACCAATGCGTACTAAAGGTTTTTATGGTTGTATTTAATGCATGAGCGAATTCTAGTGATCCCATGTTAGGAGCTTCCTAGCCGGCTTGACATAGGAGTGAAGTAGGAGCTTGTAGAGTTGGGGAAGTACGTACGCCACCCGACGATTGGTATTAAGGAATACACCCGTCATCCACGCAATTAATACACACTAATCAACCGGTAAAAGATAGTTAGGGAGTAAGAAAATCTAAGTAAACACATTTCTCTCCATATAAGTTTTACCACCTTTTCATTTTCTGTTATTTTATTTTATTTGCATTCGTAGTAACTTGGGTTAGTTGACTAGCAACTAATTCCGCCCACTCCTTCAAACCCGAGATTTTACTTGCTTTCATAAAATTATAAAAAAATAAAAAAGAATCTTCTCTCACCCTTAGACCTATTAGAGTAGTTTTTCATACCTAACGAACACTATTCCCTGTGGAGAACGATCAATCCCCCGTACTTACCACTACACTATACTACATCGGTCAGGTACACTGCCTGGTGGGGTTGTAAGCCTCTTGAGATCCCTCGAGAGGTAAAACCTGTTGTAAGGTTGCAAAACCACGCATCAAGAAATGCGGCTGAGCTTAAAAAGCCCAGTGAACAAATATATAATGAACGAAAACGAAAGCAAAAGCAGACGAACAAATATGGTATAGCAATGGAATAATATAAGGCATAGACAAAGGTACAAAGTAGGAAAGAGAAAATGGAAGGTCAGTAATTCACCACGAGCCCGAACAAATCAAATATAGTAACCATATCCTCAAAATCATATAGAGGGGAGACCTCTCAGATAATCAGATAATATGAGGGGTGTCCTCATTCTTCAAATGGAGTAGCGAACTCCCGAACTTGTGAAAGACGTGGATTGCACCCAGCATCAGTCACCGAACAATATAATATCAAATCATGTGAAGTCCACGAACACGGACACGAACCTAGGATTGCAATCCATACGCCCCCCGAACAAATCATATTGGCCATAACAAATATAATGCGCATATCATAATCAAAATGGGGACGGTGTAACCAAATCACTAGGGCTACACGCTAGTCATGCCAGTGGTGCATCACAGACACGACCATGTTACCTTCATGGCTAGGAAACGAACTTGGCTCGGGTATCAAACTGAAGGGTCAAAGTTTAAAGGTCCAAATCATAGCAAAGGTTCAAATAGTCAAAGTCATCGAATCATAGTCAAAGTCCAATATCAAAGGTTCATGGCAAAGGGTTCATATCCAATATCAAAGTCAAATGAATCCAACGAACTGATCAAAGGTTCATCATCAACTGGCTCATTTAAGGAAATCTTTATCAAATGGTTTTCATTAAAATGATCTTTAATAACTGTTCTTACAAAAGTAATCTTTAAAAGTAGTTTTCATTAAAGTTTAGTAAAATTCCAAATGAAAGTGGTATAGCATATTTCATAAACATCGTTTTAAAATAAGTTTTCCTCAAACCATTCCCATGTTATAATTAAAAGGTTTTCACATCTATTTACCAAAATCAAATGAACCTTCGAAGTATCAAGTGTCTCGAATACTAATATCACAAGGTAATGAACGAATATCAAATGGATCATTATAGAGGCTCAAAGCAAAAGGGTCTTATCGAACACCAAGATCAAAACGAATCAAACAAATGAACCAAAGTGTAGGGAACATAGCAATGGCTTAGGGAATCTTAAAACGAATCAAGATAAATGAGTCATGAGAGGGAAAACACCCTTACTGAAAAAGGGTAGAATATCTGTACCTTAAAAGTGACTCAACGTACACTCGCAAAACACAAATCACTCCTTCTTCCAATGATCTACCTGAATTAAAGGATCGACCATTTTTTTTATAAGTTCATTTATAATTTAATGATGTATCGGATTATTGTTCTTAGTACTTAATTATTATTCGTTAAATGCTTAGAGTATATTATATCATCACGTCTTTTAAACACTTATGCGACTCACCCAACACTTATGCGACTCACCCAGGTTTTATCTTACCTTATTTATTTATTTATTTTTATTTTTTTATAGTGGGACTAGTTGTCAAACGGTCAACCCATTAAGGGCTGAGTATGTCACTTATCGAAACTATAAGGGCTGCATCAAAAATTAATTCAAAATAACATATTGTAACGTGCATGTCAGGTTGTCATATACAGATTGTCCTACACAAATATATTTTTATTTCTTTACTATAATATTATTTATTCATTTAGTAAAATGCTTATATGAAACATCACCCTTCTTGTTAAACCATGGCATCATTCATTCAAGTTTCTGCCAACGACCGCAACAGACAAAACCAACGTTAATTCCTCAAGCTGAATTATTAGTGGTAAGGTTTGTTACCTTCCTACGTGATGTACATATATAAATATATATATATATGTCTTATTCTATTACACCAACTTTACAATATACAAATATTTAGTTGTTTTAATCTCGTTTCATGCAAAATTCATCAAGTTACTAAGGAGCGTTTTAGTTATTACTTGGGGTCGAAACACGGGCTGTGGAACACGGTAAAACCAGCCACACACTCGACACCGGTTTGCTATAAACGCGACACAACAAGCCATAAGATTTGACCCACATCAACACATACCCACAATAAACACATTTGCGACCATTATTACACACATTCTACGCCTCTTTTAGCCCATATATACGACACCACAACTATCCCATATACCATGCTGATTCATGCGACCCAACTCAATACTTCATGCGACTTATACTCAGATTTTAGAAGGTATGAAAGTGACCACAACAAGGGTTTCACGACCAGACTATAACTAAAAAAAAGTTTGATTTGAATAGTCATAAAGTCTGCATATATCGACATATATATATATCCATTTTACACGTAAGACTCAGGTTTCACAGCCCCTTTTTAAATCGACATACACATCATACATATACACGTTCCAATTAATCTGGTCATAAGTCTTTTATATATACGTGAATTGATTCTTTGTTTTATGCAGAAATTCTGATTTAAATGGCAAACCCAAAACCCTATATCGACATATACAGTTTCATTAATTAATGAAATCAAGTTCATTATCCAGATTTTTAGATCGTATTATCAAAACAGCGTTTATATTTCAGATTCAACTAGCCAATAAGCTATACATCGACTTACATATTTCATCATTTTATGTGGGCTTATCTCGCCATTTATGTGATCCTATCGAACACAAGAGTGAGACCAACGACGGTACCTTATGTCGAACAGGAGCAAATGAGGACAGAATGGAGATGAAGATCGAACCACAAACACACCCTATACGAACCAGACCAGTGCCCTATTCGAACAGAAATTCCACCAAGATCAGCACGCCTTCCGGATCGCCTTTTGTACGCCTCTTTGTACCCCTTGTGCTCGACTGGAAAGGGAAGAAGAAGTGGTGTCGCCACTTATTTTGTGCTTTAGAGTTTCTTGGTTACTTTATTTGTTTGTGTGATCGGTGGTGTTGTTGTTGTTTTTTATGTGGTGTGTTTTATACGTATGAACAGGGGTGAGGGTGATTGGGTAGTGGAGTTGGTAAGGTGTCTTGTGTATACTAATGATAACCAATATTCGAGCCAGCCATCCCCTTTACAGTGTACTGTCTATATCATGAAGTATATATAAAACATATATTTTTGCAATAGGAAAGGTGGGATTTGTTTCATATTAAACGATTTGAGGGGACTATTAATAAGTCAACTGGATCACTCATGCATGGAAATGATTTGGTGATTGAATGATTGACAGCAAATAATATGGGGAGGTGGGTAATTAGGTGTTTATCCACATCTTGTTTCCATGCATTTATTTCAAAAGAGTGCACACTTCTATCATTTGGTCCATGCATGACCTTCCCAACGTGTGATATAATTCTAGGAATTAAGGTTATGTTTATCTTATATGCATGATTTAGGTTTTCTTAATTTTTGCCAAATTCTCACTTATCTTTTTATTAAAATGTTGTGTACATAATTTAATTAAATTTGGCCTATAGAGACTTCTTAAACGTGCCATACATTTAATTATATAGTTCTCGTACCATTTCGTATTTTACTTTAGGTTATAAGTTCATACTGGGTGATCTCGAGTCATAACACGTTATATAACCCAAGTTTTAATTTGTAGCGTATTTTATAAGTTCTTAAAATTTTAAAATTAGGGGGTATTTTGGTCATTTTGCATTGCTTTTAAATTTTGGGTTTTACATCTTGCATCTACTACTTGTGAGCTTGTTTTGATTATTAAAATTTTAAAGGACCTTGGAATAGATGACCTATTACCTGCAAACTTATTCATTGATAGCAGTTCTGCTATTCAAATTGCTGTTAACCCAGTATTTCATGAGAAAACTAATCACTTTGAAATAGATTTGCATTTAGTTAGGGAGAAAGTTGCTTCTGAGGTCATTAAGACTTTGAAAGTAGCCTCTGCCAATAATGTTACAAACATATTTAGAAAAGGGTTGAGTATTTCTCAACATAAGCAGTTTTGTGATAAACTTGGTTTGGTTGATATGTTTAAACCATAAGATTGAGAGGGGGTGTTGAAATATGTAGTAAGGTGCAAGCTTATGGGTGGTATATTAGTCAAGGGGCTGAATATGTCATTTCTCACTTATGTTTGAATGTTTAGTTGCATTTGACAAGTTTTGATATCTACAAGGGCTGAAGTGTAACTAGCTCTTATATAAGCTGGAACCCAGCCCTAGCCGCCTCATTCAGTCATATTATATCTCTCTCACATAAGGGTTTCTCTCGAGTTGTTGGTGCAGTATTTGTGGTCTTCAGTCTTTGATCATCTTGATCAACTAGTCTAGTATAGTTTGATTATTGAGAGTGTTGTAGTAAGGATTATTGTATCAGATTTGTTGTAGTGTAATAGATTAGATCCTTCTGAAGGGGACAATCTTTTTTTGTTTGTATTTGTCTGGTGAGCACACGTTTTGTGGACTCATCTTCTTGACTATTAGTAATAAAAGATTTCACCAAGGGGTGTTTGGTTGGGTGACTTTGGGGTGTTGTGGTTGTGTTTCTGGTTTAAGATCCATAGTTTTAACAACATAATGAAATACATCTTTACTTCATTTGATTCATCATATTTCTATATATCATTTTTTGCATGTCCTACTAAGTCTTACAATTTCATACTATCGATCACACACATTTCCTTTATAGCTATTTTTCTTTGTTACATATACCCTTCTTTATATATATCTATAATAATTAAAATATAATATAGCTTACAGAGGACTTAAACTTATATAATATCATGTAAATAGTTATAATCTGAATATCAATCTAGATCATGTGATCACTTTTAGATTAAAGTATTTTTACCATATATGCTTCGGGTTCACGAAATCATTAATCGGATATGAAATATTGGCAATTGAGTTTTAAGGCACAAGAAATCATATATAGCCACGTCATTTTGTGAAACATTCTTTGTAAAATTTGGCGAACATACTATTTCTTTTCTATAATACCTTATGATACTAAAGGAATATACATTAAATCTCCTTCTTTAATTACTAGTTTTGTAATGCACTGCTGAATCCTTCTTTGAATATTAGTTTTGTAATGTACTGCAAAATCCTAAACTTTATTGACGAGACTTCTACTTGCTCAATATGTCCTGATAGTGACTTGGCAGCTTTGTTAAAGAAATGCAAGCTTATTATTTGGGATGAAGCGCCCATGACAAATAAGCTTTGTTTTGAAGCCTTGGATCGTTCTTTGAGAGACGTGCTACGTAAAAGCAGGTACGATGATTGTCAAACGCCATTTGGTAGCATGACAGTGGTATTTGATGGTGATTTTAGGCAGGTGCTTCCCGTTATTCCAAAAGGTTCACGGCAAGACATTGTTAGTGCATCTTTAAAACAATCATACTTATGGCACCATTGCAAACTTCTCAAGCTAACCGCCAACATGAGGTTGACTGTTGGATCACGGCCGAAAGATGTAAGCGAGATACGGGATTTTGCAAAATGGATATTGAAAATAAGAGACGAAGAACTTGGAGGAGCAAACGACGGAGATGTTTTAATTGATATTGGAGATCACGTAATGGACCTTTTGTTGAAGTGTTAGAATGGTCACTACACACATTTGCTTCTAAAGACAAACATATTCGAGATCACGAGGAAATGAACGTTTATTACACAGATATTTAAAAGCATTGTATTTTATACTATCAGTCACTTATAACTTATTATTCCGTTACAAGAAAATTTCATAGCGTTTACGTTCATTGTTCTTTCTTACTTTATTCACTGATGCGTGGTTTTGCGACCTTACAACAGGTTTTACCTCTCGAGGGATCTCAAGAGGCTTACAACCCCACCAGGCAGTGTACTTGACCGATGTAGTATAGTGTAGTGGTAAGTACGGGGGATTGATCGTTCTCCACAGGGAATAGTGTCGTTAGGATTGAAAAACTATTCTAATAGGTCTAAGGGTGAGGGAAGATTCTTTTTGTATTTTTATAATTTTATGAAAGCAAGTAAAAATCTCGGGTTTGAAAGAGTGGGCGGAATTAGTTGCTAGTCAACTAACCCAAGCAACTACGAATGCAAATAAAATAAAATAATGAAAATGAAAAGGTTGTGAAACTTATGTGGAGAGAAATGTGTTTACTTAGATTTCCTTACTCCCTAACTATCTTTTACCGGTTGATTAGTGTGTATTAATTGCGTGGATGACGGGTGTATTCCTTAATACCAATCGTGGGGTGGCGTACGTACTTCCCTAACTCTACAAGCTCCTACTTCACTCCTATGTCGAGCCGGCTAGGAAGCTCCTAACATGGGATCACTAGAATTCGCTCATGCATTAAATACAACCATAAAAACCTTAGTACGCATTGGTTCATGTTTCTTAAGACGTTCAAGCAAGTTACCGAATAGGAAGTTAGCCAGTTTTCTTAAGCCTAACATCGATGAACAATCATCCAATACAACTAATAACACACTAATAACCAATAATCAATAGTTAGGTTTCATTAGATCTAAGCAAACACAAGATAAATCTAGCCTAGCATGTTAATCAAAAGACGAGAACAAGATGTAATCAAACAACACATAGACATATTGAATGATTAAACGATTACTTATCTTCAATTAAACATGGGAGATCCAAGGGTATGAAAACCCTTAAAAATGGTAGAAATTCGTCTTTAGGGTTTCTCCTCCACAAAGTTGCATACTAATGACAAAAAATTGCAAAACTATATATAGAGTTTAAGGGCTGACGGCGTCACGTTATAGGACTTGACGCCGTCACCTCGCCGTGTCTAGGGTTCCCGGATGGCCTTCCTGACGCCGTCCCTCTTTAGACCTCCAAAATCCGCTCTGGCTTATCAAAGCTTGACGCCGTCAGAATATGGCTTGACGCCGTCCCTCTTTAAGTTAAGCCGTGACGACCTTGATCACATTAAAGGGTGACGCCGTCAGACTTTCCCTTGTAAATTTCTCTTGCTTATCATGAGAAATTTTCATATCCACCTTTTTTGCCAAGCCTTGACGCCGTCTGGAACAACCCCTGACGCCGTCAAAGGTACTTTTCAGCATAATTTTGAGACTTTGTCGTTTTCTTCACTTTTATGCTCCAAAAACGTCCAAAATGCTTCCTTTTCCATATTTCTTCTCAAAAGTACCTAAAATGACAAAAGGAACGATTTAGGGCAATATTTGATCAAATAAATACGATTTAGGGCTTAAATGACCCCCTAAAAGCGGTACACTTTTCGCTTCATCAAATACCCTTACACTTGAGATTTGCTTGTCCTCAAGCAAATGCGCTTTTATTCTAATCAAAATACAAGTTAGGGGTCATTTAATGCTAATATAAAAGTAATTACAACAAATAATCGTTCCACTTTAATCATAATAAGCACGGAGATTACAAACTAGCACCTCACAAGTAGTGTTTAGATACTCACATCTCTCAGGTGTCATCAAAATAAATCTCATAAATGAAAACGGATAATATCTCTCACTACCTGTCATAGCAAATAGATTACCATAGGCTTGGGAAAGGATCAAAAACCTCCTCTACTAGGCGTAAGCACCTAAGATAAACTATCAAAGAGGGCTTTTAAACGGGTTATAACGTTAGGTGTAGGGATATGATAAACACGGTTTTGTTGGATAAGGGATATTTTACTGGTGGCGAGTTAAAGATCTTGATTAATTACATGTACTATACAATGTTGCTAAGCCAAGACTCGACTCGACTTAAGCTAAAAACAAAATAACAAAAACAAAAAACAAACAAAAAATGAAACGGGATGGTAGTCCGTATGTTTTTTCTACTTTTCTTATTCTCATTTTTTTTGTATTTTTTTTTTATTTTTTATTTTTTTTTTATTTTTTTTATTTTATTTATTTTTTTTTTTTTGCATACACTTTTGCCCTACCATCCAAGATAATACACCATAGGGGCGTTGCATTCCCCTTACACTTGAACTTTTACATAACTTTACAAATAACTATTCTAATGACTCGAATTAAGATAATCGAAACACTTGGAGTACTTTTAAAAATATTTAGCACATATGGGGGTAATAAATGATGTTCTTCCCCATTACTCCATTACACTAGTACTTTACCCATGAGTCCCAATCGTCCCAAAACAATATGTACAAGGATATGACTCGACTTAGCAACCATGTAATCAATTAGATAATTAACTTGGGTTTAAACAAATGTTGTCACAATAATGCACTAAAGATAAGTGCATACAAGGTAGGCTAAGGCGATTTGGGTGTACATTTAAGTGGGGTGTAACAAATTCTTCCTTTAAGTAAAATGCTTAAAGGTCAAAACGAAAAGATAGGCTCTGAGGGGTGTACTAGGGGTATCGTGTACTAAGAATGAGTACAACGCAAAGGGTGTGGGAGAATTACTTGACCAATGTAGCCAATGTAATTATAACAAAAACACAGGTGTAAAACAATGGGTTAATCCTAATGCCTCTTATCATGTAGTAAATCTAACTACATGAATGTAGTCTCACTTGTGGCCTCGGAATGGTCCTAACGCAAGTTCTAGAATCTAAGTGCTACCGGTACACACATCATAGCATAAATGCTTTTCCTACCAATTCTAAGGGCGAACCTCACATATTTGGGGGTGGAAAAAAATTTTTAGTGGTACGGTTTTTGTGCTAGTCATATAACTCCTATCCGTGAGACGCTCATTAAGATCAAAGTTTCACTCCTATATGTTGTAAAAAAAATTTAAATTTGGCACTAAAATTGCCCTAACAGGTATTTCTCTCAGTTTTATTACACATCTACCATTAAACAAACAAAAGTCAAGTGCAATTGTATTCTCTAAAGTATCGTATTTTTACCCCCCCCCCCCCTTACACTTAAGATGAACATTGTCCCCAATGTTCAAATAACAGGATGTAAAAGTACTAAGGTAAAAGAATGAAATCAAATACTCCCCTGATTCGTTTGGTGGATAAAGAAGTAACATGGTTAGATCTTCTTCCAAGAGAATGTTGAAGCTTCACGACTAATGCATCGCCATAAGCTTGATTCCACATACATTTTCTTGTCCAAAATAACCTGTTAAACCTGAGAAAACAAACGCGAAAACCTGCATAACATCGGCGGGATAAATTCTATATATAAGGATATAATGCTGGTGGAATGATTATTTTGCAGATTCCTGGAGATTATAAGTTAGAGATTTAATAAAAACTTTTTATGAAAACAAAACTTTCAAAAATTTCAGAAAATTAAAACCTGACGCCGTCAGGTTGTAAAGCCTGACGCCGTCAGAAATGATCTGACAGAATTCTCATGTTAAGTTTTCGGAAAAATTTCGGAAAAAACTATACCTTACTTCCTGGAAATCCTGCAAAACATCATTATGACTCGATACAAGCATTTGACTCAAACAAATACTAATATGTATGTTAATTTATTATTATTACGATTCATGTTCATTTGTTCTAATAAACCGATTTAGATTTCCCTTACACTTAACTTTTGCAAAATACCTTTATATGTAGTTAAGACAAAGTTAAAAACAAAATAAAGCATTTTCACAAATTAGTTTTGAACATGAATCAATAAAAATAAAAATTAAACATACACACGGAAACAAATAAAATCAAACAAACAATTAAATAAACACACAAAGCAAATAAAGCTTGGGTTGCCTCCCAAGAAGCGCTTTTCTTTATTAACGAGTCTTGTAGCTAGACTCAAAGTCACTCTACCCTATGTAAGTGAGTTCGTCATCGAGGACGTCTTTAGGGTTAAGCTTGAATTGAAGTTTCCTATTGGTCCGCTTAGTACAATATGTCTTTTCAAACTTCTCTCCATCCGGGTCATACAATGTCATCTTAATATGCCATGACCCATCTCCATCTTTGGGTGGTTTGTCCCAATCCCACTTATGATCATCGTCCTCACGAGTCCACTTATTCATCCCTAGGTTAATTGGCAAAACTCCTAGGAAATCAATCATCTTCCTAAAAACTAGAGGGTCTTCAAATGGATCCAATTCGGTATCCCTAACTAAGAGTTGCTCTATCGTATGTGTTCGGTCCACAAAGTCCTCTTCTAGGTAAAATGGGCGTTGGGGTCCTATGAAGTCTCTATCGATCCAAGGTCCATATCTAGATGGTCTCCTATTTAATTCTAACCAATGGGGTGTTGGTTCCTCACTAGTATCATAGGCGTGCTTCTTCACATCATAGACTGACCAAGTATCACCTTCTCCTACCGCTATCTTAGATTCCTTACAATCAATCATAGCACTAGCGGTCGCCAAAAATCCTCTACCTATTAACAAGGGGCATGTAGGGTCGCTAACCATATCAAGGACGTGGAAATCGGCTAAAATGGTTAGTTTTCCTATGTGCACTAACACGTCTTTGACTACTCCAACCGGGTAAGCAACACTCCCATCCGCTAAGCCTATTATCACCTCGGTTTCTTCAAGTTTCCCTGGTTTTAGAGAGGTGTAGAGAGGTAACGGAAGTAGGTTAAGGCTTGATCCAAGATCAGATAATGTGTCATAAGCCTCCGAATTACCGATCTTGCAAGGTAGAACAAATAAGCCCGGATCATCTAACTTCTTAGGTAGCTTGTTTTGAACAAAGGCGGTCCCTTTTTCGCCTAATTTGAGCTTCTTCTCATCCAACACATCAATAACCGGACTTTCAAGGTGGAGCTCCTTGAATTCATTGTCAAGGTTTTGAGTGGGAGGTGTTTCAACTATGTTGTTGACCAATTTGGATATCATAACTTCTTGGTCATTTTGAACGACTTGGGTTTGTTTGAAACACGAGCTCATGGAATTGACCGAATAATATTGTGGACAAGAACTAGGAGACGAAACCGATGAAATGGCGTTGACATTTAGTTTCGGGTTCTTGACCGTGTTGCTAGGGAGTGCTCCCATTTCTCGGTCATTAAGGGCTTTCAACAAAGTGTCAATCTTATTGGTCATCTCGCTTTGTTTTTGTTTGAAATCGGCTTCAAACTTGGCTAAACGAGCTTCTTGAGATGCCATAAATTGGGACATCAATCCTTCAAAGTTATTGGTACTACCATTGCTGGAAGGATTGTTGTTGAAAGTACGGTTCGAGTTGGAACCGCTTGATTGGAAACGATTAGGTGGGTTGGAAGAATTGGTTTGTTGTGCGTTTTGGTTTTGTTTCCACCTAAGGTTTGGGTAATTTTTCCATGAGGGGTTGTATGAATCACCATAGGGGTTTGGCTCGGGTTTGAAAGTGTACCACTTATCTCCCGCTCCGTCTGTACGCGAGGATGCGTAGTCCGCAAAAGCTTGTTCGGGGAGTTCCATGCAATCACGAGTGTCGTGGGGACCACTACATAATTCACATGAAGAAGTGATTTTGTTCACTTGGCTTGAAGGTTTAGGAGCCTCGTAGGATTTCATCAGAAACTTGACTTGGTCTTCAAGTTCTATGATCCTACGGTCGGAAGTGCTTGAATTGTTCGAAGGAAAAGATATTGCCTTGACCATTTTATTCAAATCACGGGGATCACTCCAACTTTCGTTGTCATAAAGAGCAAGATCTTCTAGGAGAGCCCATGATTGTTCCGCACTTAGATCACGTAGCTTACCACCGGCCGCTTGGTCAACGGTTTGCCTCGTGGAGAGATTGATATGGTCATAGAAGATTTGGACTTGGAGCCAAAGTTCTATGCCATGGTGAGGGACTTTTTGGAGTAAGTCCTTGAATCGAGTCCATGCCTCGTAGAGGGTTTCGCCTTGACGTTGTTGGAACATCAAGATATCATTCTTTAGCTTGGTAGTTCTTCACGGTGGGAAAAACTGAGCAAGGAAACGAGTGGTGAGATCATCCCAAGAGGTGATGGATCCTGCGGGTAGACGCTCTAGCCATTGACTAGCTTGGTCCCGCAGAGAGAATTGAAAGAGACGCAGTCGGGTCGTCTCTCGAGTGGCAACATCAAGGTCTATGGAATCAACGATTTTGAGAAAGTCCTTGAGATGTTGGTTAGGATCTTCGGAACGAAGTCCATGGAATGCGCATCCGCTTTGCACCAACCGGATGGTGTCGGATCGCAAGGGAGTGACATTGGCTCCTTGAGTGAGCTCAATGGTGTTTCGATAGCCATGGTGGCTAGGACGGGAGTAGTCTCCTAAGGTACGGGCTCTAGGAGGTTGTGGTGGTTGTTGTGGTGGGTTGTTGGGATCGAGGATATTACCATCTTCCATGACGTCGGATGGTAATGGTTACGAACAAAGAAACGAAGAAAAAAGATAGACTAAAGAAAACCTAGAAAAATAAAATAAAAATCTCACTAGAAAGGAATCTAGTGAGTAGACCTATAAAATAAAAAATTCAACCTAAACAATAACTATTCCCCGGAAACGGCGCCAAAAACTTGATGCGTGGTTTTGCGACCTTACAACAGGTTTTACCTCTCGAGGGATCTCAAGAGGCTTACAACCCCACCAGGCAGCGTACCTGACCGATGTAGTATAGTGTAGTGGTAAGTACGGGGGATTGATCGTTCTCCACAGGGAATAGTGTCGTTAGGATTGAAAAACTATTCTAATAGGTCTAAGGGTGAGGGAAGATTCTTTTTGTATTTTTATAATTTTATGAAAGCAAGTAAAAATCTCGAGTTTGAAAGAGTGGGCGGAATTAGTTGCTAGTCAACTAACCCAAGTAACTACGAATGCAAATAAAATAAAATAATGAAAATGAAAAGGTTGTGAAACTTATGTGGAGAGAAATGTGTTTACTTAGATTTCCTTACTCCCTAACTATCTTTTACCAGTTGATTAGTGTGTATTAATTGCGTGGATGATGGGTGTATTCCTTAATACCAATCGTGGGGTGGCGTACGTACTTCCCCAACTCTACAAGCTCCTACTTCACTCCTATGTCGAGCCGGCTAGGAAGCTCCTAACATGGGATCACTAGAATTCGCTCATGCATTAAATACAACCATAAAAACCTTAGTACGCATTGGTTCATGTTTCTTAAGACGTTCAAGCAAGTTACCGAATAGGAAGTTAGCCAGTTTTCTTAAGCCTAACATCGATGAACAATCATCCAATACAACTAATAACACACTAATAACCAATAATCAATAGTTAGGTTTCATTAGATCTAAGCAAACACAAGATAAATCTAGCCTAGCATGTTAATCAAAAGACGAGAACAAGATGTAATCAAACAACACATAGACATATTGAATGATTAAACGATTACTTATCTTCAATTAAACATGGGAGATCCAAGGGTATGAAAACCCTTAAAAATGGCAGAAATTCGTCTTTAGGGTTTCTCCTCACAAAGTTGCACACTAATGACAAAAAATTGCAAAACTATATATAGAGTTTAAGGGCTGACGACGTCACGTTATAGGACTTGACGCCGTCACCTCGCCGTGTCTAGGGTTCCCGGATGGCCTTCCTGACGCCGTCCCTCTTTAGACCTCCAAAATCCGCTCTGGCTTATCAAAGCTTGACGCCGTCAGAATATGGCTTGACGCCGTCCCTCTTTAAGTTAAGCCGTGACGACCTTGATCACATTAAAGGGTGACGCCGTCAGACTTTCCCTTGTAAATTTCTCTGGCTTATCATGAGAAATTTTCATATCCACCTTTTTTGCCAAGCCTTGACGCTGTCTGGAACAACCCCTGACGCCGTCAAAGGTACTTTTCAGCATAATTTTGAGACTTTGTCATTTTCTTCACTTTTATGCTCTAAAAACGTCCAAAATGCTTCCTTTTCCAGATTTCTTCTCAAAAGTACCTAAAATGACAAAAGGAACGATTTAGGGCAATATTTGATCAAATAAATACGATTTAGGGCTTAAATGACCCCCTAAAAGCGGTACACTTTTCGCTTCGTCATTCACGTACTTACTTTTTTAATCAAAAACCCTCTAAAATCCCGTGGATTCCACGGGTCTATAAGCTAGTTAGTATTATGCCTCAACCAGGTTTTGGCTCTTTAGCCTTTCACACATCCAATGGACAACACGGGTTAATGGGCCAACAGCCCAATCATAATGGTCAAGTGGAAACAGTTCCTTCTTAGAATGGTTCGCTAGCTTCGGGACAATTGGGTCCTACGTTTGATTTGGGTCACGCGACAGTTTTACCTCACGCATTTCATGTTATGACACCACAATACCTGAACAATGACGCTTGGAATATGGACACAGGTGCGAGCTCATATCTTAATGCTTCAGTTAATAGTCTTAGTCATGTTTTTAATACGTGCATGTATCCGTCCGTCTCGGTTGGTGATGGGCATTCTATTCCTGTCACCAATACGGTTCATAGTATTTTGCCAACTCCCTTTCGACCTCTTCACCTAAATAATGTTCTTATTACCCCGCATATTGTCAAAAATATAATATATGTTCGTCAATTTGTTCGTGAAATAACTGCACTGTTGAATTTTATCCTTTTGGATTTTCTGTTAAAGATTCCATGACATGCCGGGTGCTTCTCCGATGTGATAGCACGGGGTATCTTTATCCAGTCACAGCTCCGTCTACCATTCCTCAAGCTCTCCTAGTCAGTCAACATATGTGGCATAAGCGTCTTTGACATGCAGGAAGCGAAGTGTTACGTCGTCTAGTGTCCAATAATTTCATTTCATGTAATAAAGAGAAGCCTCCTATGCTTTGTCATGTCTACCAGCTTGGCAAACACGTTGGACTTCCATTTGCTAGTTCCAAAACTGTCATTAATGCTTGTTTTGACATCATTCACTCGGATGTATGGACTTCACCAATTCTGAGCCTTTCGGGCTTCGAATATTATGTATTGTTTTTGGATCATTATTCGCATTTTGTTTGCGTTTATCCTTTAATTAACAAATCTGATGTTTTGTCTAAATTTGTGATATTTCGTAATTATGTTCACACTCAATTTAAGTGTGAAATCCGGTCCTTTCAGTGTGACCATAGTGGTGAATTTGACAACCGTAACCTACATACATTGTTTGCCGACAATGGCATTCAGTTTTGCTTTTCATGCCCCAAAACATCACAACAAAATGGCAAGTCTGAACGGATGGTTCGCACCATCAATAATCTCATTCGGACCTTGTTTTTTCAAGCCAACCTTCCACCAACATTTTGGGTTGAAGCCCTCAATAGGTCTGTTCACTTACTCAATATCTTGCCCTCAACTGCTATTGCCAACGAAGTCCCTTATACCCTACTGTTTGGCTAAAACCCAGATTATAGCCTTATACGCACATTTGGCGGCTTATGTTACCCCCACTTATATCCTAATCACAAACTTGAACCACGCGCCACACCCTCCATCTATTTAGGTCAAGCTTCAAATCATCGTGGGTATCGTTGCGTCGAATTAAACACCAATAAAATCATCATTTCTCGCTATGTAACCTTTGATGAAACTGTTTTTCCATATGGCACTTCTAAATCAACATCGGCACCCAACTATAATTATTTGGATGACTCAACCGATATAAATCCTCCATTTATTCAATCCGCCCCCGTTATGCAACCCACTGTGCCTCAACCCACAAACGAGCCAACAACACCAATTCCCACCAGTACCAATACGGCCCAACATGACGCAACCCATGACCCATCACCATCCCCATCACCACCCGTCGCCCGACAACATACACCAAATCCATCACCACCCGCCGCCTAACAACGTACACTAAATCCATCACCACCCGCGAACCAACACCAACACATTATCCCAGATCCTCCTCACAACCCAAACCCTGTCTCGATTCATCCCATGGTCACACGATATCGTATCGGGACTAATCGTCCTACAGAGCGTCTCAACATGCATGTGTCTTCGGTTTCACCATTACCAAAATCTTATCGTGATGCGTTTAATGATCCAAATTGGCAAAATGCTATGCGTGATGAATACACTACACTTATTAAGAACGGAACTTGGATCCTTGTGCCCCGACCCACGGAAACCAACATTATCCGCTGTATGTGGCTTTTTCGCCACAAGTATTTGGCTGATGGCACTCTTAGTCGCTACAAGGCTCGTCTTGTGGCGAATGGTAGCAATCAATTAGAGGAGGTTGATGTGGATGAGACCTTTAGTCCGGTGGTTAAACCGGGTACTATTCGGACTGTTCTGAGTTTAGCTACTTCTCGACATTCGCTGATTCATCAGCTTGATGACAAGAATGCTTTCTTACATGGTGATTTATCTGAGACAGTTTATATGCATCAGCCTCCGGGGTTTCGGGACTCTGTGCATCCTGATTATGTATGTTTATTGCAGCGGTCTCTGTATGGGCTCAAGCAGACCCCTAGAGCTTGGTTTCAGCTATTTGCATCTTATATCACTCGGGTTGGGTTTTCTCATAGTCGATGTGACTTATCATTATTTATATACAGACAGGGGACAGATACTGCTTACCTGTTATTATATGTTGATGATATTGTTCTCACGGCTTCTTCTGAGAGTTTGTTGCAGCGGATTATTTGCTCCTTACATCAGGAGTTTGCTATGACAGATCTGGGTCCAATTTTCTGCGTATCTCTGTTACATGTGATTCTTCAGGGTTGTTTTTATCTCAGAATAAATATGCTATTGAGGTTTTGGAGAGAGCACATATGGTTAATTGTAATCACAATCGGACTCCTGTTGACACTGAGTCTAAAATAGGGATGATGGTGATACGGTCTCTGATCCTACTTTATATCAAAGTCTAGCAGGTTCTCTTCAGTATCTCACCTTTACTCGCCTAGATATATCTTATGCAGTTCAGTAGGTTTGCCTTCATATGCATGACCCTCGAGAGCCCCGTCTCTCGGCTCTCAAACGGATTTTGCGGTATGTTCGGGGTACCTTAGACTATGGGTTACAGTTGTTTGCTTCTTCTACTTCATCATCGGTTGCCTATTCTGATTCGGATTGGGCTAGTTGCCCTACTACTAGGAGATCGACTTTAGGCTACTGTGTCTTTCTTGGCAACAACCTTCTATCTTGGTCCTCTAAGTGACAACCAACTCTCTCGTTCTAGTGCAAAAACATAGTACTGTGGGGTTGCCAATGCTGTTGCCGAGACTTGTTGGTTACGGAATTTACTTCGTGAGCTACACACACCTTTATCTTTCGCTACGCTTGTCTACTGTGATAATGTTAGTGTACGAATTACATAGAGATTGATGTTCACTTTGTTCGAGACTTGGTTGCCACTGGTCAGGTTCGGGTTCTCCATGTTCCTTCACGTTATTAGTATGCAGACATTTTCACGAAAGGATTACCATCCGCCCTGTTTAAGGAATTTCGCACCAGTCTGAGCGTCCGGTGTCCTCCCGCTCAAACTGCGGGGGAGTGTTAGCCCATATTGTATTATGTATCTGTAACGGGCCTTAGCCCGATTCTAGAATTCTCAGTCAATCCTTATTTATTTGTACATTGTATTATGGCAAGGAATCAATCAAAAATAAACCCTTATCATTAACATCGAATACTAACTAGTTTTATAAAGCACAAAGGACTTTTCTAATATCAAAAGTCTTAAAATTAAGCAATACGATTAACAAAGCAAAATGTACAAATAAATTAAACACAATTTTGAAACATTAAATATCTCTAAAACTTAATTTCTTAACATTAAACACATTAAATATCAAAAGTCTTAAAATTAAGACATACAACATATAAAATACTTGGTACAAATAATTAAACACACATATCAAAATCTTAAAATTAAGAATACAATATTAAACACACTAATTAATATTTTTTTTAAAGCTCCCTTATAATAAAATATACATGTTATTATACACATTGTATAAACAAATAAAACACGCAAAGCTTTATACAAATTATATGCTAATAAGTTGATGGTATATATGATTTTGAAAACCGGACCGGACCAACGGGTTCAACCGGAATCCGAAGTCGTCATTGGTTCGTCTAGCAAATAAAAGCCATTTAAAAATGAAACGGAGAGGACCAGTCAGAACCGGTAAAAACGGGTGAACTGAGTCGGACTGGGATCATTTTTTTTTTCTTCGGTTAATCAGTTCATCATTGTTATTTTGTTGGCGCCTAAACTTTAATCACAGGATATCCGCCGCTACAACGTGCGGGTACCGTGCTAGTAATTATGAAAGACTGTCGGTGGAAATGTTGCAAACTTGAAATTACGTGGAACAATGGACTCAGTTCAATCATGTTACCGGTGCACAAAATCTATTCATCTTTATTTAACCATGACACAAATAAGTATTAATTTGCATGACAGTCATGTTGATATAATTAACATGTGGTCTAAGATGATAATCTTATGTACGTGTCTATTTTGCATGCATGATAAAGATGTTAAATTATGAGAAATTTGAAAACCGTTGATTTAATATGTTAGATTAGTGAAACAGATGTTAAACTCTTCTATGTGATACTAGAAGGGTACTCGCGCAATGCGGCGGCAGGTACCCGGTGCATAATTTTATGGCGAGCAAATGTTTTTCATTTATACGTTTTTTCTAACAGTAACTTTACGAATGAATGACAATTTTTAATTAAAATAACTATAAGCAATAGCAATGCAAACTATTTCATATCCAAATAAAAGTTGTCATTCTATTGCTATAATCCGAGAAGCAAAGCTTATTTATTTCTACTGTAGGTAACCGAACACCAAGATGAGAGTAGATTTATCTAATTTTGTGTGTGTTTTTTTTATCGGTGCTCGGAAAAAGAAGAGAAAGTGTGTTTCGTATTGTTGTTTGACTTTTTAGGTTGGCTTATATACCATTGAGGCTTGGGATGTTACAAGTCAACACTTAATGGACTGTATAAATATTTGACTGTATTAATGGACTGTATAAATATTTGAAGGCTGTTAC
The DNA here is from genome assembly GCA_021014915.2 of Artemisia tridentata subsp. tridentata. NCBI lineage: Eukaryota > Viridiplantae > Streptophyta > Magnoliopsida > Asterales > Asteraceae > Artemisia > Artemisia tridentata. Next base: position 239,918,540 of record CP139508.1, read on the forward strand.
AAAGTGTATGAAAGGATGTTACTATTTATTTACGAAAATTGTCATGTAAGCTATATGATGAATAACATTAACTAATGGTTTATTAATTTCCTATTAAAGAAATGTTTTTTGGTCTTAAAATTTTTAAGACTTCTTTATTTAGAAAGTCCTAAATACTTTATAAAGTAGTATAGATTTGTGAGAAGTATGTGATGCATATTGATTCATTATAAATTATCAGTTGCATGAAAATTGCTACATATTAATCTTAAAAGCATGCGTTTATGAATTGTAAGAAAGTATAACTTTCTATATATAATGCCTTTTATATGGAAACACAAGAAAAATATCAATGGAAGAATTACAATAGTTTTTTGGTGGGTAACTGATTAATAATCGTTTTATATTGCCCGCAAAACGGATAAAGGGTACTTGAGCGGCAGTTTAATTTGTTCTTAATTAGGCAATAGTTAATACCAGGAAAATAGAAAAAGGTTATCTTGGGCTCTTGGCTAGCTATTGTATATTGAATGCATATGATCATAAAGAAATACAAACATTTCTGAGTTGATTTGTGCATGATATTTAGCATCAAATCAAATTACATGAAATAAAAGTGACGATTTATCATTAGCGGGAATCTGTTAAGTTTATCGGTTATTTCCTTTATGAGACACAGACATGATGACAATTACTTGTATTACGATAAGTTAGGCTGGACACAGTAACATCGAAGATCGACTAGGGGATCGATCGCCCTTTATGTGGGTGTCGATCGCCTAGTGATCGATCCCCATTTTTGTTGTTTCAGTCGTCCCTGCGATCGACAATCGTCCCTTTGTTTTGTGTAATTGTTACCGTTGGGCTGGGCAAAAATAAATAAATAAATAAATAAATAAATAATAAATAAAAAATGAATATGTGTGTTTAGTGTGCGTATGTGTTTTCACGAGGTTGAAGATGATGATACGTTTGACTTTTTTTTTGGGTTAAATGTGTGTAGTTGGGTTGTGATTACGTTTGAACTTTTTTCTTTTTTTTTTTTCTTTTTTTTTTTTTTTTTAATTTTATTTTTTTAATTTTTTAAAATTTTATTTTTAAATTTTTTTTTTTATAAAAGAAGGAAAAAAAATGTAAGAAAATTAAATTTTTTTAGTTGAAAAAAAAAAAAAAAAAAAAAAAAAAAGTCGCCCTTACTATGGTAACCAATCGCCTTTAAGTCGCCGGAGAGATAAATCTGACGTGACGGGTAAAATGGGGGTCTATCCTCCTCCTTACTGTGTCCAGCCTTATAACTTAATAGCCCGTCTTCATTGTTTGATGCATGATTCATTTGATATGTTGGTAATATGCCAAGCGAAATTGATTTACGTTAATGTGGATTCTAGTTCTAAGTAATCCAAAGGAAATATGGTTTGGCGGATTGCACCACATTTAAAAAACACATTTCTTGTTAAATGGGTTCATGTGATGATTAACCGTTTTATGAACCATGCATATATATGTTTATACATGCCTGGTCTTCGGTGTTGATTCATGAAACTAAAATAAGATTTCCACTTGGTTTTCTTGATATTAAGTGAAACCAGTCTTAAAAAACATGCATGTCTTGATCCAAAAATGGAAAATATGCAACCCGTCGATTGACTTAGTAGTAGGCTTGTCGATAAAGTTTCTACTGAAAGCGAACACAAGGCGCCATGTTTGTTGAAAAGTTATCGGACGGATTTATTTTGCATGAAATTGTTAATCAGGACAAACAAGGAAAGTTTTAAAACTTGCAGTTCTTTTATATAACAAGGGCATCAAAATTTGATCAAATCATTTGTCCAAAGACAAATGTGTAGATACACTCGGTGTATGAATGGTCGATGTGTCATAATTTTATATACGGATGTTATGTTACACAAGTGCTCTGGTCCTTGAATTAATTAGACCATGGTTTATCGCCACTATATGGCTAGGATGGGTCATGGCCAACCCTATTATTTTAATAAGTAATTGTGGTGTGCATATTTTGCAATGTATTTTTTACACAAAATTTTACTCGATCCACTCAAAGTTAAAACAAAACTCCCTTCCAAAAAGATTAGAAAATGTTTTCATTCAATTGAATGATCCAAAACTGAAACCATGGTTTACGGATGACGAAAGTTTGATGCCATTACTTAGAAAAGATACTGAAATGGATATATTACAGATAACTTTAGTTTATATAGTGTTTTAGATGATTTTAGTCATGTAAAAAAGCGTTGTGTGCGGTTGAAATGAAAACTTTAATTGTATGACTCTTAAAACTTATATATTTGTGCTTTTTCGACTTCTAAATGTTTTTTGTTTTAATTTGGCCTACCCGATTGAAAAGTCTTGGCTCCGTCCCTGCGTTTATAGTTTAGACTGCAACCAAAATCCTTAACGATTGTAAGGATAAATTAATGTGTGTTGGATTAGTGATCAAGAAGAATATACATCCGTAAGTATTGGATTTTATACTTGGTGTGGATGTAATTTCTCAGGATCAAAGGAGTATATCATAAAAGTATTCAACAATAACATCATGATTCGTTTCTTTTTAGCTTCTTGTCCTAAAGAAGTGGAATGGTAAAAAGACTTGTTAATAAACATTGTGTTATGTTGAAAAGTCAATGTTACCATATGTATAAGAGCACAAGATGTCGTGACAAACCAAAACTCCTTATTTCGGGCTCACGGGGTGCCATATCACTTTAACAAACCTCTATAGATAACCCACTTATCACAACTAACCTCAACTTACTCATTTGGGGCACAACACTTGCAACTTTATTTTTTTTTTTCACATATCCAAATAAAATAAATTTCATTCATTAAAATAAAAATACAATACATCACAATAAAAAAACATACGAAACGTAAAATAACGATACGGTAAAAAAACATACGCAACTTAAGAAATACATCAAATTATAATGAAACTAATTATTTCGCTATTGAAATTATTCCCATTGATGTCGTTGCCAAACATGCTCGATCAGACATCGTTGAAGTGTTGCGTGTTTGCGTTTATCACGGAGTTCTTTGGCTTTCTTTCTTTGCACTTCGCATCGTTCGATCCATGACCGTTGTAAATTTGGTTGCGGACAAATATACATTTTGCTAACTTCGGATATCGCAAATTCTTGATCTTTCAAAATCATGTTATGCATTATGATGCACGAGTACATGATTCTCCGTAACTTGCCCACAGTAAATGCACGCGCCGGTTGGGCAATAATATGCCAACGTCCTTGGAAGACACCAAAAGCTCTTTCGATATCTTTTCGAGCACTTTCTTGTTTCGCTTTAAATACGGCACTTTTGGGGATATTTGCAACCGTAAATGATTTGACAAAAGATGACCACTCTGGGTAAATTCCGTCAGCTAGATAATACCCATGTTTAAATATACGCCCGTATACTTCAAACGGAACCTCAGGGGAAATGTCATCAAGCAGATCGTCGAATAACGGAGAATTATTCAAAACGGTAAGATCGTTATTCGCACCCGTTACCCCAAAAAATGCATGCCAAATCCACAAGTCGTATGACGCAACGGCTTCAAGCATTATAGTTGGATACTTTTTATCACCTCTGTGAAATTGCCCTTGCCATTCGACCGGACAATTTTTCCATTCCCAGTGCATACAATCAATGCTACCCAACATTCCTGGTATCTTATGAACCGCGTTATGTGCGTTGTATAAGTTGTGAATGTCACGTCTGGTTTTCTTAAAAACTCCTTCGTATATAATTGGATTATGCATATAGTAAAATTATCTAGACAATCGCGTGCACAATGTTCCCCTATTTGTAAATACTCGTCCAATGCATCAGCTGCTATGTCGTACGCCAATTGGCGTAGGGCACATGTGCATTTCATAATCAAACTAAAACCCATTACACCCCTAGTATCGAGTCGGACTCTAAAGAAATCAAAATGCTTGGGAAGAGGATGATGAGTTTCAATACATGTTTCAGTACCTTATACTATTTCTAAAAATAGTTTACGGCTCATACGAAAGCGATGCCTAAAATTTTCTTCCGTATATTTTGGGTTGTCACCAAAATAGTCAGCCATTAGACGTTCTTCAACAACTTGACGTTCACGGGGGATGTATCTACGGCAGCATGAAGGTCCGGCTTCTTGTTGTTGCAATGATCGCTCGAACTCATACTCTTGGAGAATCATCTCCAGCTCTGTTATCTCTTCAAAATCACTTTCACCGGAATAAGATTAATTGCTCATGTTTCTTGCTTATATGTAAGTGTTTTGAAATAAAAGTTGTGTAGAATTTGATTAAAATGTGTTAATATTTATAGTGTGTAAAATATGTGTGTTTATAAAATAAAATAAAATAATATATATATATATATATATATATATATATATATATATATATATATATATATATATATATATATATATATATATACGGATACATTTAAAATATATACGTTCCGCAACGATTATCCGACAAAAGGACTGACAAAAGGACGATTTTTTCCCTCGCCGTGCAGACGACGAGGCTCCTAGTGGCGAGGGATGAGGAAGCATGGCAGTGTCGTGGCGAGGGCTGGCGACCAGGCCAGCGTGGACTGGCGAGGGATGAGTAAGTCCACACCTTGTGCTCTAATAAACATTGTCTTTATGATTGCAGTTAGCAACGGTTCTAACTGTTGCAAAACAGTTGTTGGATTCTGATACGTACCGGATTCGATTAAGAGATAAAAAGAACAATAATGATAAATAAAGATAGGTGATCAACTTTCGAGAGGCCGATCTCTCTCCCAATAATGATATTAAATCACTAGACCATTTATAATATTCTGTATAATCTCAATTACAACACTAATACCCTATTTATAATAAAAGATGCCCTATAATTAACTTGGTCCCTAAGATAACACTGAAAAGGAAACTAATTGTAAAAATGAAAATACTTATAAATAATAAAATACATGAAACTAAGAGGGTTCGTATCAATACTCCGCCCCCCAAAAACACCTTGTCCTCAAGGTGTTGCCTTGAACAATCTTGATTCTGGCATCCCATACCTTTCTTTTAGCTGCTATCTTATGATGTTGTCCAACACTAAGCTCAAACTGACAAACTTCAGTCCATGATTATTGTAACAACCCGTAGAATTTCCCAGTCATTAGTGAACGATAATCTAGTATTAACCCGTCATTACTGTTCACTTAACCATTTTACAAGCAAAATTTGAAAATTTTGTTTATTACATTTCTATTCAAAAACGTTATTATGTGATACACGATACTTTGGAACGAGCTCACACACGCACCACGACAGTTCAGTATACCATTAAACACCAAACAAGTAATTGTTATACAATTTCCAGCCCAACACTATTTAAGCCCAACACAAATCAAGCCCAAGTTTATATTTTCTCTTGTCCCTAACTCGACACAACATACATTCACTTGGCTAGTTTTATTTCACAATTCAACATACAAGATACACATTATTCCAAATGGTCAGAATCCTTATACTCCCAAGATTCAGGAATGACAAAACTTTTCATCTAGTTCGAACGTTTGAATCATAAACGACACCAAAAGCTAACCATGTTCGACACATATACAACTCATGTAAGGGTGAATTCAAATTCGACCAAAACCATTTTTATCTATACTATTTATATATAAATGTGAACTAAGGACTCTATAAATGTTTTTACACCTTTTCTATACTCTTTTGGTCACGTTCACATGTTGTTTGGACCTTTTAAAATACCGAATATACATTGATATATACCACTCAACGTTTGCTTGCTCTTGGCCGAAACACATAAACCACTTGACTAGTTCAATCATTTACCTAGCTATTTTTATTCCTTGTGTTCCCTTATCTATCCAAATCGACTCCTAGACATCACAACTTGACTATAAAATACTATATACATATATACATACACGTACGTACACACATACATGTCCATACTTTCATTCTCTTATTCACACTTTTACACTTAAACATATATCACACATTCCTTTCTCTACTGCCAAGAACCTTTGAAGAGAATAGGGCCATGTTCTAGTCATTCGAACTCATTTACACAACATAAAGTGTTGATCTCAATTCTTTGGTATCGGTTCTATCGAGTTCATGCAATAACCATTGATCTCTAATCCTTTTCGACGTGATATCACCACCAATTCTTGGTGTAGTAAGCCATTCGTGCTTATATCTATTCTTACTTATGTTTTTCAAAGTTCATTTACTCTATTCAATCCTTACTGGCCTTTCATTTATTTTATTCGAGCATTCGTTATTTAATTTGCATATACATTTGACCTCCTATTTCATGGATGGCTAGAAAAACATGTTATACAATCATTCGACATTTATTTCATCGTTTTATCACTTATCGAGACCTATTTTTGAACCCATAATACATATCGAACAATATTATGTCACTTTTATATTTTTGGACCTTATGTTATCGACTAGAAAAGGACTTGTTAAGATCATTTTTATACAAAGGACCTATCAATTAAAATACGCGACTTAATTGTCCATAAGCTCAACAAATAAGCGGTAGCAATAAGCTCTTCTATTAAGCGCTTTTAATACCTTTTTAATCGACCAAGCTAGTCACTCTCGCAACAGTTTTAAAACTTATATATATATATATATATATATATATATATATATATATATATACGATTGGGCTTTTTAGCCCATTAATCACCCAATAAGCACATACGATAAGCAATTGTTATAAGCAGTTTGAATATATTTTTACGACTATAAAATAAGCCCAAGATCAGGCCCAAAACATTTTCAAACCAATCGAATCATTTTCTCTTAATGGGCCTGTTTAATTGGCATTAAAAGCCCATTAAGCCAAAATTAAGCACTTTTGTGTAATAAGCAGTTTTTATGAACTTGGATAAGCTATTTAAGGCTGATATAACTTTCAGAAAAATTAATATATAAGTCTTGTGAATTTTGGACTAAAAATGCAAAACATTTTACTATTTGGGTTAAAGTTGTAACTTTCGGATAAATATGTACTAAACTGCCAAATTAGTAACTTAAGGGTAGGAATTGAATATCCAGTAACTAGAGACCATAAAATGTCATATTGAAACATTTTTGACTAATAATATAATTAAAACCTAACCAGGGACTAACGGTGCAAATGTTTCACCGTTAGGGTTAAAATTATAAATTTCATATAACTTCAGGGACAATTCAGTATCTTTATTCTATATGTAATTCCATTATGTATTTATCCATTTTGATCATAAAAGGTCATTTTTATATATCATACGATTCATTTAAATAACGATACGTTTATTTATGTTTATATAACATAACTTTTAACGAATAAACATAACTTATCATCCACCAACTTTTTAAGAGACGATATTTACTGATTCAATAAACATAAAAACATGATAACATTATATATAATATTATTTTTGAATTTTAATCATTTTAAGCATATCATCCATTCTCATCACAACCCAATTCATTGTTGTAACACCCCCAAAATACCGCAGCGGAACGATAGTGTCACTGGGGTGCTACTTCTCAATACAAAGCACAAGGTATAGAAAACGACCTCTAAATGAGACGTTTTGAAAATTTACCATTCAACTTATTTAAATCGGAGTTATTACATGAGGTCCCAAAGTATAATAATACATAAGAGTTTTCAAAATGGATTGAATGGTAAAGGTTATTAACTTAGACTCCAAAGCATGCAAATGACTTTATGATCCATGCATCCACTATCGCCTTTCTAACCTGAGATAAACATGCTAAAAAGTGTCAACCAACGGTTGGTGAGTTCATAGAGTTTAGTTTAAAATGTAAAGTATTGAATAAGGATTTCACAGCAAAGGCCTTGTAAATCCACTCAGTTGCAAATCCCGCCCATACAAAACTTGCAACCTGTATGTTCACAACCCATTGCTAAAATATAGTATAAGTAGGACATGTGTGTATACGATATATGCAAACACTTAATGTAAAGCATAACAGCAAACTGAACCTCGTGACTAGAATAAATAAGTATCATGAATAAACTGAATTATATTCACCAATGGCCATGAATCTGGGACCAAGGGTGGGGGTGTCAGCCCGATAGTACTATCAATACCTCTCCAACGGCTCCATCCAGGAGTTAAACAGTTGCTAAGAATAAAGTGTAGAATAAGTGTAACACATTAAGGCACATATCGTAACTATATTTCATGTCCAAAAGTATTATAAGTAAAGCGTAGCATAAGAGTATAAATATTTTGAGTATAAAACAAGTAGTTGAGCATGTATCTCCCCCAAAAATAGTTCAAAACGTATAAAAGTAGGGGCTATGAAACTCACCTTAGCAATCTGGATGGAAAACAAAATGAAAGAAAGTTGATAAACGTCTCCGGACAAGAAACCTGGGTGGTTATGCCAATATTTAGTAATCATTTCTGATGATTATATGTTTATTTCGTTTCGTTTCGTTGTTTGGTTGTTGATTAAGTATTTGGAATGAGACAACATGAAGTCTCTTCAAAATAAGATTTTATCTTATTACTCGTTCTTATGTTTCTGTTCCTTTGCTCATTATATATATCTTTAGTTTTGTATAATATATTTCTTATTCGTTCGTCAATATAATAAACGTATTACGTTAATATTAAGTCGGAAAATAAAAATAGAATTGATAAAAATAATGGTTATGAAAAGTTACGCTTTAATCCCTAAGGTTTGGTCAAATGACAGTTCATACCCTGAACTTTTGGGAAATGACAGTTTCTACCCTTAAGTTTCAAAAATGACATTTTTCTACCCTTTGTATTTATTATTGTCAAAATTGATCCTTAATATCAAATATTTACAAAATCAGCCCTTAAAACTCGAATTATCTTAAAATTAATTCGCATGAAATATATGACTTGGGTAGAGTTTTAGACGCGAATAACTTAGCGATAAGTAAATCATTTTGCGTGTTCTCAATTCCTATGAAAAGTTAGCCAGGTCGACTTTGAACATGTCAAGTTTCGTTATTTATAAAAATCATTTGATAACAGAAATAAATACTCAAAGTCTATCGAGTGAAAATATGTTTTAGCAAAAACTGGAAATTCGGTTTTTGGCCTAGCGATGGATGAACTTTGAAAGTTAATAACTTCTAACTCGTTTGACCAATTTACATGATTCTTGTTTCTAAAGTAACTTAGCTAGGTGAACTTTAATATGGTAAAAACTCAGAATTTATAGTGATCAAATAAGGGTCGAAAACTAGTTTGAAAGTGGGTGTGGTGGTCGACAAAAACTAAAAACAATAACTCGAAATCTAAGTTTGTGTTTTCAGCGATATTGTCCCAACTTTGGAGCTCAAAATCTTTTGACTCGATAAATCTTTTTACGTGATTCCTTTTTCTAAAACAAGTTAGCTGGGTGAACTATACATATGCCAAAAATCAAATTTTATCATGGTCTCTAGGTGGTCGATTTATAAGTCACAAGTTGGGTCACTGGTCGAGTAAAATAGAAAACTAGTTAACTGAAAATCTAACTTTCTATTTTAGCGACTTAGACAGATTTTAGGAATTCGATATCTTAGCAAAAACTTGATCTTTTTTAATGATTCTTTTTCCTATATTTTGTTTGTTAGGTGAACGTTTCATATAGCAAAAATTAGATTTTATAGTTCACGTTTGGGGGTTTGTTTTCAGGTCACAAGTTGGACTTGTGGGCTGTTTTTGGTTCGAGTAAAAACACAGAAAGAAAAAGACCAGATAGAGGGTTTTTGGTTTTTAAAACATTTGCAACTAAAATTTTATATATGTTATCATATTATTTGACATGTTTTAACATGTTTTAATAATTCTTGGTTTATTCTTACAATAATTCGAATAGTTAGTGTGTTTTGTTTATTCTGATCAATCAGAACAAAAAGAAAGAAAAGAAATGTTATGGTTTTTGTTCTTCTTTATTATTAGTGATTCCTTAATGTTGCTTTTAATGCTAGATAGAGTAAATAAAACTGAAATTTAAAAGAGTTAAAGTAACTTACGTAGGATGTGGGTTCGAATAGGGTTTTATGGGCAACTGGGTTTGACTCTTGATTACCAGAGTATCTCCTCCTCTTCTGGACTTCTTAGGCTTTTGTGTTGAGAGTAATTTGGGGTTGTGTCAGGAGGGAAATGGGATGGAATGGTTTTGGTAGGGTTCGAGTGATATAGGGTTTAGTTTAGTCGAAATGGGTGTGTGAGATTAAAGGGGAAATGCAGCTGTTATTTATAGAGGGTAAACTAGGGTTTTCTAGGAGATGTTAAGGAGACAAGGGGCTGACAGGAAATGGGAGATGCGCCACTTGGAGGGGGTTGTGAGTAATAGGTGATGTGTTCGGTTTATGGCCATGGCATGTATCTACCAATGAGATGAATTCTTAAACATAAGGGTGGACATGTGGACTGGTTTTTAGAAGAGAATGAAGAGGAGAGGGGAGAGGAGGTGAAGTGTGTTCTTGGCTAGATTCAATGTATGTAGTGAAGGTGACATCAAGAGGTAACTTTGGTTTGGTTGTAGTTTAATTCGAACCAGATTTTGGAGGGGGAAAGTCAAAAGGAGCTTGAGGGTGGTAGTACTTTGTGTTTAAAGGGTAGTATTTAGGGTTTAACTAAATTGGTTTAAGTGTTTTTGTTATTTAGGAAAATTATTTAAGTTGTTTACATTTTATGTAAACCGAATTTATAAGAAGTGGAAAAGAAAATGGGTTGAGCTTATGGGAGTTGTAAAACATGCTTAATGGAGTTGTACAATAATTTAGAATATATGAAAAATATTGTTTTAATAATTAGTTAAATTATAAAAATTATTTGTTAATTTTTATTATGTTTAAAAGTAATTAAATGGAATTTATAGTTTTTGTGCATTAGGCACTTGTACTTTGCGTTAAGAGACTTGTAAAAATAATTAATGAGTTTAGGAAAAATAATTTATAAGAGTTATGCATGTATGGTTTGTAAATCATGCTTTAAAATAAATATAAATAGAATTTTAATAAAGATTTTGTAAATAAATGATTTTATGCATAAAGGACTTGTACTCTAGCTTAAATATCTTGTAAACTTAATATTTTGTAAAAATATTGTATAAATAAATTAGGGTTTGTGAAATGTATACATAAAATCATGGTTTTATGAAATTAGGGTTTTACCGGGAGTTAAAATAGAATTAGGGTTTCTGGTGCTTTGGTAACTTGTACATTAACTTAGATAAGTTGTACTTTTATGTTCTAAGGTTTAGGTCTTCATATTTGGTGTTGTGGTGAATTTTAGGGTTTCCTAGAAACTCTATATAGTTAATGAATGTTTTGTTTATACGTTTGTTAAGGATTTATCGTAAAATGGTAAATGGTATATTGTAATGTTTTCATATCGTTATGTTTATGAAATAAACATTAGATTTGTTAGGCAGGTCTGTGTGGGAGCACGTTTATCAAGGATGTGAGCTACGTCACATAAGATAGGAGATACAATCAAATAAAAAGAAAAAAAAAAATTATCCGTGGAAAAAGGATAATAATTCTGTAAAGTAAATAAGTTTAAATGGGAAATTTTACGAGTGGTTACAGTCTCACCCCCTTAACGGAATCCCGTCCCGGGATTCAATCTGTGTTAGGGGTTGAAATGATGTTGACGAATAACCGGTATGTATAGTCTAAGTAATTATGCTAAAACTTACGCATCTAGGTTCCTTATCTAATAAAGGCATAGTTTCTATAGGGCGAGACTAAGTTTCATTGGAATTGACTAATATGATAGAATACTAATTGTCTAGAAAAAGCGTACCCATTATGCTGCATCCGAGTCGCCCAAGTAGTAAACTCTACCATGAGGCAGACTGTTCTGAGTTACAGGGTTTGGGTTATTTCCATTAACCGCTAAGGCAAGATTACCCTATGTTAGTCTCGGTGCCCCATTCATCTTAGGACATGCATTCCGAAGGTTATTTGGGCTATTACACTCATAACATGTCCTTTGGTTATTCTTTATATTGCCCGCATTTACTGGTGCTCTACACCGATTTGCAAAATGACCCAACTGATTGCAATTTGTGCACACACGGCAAGGCACAGACTCCTGATGATGATAAGCACATTTAGCACACTTAGGATATGGACCCACATATCCTTTCTGACCAGAACTAGTGGTCGTAAAGTTTCTTGCCTTCTTGTTGTCAACCATTGCACCCATTTGCTTGTCCGACTCATTTGCTCCTTTCTTTTTATCATTGTTCTTCAAAGTTCCATTCCTAACCATCTCATCTGTTAGAGTCCCTGCTTTTAGTATTGCACTCTGAATCGTGGAAGGCTCGGTTGCTTTCACAGTTCCACGAATTTCAGGGACAAGACCGTAGATGTACATCTCAATCCTCTTTGATTCAGGGGTAACCAGATGGGGAACTAATCTTGCTAATTCATGAAATCGATCTGTATAGGCTGCATGACCAGACCCTGCCATAGAGTGATGATAAAGTTCATCTTCCAGCTTCTGCATCTCATTATCCGGACAGTATTCTTCTTTCAGCAGCGCTTTGACGTCGTCCCACGTCATTCCCACAGCTGCTTCTCTGCCTCTAGCTTGAATCTGCGTGTTCCACCATGTTAATGCCTTTCCTGACAGCGAGCATGCAGCATACTTCACCTTCTGGTGTGTTGCACAACTACTAATGTCGATCACCGACTCCATCTTTTCAATCCATCGAGTATACTCCAATGCACCTCCCTTACCATTAAACTCTATTGGCTTGCAAGCCGTAAACTCCTTATACGTGCATCCACTTGCACGGGTGGTAGTCTCATTCACACCTACACCATTGGTATCTTCATTTCTGCTTCCGTGGTATCCTGAGTTGTTGATATGATTGCCGACTTGGGTAACAATAGTTGGAAGCAAGGTTTGGAGTTGTTGAGCGATGATGGCGACAAAATCATGGTTTCCACCGTCATTTTTGTCGTTGTTACTAATGCCGCGACCGCCTCCTCTACCTCCACGTTCACTAGTCCTTCCACCTCTTTGTGTGGCATTACCTCGGTTAGTGTTGCGAGCTGATCTCTTTGTTGCCATTGCCTCTCTGCAATGAAGGACATTTAGTGAACGTCGGAGAGGAGGGGAGAGTCGTCTGAGTTATCGATTTATACTTAACGTTCTTACAAAATCCCGTCGCGAACGGTTATCCTAAAGGGGTGCCAATGCCGATTAACGTACGCATGATTACATATGTCCACGTGTGTCGTGATGCACTTATAATTATGTTGGCCACCATAATTATACTTGCCTCCTTTCACACGTGTACATATCACCAAGCACACATATCTCGACATTACTTAAATGGCGAAAGAGTAGGGTGATTATTCTAAAAATATTCTTAAGAGAAATCCCACTTTTCAGTAAAGTCATCAAATTTTCCTGCGGCTAAGTGATAACACTTATTTAACTTAATCCCATGTCTCATCAAACAAGAACTGTCACAAGATTAAGTTAAATAACCAGTTATCACTGAGCTCCACACCTTTGATGACTCGACTAAATTATGAGATTCCCCTACCGGTGCAGATACTATAACATTTAACAGTGCGCATATAAATGGGAAAAGTTCTACGTATGCAAGGCGATAGGGATGAGAGTCTTAACGTATATAGCGGTTATAGTCTAGGCTCCTAAATGCAACCTAGTTCTCTATAACCAAGGCTCTGATACCAATCTGTAACACCCCCAAGGTATAGAAAACGACCTCTAAATGAGACGTTTTGAAAAGTTACCATTCAATTTATTTAAATCAGAGTTATTACATGAGGTCCCAAAGTATAATAATACATAAGAGTTTTCAAAATGGATTGAATGGTAAAGGTTATTAGCTTAGACTCCAAAGCATGCAAATGACTCTATGATCCATGCATCCACTATCGCCTTTCTAACCTGAGATAAACATGCTAAAAAGTGTCAACCAACGGTTGGTGAGTTCATAGAGTTTAGTTTAAAATGTAAAGTATTGAATAAGGATTTCACAGCAAAGGCCTTGTAAATCCACTGTAACACCCCAACCCGGCAAGGGTAGAAGTATCACATTATGGTGACAAATCAAAGCATACATAATACACAGCGGAAGTCCTAAACAAAATCATTAAAGAAAGTCAAGCCAACACGGCTTAAGCCAAATACATAAGTTCAGAAGATAACGAACAATCCAAAGGAAACGAACAATAGAATGGAATCCAGTCTAAACAAATGTCATAAATAAAGGTGGTAATCTAAGGTAAAAGCTCCATCTAATCTCTACTCTCATCCCATAGCAAAAATCCCCGCTCCTAGCTTAGATACCTGCCGCAGGAAAAGAAATGCGGCTGAGCTTAAAAAGCCCAGTGAACAGATATATATAAACGAAAATGAAAGCAAGGCAACGAAACGAACATGATATAGATCAGAACGATGGAATAGCATAAGATATAAACAAACATATAAGCAAAGGTATAAGGTAATAAGAGAAAAGAGTCAGTAATCCACCACGAGCCCGAAAACGAACCAAATATAATAATCCTGCGAACAATCTAGAGGGGATACCTCTTTAATTACCAGATAATATGAGGGGTGTCCTCATGTATCAAATTGGAGTGATCAGCTCCCGAACTTGTGAAAGACGTGGATTGCACCCAGCATCAGTCACCGAACAATATATAATATCAAATCATGTCAAGTCCACGAACACGGACACGAACCTAGGATTGCAACCCATACGCCCTCCGAACAATAATATAGGCCATAATAAATATAATGTGCATGCAACGAACAATATGGGGACGGTGTGTAACATCACTCGAACACACTGGAGTCATTCCATTGGTGCATCAATGATACGGCCATGTTACCTTCATGGCTAGGAAACGAACTTGGCTCGGGTATCAAACTGTAGGGTCAAAGGTCAAAGGTTCAAAGGTCCGAACTATAGCAAAGGTTCAAATAGTCAAAGTCATCGAACAATCATCAAAGTCCAAATATCAAAGGTTCATGGCAAAGGGTTCATATCAAAGGTTCAAAGCAAAAAGGATCATATCGATCATCAAAGTTAAATGAATCAAACAAACGATCCAAAGTGTAGGGAACATAGCAATGGCATAGGAAACCCTAATACGAATCAAATCAAAAGTAAACGAAGGCACCTTATTGAAAAGGGCAGAATATATGTACCTTATTACGAATGCAATTAAGAACAAGAAATAGAAAGCACTGTCAAGGATCAAGACCTCTCCTTCTTCACACCTAAAGGAGTAGAAGAGAATTACAATAGGTTCTTAATTACTTATTTTAGCTTGCCTTTCCATTTTAAGTAACTTTCTATTTTTAGCAGGTTTCCAAATTTAGTAAGTTATAGAAGTTTAGGGTTAAATATAACAACTTTTCATAATCTAGGGTTTTAATCGTAATTATCCCAAAGTTAAAGGTCTAAAATGAAAGTATTACAAATTATCCATTTTAATCCATAAGTAAACAATATTACGATTCCAATACTCCAAGTTTGACCATTTTACATTTTATACCCTTTAGTTTATTAATTTACAATTTAAACCCCATAATTAAATAAATCACATTTCAACCTTTAACATATTAACATTAACACAACGAGCCCTCATTTTAATGAAATTACAAAATACATCCTTTAATTTAATACATGTACGCTTTATATCCTCACCTTTTCATTATTTACAAATTTAGTCCTTTTAAATAATTAAAATACAATTCGGTAGCATAATAATCATATTTACATATTAAACCTTTAAATATCCAATTTTACACATTAATCCCCTTATTTCAAATATTATACGAACACCCTTACATTCCCAGAAATTACAAACAAGCCCCTCTATTTTATTTAATTTATAATTCGAATTACACATTTACACGATTTACAAATTAAATCCTTAAGTTGCATATTTTATGAAAAAGGCCCCCATCTTATATTTTATACGAATACCCCCTGGTCTAAAGTATATTATAAAAATAACCTACGACTTTCAAAAATTACAAAACACCCATTTTAGTTTTAAAAATCACATCGGTATTACTTTTTAAAACACAAACCCTAACCCTAGATTTACCAATCATTACACCCTCATTAAATCATCATTAAAAGCATTGATTAGACAAGATTAAACTCCAAAACCCTAACCCTAAATCGCTAGCTAGGGTTTCCTTTTTATTCCTTGTTTTCTTTTTAATCCGCTATGAACAATAATTCGACACAAGTATTATAGGCTTCCACAATTCGAACAAACATTTTTCCAGGGCTATACAGATCGTATAGTGTCCAAATAAATTAGGTTTCGAATCCAGAAAAATCGTATTACGTATTTTAGATCTTATAAGTGTTTTATCCCATTAAAATTATAGCGATCAATATGAGCTTCTATAAATTTTACAAGCATTTTTCCCAGGTCTTATAATACATATAATGTTCAAATAAAATAAGCACGTCACCTAGAAAAATCGTGTGGCTCGATTTGGAATTTATACCCGTTTTCACTCTTTAAAATTATTTCGATCTATTAATCATGCATGATTCGAATTACATATTTTATTCAGGTCTTATATGATCCTAGGAACATGAGAAAAATACCACATGAATAATTGAACGTGTAAAAGGGTTCTTTGGATTTGTACCTCACGGATGACAAAAGAATTCGACAAACCAATACTAGCGACCAAACGAACACACCCACGACCTCCAAAATATTTTTCCAAGCCTCTATAGATTATGAAAAACACTAGAAAAATTCCCAATAATTTTCCAAGCGCCATATGAAGTAGAGAGAATTTATGTGTGGTTTTTAGGGTTTTTCGGTAAAGAATAATGGAAAGAAATAAGAACCGAGTGAAATAGGGGGAGGGTTACAAATATTTCGGCCCAAGTTAGGTGTCAAGAGGATCAAAAATTATTTTGGAAGATTTGTTCAATTGATTTGAGATTATCCTTTAATTATTTGGTTATTAAAACAATTTATAATAATAATAATACTAATAATATATAATTCGGCATATACATGTGTATGTGTGTGTTTATATAATTTTTGTACATTCCAAAATGTTAAAATGTTGTAGTATAAATTACTTGACTTCATATCTCGTTCATTTCCAAAGGTTCGGGACAAATTTGGTGCTTTATAAACTCTTTAATCAAATTTTAAAGTTGTAGGGGCATTTTGGTCTTTTTTACGTGTTTTAGATTTTTGGGTATTACAACTTCTTCCCCTCTAAAATAAAATTTTTGGCCTCGAAATTTGCAAAGAACTGAAAGGAAAATAGAACGGAAAACAAAACAAGAACATACCAGATCAAAACACGAAATGAGGATAACTAGCTCGTATTGATTCCTCGGTTTCCCAGGTAGCCTCACGCTCTGGGTGATTCTTCCAAAGGATCTTTATGAACGGAATAACTTTATTTCTCATAACACGATCTTGCCGATCCAAAATAGCTTCCGGTTCCTCCGGAAGAGACATATCAGGCTGAATCTGATCAAATGGATAGGATACCACATGCAAAAGATGATAATTGTATCCCCTTAGAAGAGATACATGGAAGACGTTATGAACATGCGATAACTGAGGAGGTAGAGCCAAACGATAAGAAACCTCTCCAATACGATCGAGAATCTCAAACGGACCAATAAATCGAGGACTAAGCTTGCCCTTGATTTCAAAACATTTAACCCCACGAAACGGCGATACTTTAAGAAATACACGATCTCCAACCTGAAACTCCATGTCGCGATGATGCTTATCAGTATAACTCTTCTGACGAGCACGAGCCTCCTTCAATTTCTCTCTAGCAACATCCACCTTTTCGTTAGTGATCTCAATAATTTCCGGGCCCTCAATAAGACGTTCACCCACTTCATTCCAACAAACCGGCGCTCTACACTTACGCCCATACAACATCTCAAATGGAGCCATTCGGATACTCGCATGCCAACTGTTGTTGTAGGCAAACTCCACCAAGTACAAATACTCATCCCAACTTCCAGTCCACTCTAGAGCACACGCCCTCAACATGTCTTCTAAAGTCTGAATGGTCCTTTCTGACTGACCATCTGTCTGCAGATGAAAAGCCGTACTAAACTTAAGACGTGCACCCCAAGCATTTTGCAACCCTTTCCAAAAACGAGAAGTAAACCGCGGATCTCTGTCTGAAACAATAGCTGTCGGCATACCATGAAGTCTAACAATCTCCTGTCGAAAAATTTCTGCCAACTTACTGACACGGTAATCCATACGAATAGGTAGGAAATGAGCAGACTTGGTTAGTCGATCAACAACCACCCAAATCGTATCATGTTTCCTTTTGGTAAGAGGTAACCCCGATACAAAATCCATAGAAATCTCCTCCCACTTCCAGGTCGGAATGTCTAAAGGCTGCAGCAAACCACTAGCCCTCTGATGCTCGATCTTGACTTGCTGACAAGTCATACACTTAGCTACAAAAGAAGCCACATCATGCTTCATTCCACTCCACCAGAAATGTTGCTTAAGGTCCCTGTACATCTTGGTGGAACCAGGATGAATAGTGAATGGGGAACTATGAGCCTCAGATAGAATAGCCTCTCGCAACTCAGGATCATTAGGAACACAAAGACGATCCTCAAACCATACCACGCCAAAATCATCCACACTGAACTCCATCTGTTTACCCTCTTCAACATTCTGAACCATAGACCAAAGCTCACCATCATCCTTCTGAGCTTCCTTAATCCGTAGGATAAGGTTGGACTCAACCTTCAGACTAGCCCAATACCCGTCATAACCACAAATGCAAAGCTCAACATCAAGAGTCTCCAAATCATTAAGAATACGAGGCTTAATCTCAAGACTCGCTATCATACCGGATTTCCGACTAAGAGCATCAGCAACCACATTTGCTTTACCCGGATGATACTGAATGTTCGTGTCATAATCCTTCAAAAGTTCTAACCACCGTCTCTGTCTCATGTTAAGTTCCTTCTGGGTGAAGATATACTTGAGACTCTTGTGGTCAGTGAAGATATCACATGACTCGCCATACAAATAATGCCGCCAGATTTTTAATGCGAAAACAACAGCAGCCAACTCTAAATCATGCGTTGGATAATTTTCCTCATAAGGTTTCAATTGCCTCGAAGCATAAGCAATAACCTTTCCATGCTGCATAAGAACACAGCCCAAAACCTTCTTCGACGCGTCACTATAAATCTGAAAACCACCGGAACCAGATGGAAGAGTCAGAATAGGAGCGGACACCAATCTCTGCTTCAACTCTTCAAAGCTCTTCTCACGCTCCTCCGTCCAAACAAACTTTTCACCTTTCCTCATCAATTGCATCAAAGGCAAGGCCAAACGCGAGAAACCCTCAACAAAACGTCTGTAGTAACCAGCAAGCCCCAGAAAGCTCCTAACTTCAGTCACAGTGGTAGGTCTTGGCCACTTGGTGATAGCCTCAACCTTAGCTGGATCCATGGTTATACCATCAGCCGATACAATGTGACCAAGGAAAGCAACTTGACTCAACCAGAACTCGCACTTAGAAAATTTTGCATACAACTTCTGCTGCCTGAGAATCTCCAAAACGATTCGAAGATGATGCTCATGTTCTTCTTCAGATTTCGAATAAACAAGAATGCCGTCGATGAAGACAATAACGAACTTGTCGAGATACTCGTGGAATACTCGATTCATAAGGTCCTTAAATACAGCAGGAGCGTTGGTTAAACCAAAGGGCATAACCAGAAATTCATAATGACCATAACGAGTACGAAAAGCAGTTTTGGGAACATCTTGCTCCTTCACTCGAAGCTGGTGATAGCCGGACCTCAAATCAATTTTAAAAAAGTGCTTCGCCCCTTGCAGCTGGTCAAACAAATCATCAATACGCGGAAGGGGATAGCGATTACGGATCGTGATACGATTGAGCTCGCGGTAGTCGATACAGAGACGCATGCTTCCATCCTTCTTCTTAACAAACAAAACAGGTGCGCCCCAAGGAGAGACACTAGGTCGAATGAAACCATTCTCTAAGAGTTCCTGTAACTGTTCCTTCAACTCCTTCAACTCGATAGGCGCCATACGATAAGGAGCTTTGGAAATAGGTTCGGCACCCGGAATCAGATCAATGCCAAACTCAACTTCCCTAGCAGGAGGAATACCAGGAAGTTCATCGGGAAACACATCAGCAAAATCACGAACAATAGGAAGACTATCGATGCTCGGACCTTCCAAAGAGGTATCTTTAATGGATGCCTGAAAACCAAGGCAACCATGGGAAATCAAAGTTCTGGCTTTCATAGCCGAGATGATCTTAACAGACTTAAGAGGTTGCGAACCATGATAAACAAAGTCAAGATGATGAATATTGCCAAAGATCACATCTCTGGCATGGCAATCAATGGTATCCTTATGAGCAGCCAACCAATCCATGCCCAAAATCACGTCAAAATCAATCATATCAATGGGAAGAAAATTTGCCGAACGAACACGGTCATCAAAACGTATATGACAATTTATATATTCATGATCAATGTTTACTTGGGTTTTCATTGGAGTAGAGAGAGATATACGATTAGTTAATGGTGTTGGGGTTATATTAAGTTTCTTGGCAAGCGAATTAGATATTATGGAATGGGTGGCACCGGTATCAAATAATGCAAAGATAGTACGATCATCAATGTAAAGAAAGCCGGTAATGGTACCTGAAGAGTTCGCCGCCTGATCACGAGTCGTAGCATAAACCCGACCCATTGTGGGAGCTGGCCTAGACGAGCTCTCTATAGCAAGTCGCTTCTCCTGTGGACAATCCCTCACCTTGTGAGTAGTAGAATCGCAAGTAAAACATCCCCCGGTAACCTTATGACAAATCCCCGGATGAGGCTTCCCACACGTAGCACAAAGAGGAGGAGGAGGCAACGCCTCAATAGGCCTCTTCTGGCCTGAAGAACCCGAATGATGACTCGGTTGAGAACCCCGAGTCAACTGGTCTCTGTACTGACGCGGGTTGTTACCACCATGACCCTGCCGGTCATTCCTTCCAGGAACCCGCTGATCCTGCCTCCTGAAATCCTGGCGCCTCTGATCATATCCCCGGTCCTGACGACCTTTCTGCTCATATCCCTGGTCCTGACGACCCCTATGATCCTGCCTCTGGTCCTGACGACCCTGCCCCCTGAAGTCCACACGATTTCCATCCCTGTCTCTCTTATTCGAGCCCCCATCAGCATGCAACAACTCAATGTTACGGGCCGCGTCCGCAACTTAAGCAACATCCTCAGACTCTGTATTCACAATACGATCCAATACCCACTTCCTCAATGCCCATTTAAAGTGTCTAGCCTGACGATGAGTATTACCCGTAACCTCTGGTCCAACAAAACTAGCCAACCTCATGAACCTCTGCATGAATTCCCTAGAAGACTCTCGATCCAACTGACGAATAGCCCCATACTTACGTTCGTACCTCTGCTCCTCAGACAACGGAATATACTGCTTATAAAATATGATACAAAAATCCTCCCATGAACAAGTATCAGCGAAATCCTCTTCCTGTGACTGAACATACGCTGTCCACCAATTCAGCGCATCACCCTCCAATTTGAATGTGGCCAAACGTGTCTTAAATTCATCGGCACAACCCAAGACCCTGAATAGTTTCTCAATATGAGTGATCCAGTTCTCTGCCTCTGTAGGAGCGGCAGCAGACCGAAAAGAAAGAGGTTTGAGCTTATTGAACCTTTCGATCCAAACATGAATACCAGTAGGTGGAGCACCGCCACCACCACCACCTGATGAACCCGCACCATTTCCTCCTGATGAACCCGCACAATTTCTGATGTCATTGGTGATTTGGGTCACCAACTGAGGAAGAGCATTAGCCAAAGCAGAGGCTATCATGGCGTCGAAATCAGGGGCATCCTGTCCATCAGTGTACTGGGTAAAACGCGTATTCACCATCTGAACGATTTCGAAAATGGTTAGCAAAATAGGCAGAATAAGGACGAAGGAAAAGGCAAAACAGAATCCTAATGGCTACCCAAATCCTCACCAGTCAAATCTTAAGTCTTAAGGGTCAAAACCTAGGGTCCATAAGACTCACAGGCCATGGCTTATGTACTACAGGTCGCAGCCTGGGCTCTGATACCATAATTGTAACACCCCAACCCGGCAAGGGTAGAAGTATCACATTATGGTGACAAATCAAAGCATACATAATACACAGCGGAAGTCTTAAACAAAATCATTAAAGAAAGTCAAGCCAACACGGCTTAAGCCAAATACATAAGTTCAAAAGATAACGAACAATCCAAAGGAAACGAACAATAGAATGGAATCCAGTCTAGACAAATGTCATAAATAAAGGTGGTAATCTAAGGTAAAAGCTCCATCTAATCTCTACTCTCATCCCATAGCAAAAATCCCCGCTCCTAGCTTAGATACCTGCCGCAGGAAAAGAAATGCGGCTGAGCTTAAAAAGCCCAGTGAATAGATATATATAAACGAAAACGAAAGCAAGGCAACGAAATGAACATGATATAGATCAGAACGATGGAATAGCATAAGATATAAACAAACATATAAGCAAAGGAATAAGGTAATAAGAGAAAAGATCCAGTAATCCACCACGAGCCCGAACACCAACCAAATATAATAATCCTGCGAACAATCTAGAGAGGA
Organism: Artemisia tridentata subsp. tridentata; assembly: GCA_021014915.2. Lineage (NCBI taxonomy): Eukaryota > Viridiplantae > Streptophyta > Magnoliopsida > Asterales > Asteraceae > Artemisia > Artemisia tridentata. Next base: position 239,941,258 of record CP139508.1, read on the forward strand.
TACCTCTTTAATTACCAGATAATATGAGGGGTGTCCTCATGTATCAAATTGGAGTGATCAGCTCCCGAACTTGTGAAAGACGTGGATTGCACCCAGCATCAATCACCGAACAATATATAATATCAAATCATGTCAAGTCCACGAACACGGACACGAACCTAGGATTGCAACCCATACGGCCCCCGAACAATAATATAGGCCATAATAAATATAATGTGCATGCAACGAACAATATGGGGACGGTGTGTAACATCACTCGAACACACTAGAGTCATGCCATTAGTGCATCAATGACACGGCCATGTTAGCTTCATGGCTAGGAAACGAACTTGGCTCGGGTATCAAACTGTAGGGTCAAAGGTCAAAGGTTCAAAGGTCCGAACTATAGCAAAGTTTCAAATAGTCTAAGTCATTGAACAATCGTCAAAGTCCAAATATCAAAGGTTCATGGCAAAGGGTTCATATCAAAGGTTCAAAGCAAAAAGGATCATTATCGAACATTAAGGTTAAATGAATCAAACAAACGAACCAAAGTGTAGGGAACATAGCAATGGCATAGGAAACCCTAATACGAATCAAATCAAAAGTAAACGAAGGCACCTTATTGAAAAGGGCAGAATATCTGTACCTTATTACGAATGCAATTAAGAACCAGAAATAGAAAGCACTGTCAAGGATCAAGACCTCTCCTTCTTCACACCTAAAGGAGTAGAAGAGAATTACAATAGGTTCTTAATTACTTATTTTAGCTTTCCTTTCCATTTTAAGTAACTTTCTATTTTTAGCAGGCTTCCAAATTTAGTAAGTTATAGAAGTTTAGGGTTAAATATAACAACTTTTCATAATCTAGGGTTTTAATCGTAATTATCCCAAAGTTAAAGGTCTAAAATGAAAGTATTACAAATTATCCATTAAATCCATAATTAAACAATATTACGATTTCAATACTCCAAGTTTGACCAATTTACATTTTATACCCTTTAGTTTATTAATTTACAATTTAAACCCCATAATTAAATAAATCACATTTCAACCTTTAACATATTAACATTAACACAACGAGCCCTCATTTTCATGAAATTTCAAAATATATCCTTTAATTTAATACATGTACGCTTTATATCCTCACCTTTTCATTATTTACAAATTTAGTCCTTTTAAATAATTAAAATACAATTCGGTAGCATAATAATCATATTTACATATTAAACCTTTAAATATCCAATTTTACACATTAATCCCCTTATTTCAAATATTATACGAACACCCTTACATTCCTAGAAATAACAAACAAGCCCCTCTATTTTATTTAATTTATAATTCGAATTACACATTTACACGATTTACAAATTAAATCCTTAAGTTGCATATTTTACGAAAAAGGCCCCCATCTTATATTTTATACGAATACCCCCTGGTCTAAAGTATATTATAAAAATAACCTATGACTTTCAAAAATTACAAAACACCCCTTTTAGTTTTAAAAATCACATCGGTATTACTTTTTAAAATACAAACCCTAACCCTAGATTTACCAATCATTACACCCTCATTAAATCATCATTAAAAGCATTGATTAGACTAGATTAAACCCCAAAACCCTAACCCTAAATCGCTAGCTAGGGTTTCCTTTTTATTCCTTGTTTTCTTTTTAATCCGCTATGAACAATAATTCGACACAAGTATTATAGGCTTCCACAATTCGAACAAACATTTTTCAAGGGCTATACAGATCGTATAGTGTCCAAATAAATTAGGTTTCGAATCCAGAAAAATTGTATTATGTATTTTAGATCTTATAAGTGTTTTATCCCTTTAAAATTATAGCGATCAATCTGAGCTTCTATAAATCATACAAGCATTTTTCCCAGGTCTTATAAAACATATAATGTTCAAATAAAATAAGTACATCACCCAGAAAAATCGTGTGGCTCAATTTGGAATTTATACCCGTTTTCACTCTTTAAAATTATTTCAATCTATTAATCATGCATGATTCGAATTACATATTTTATTCAGGTCTTATATGATCCTAGGAACATGAGAAAAATACCACATGAATAATTGAATGTGTAAAAGGGTTCTTTGGATTTGTACCTCACGGATGACAAAAGAATTCGACAAACCAATACTAGCGACCAAACGAACACACCCACGACCTTCAAAATATTTTTCCAAGCATCTATAGATTATGAAAAACACTAGAAAAATGCCCAAGAATTTTCCAAGTGCCGTATGATTTAGAGAGAATTTGTGTGTGGTTTTTAGGGTTTTTCGGTAAAGAATAATGGAAAGAAATAAGAACCGAGTGAAATAGGGGGAGGGTTACAAATATTTCGGCCCAAGTTAGGTGTCAAGAGGATCAAAAATTATTTTGGAAGATTTGTTCAATTGATTTGAGATTATCCTTTAATTATTTGGTTATTAAAACAATTTATAATAATAATAATACTAATAATATATAATTCGGAATATACATGTGTATGTGTGTGTTTATATAATTTTTGTACATTCCAAAATGTTAAAATGTTGTAGTATAAATTACTTGACTTCATATCTCGTTCATTTCTAAAGGTTCGGGAAAAATTTGGTGCTTCATAAACTCTTTAATCAAATTTTAAAGTTGTAGGGGCATTTTGGTCTTTTTTACGTGTTTTATATTTTTAGGTATTACATCCACTCAGTTGCAAATCCCTCCCATACAAAACTTGCAACATGTGTGTTCACAACCCATTGCTAAAATATAGTATAAGTAGGACATGTGCGTATATGATATATGTAAACACTTAATGTAAAGCATAACAGCAAATTGAACCTCGTGACTAGAATAAATAAGTATCATGAATAAACAGAATTATATTCACCAATGGCCATGAATCTGGGACTAAGGGTGGGGGTGTCAGCCCGATAGTACTATCAATACCTCTCCAACGGCTCCATCCAGGAGTTAAACAATTGCTAAGAATAAAGTTTAGAATAAGTGTAACACATTAAGGCACATATCGTAACTATATTTCATGTCCAAAAGTATTATAAGTAAAGCGTAGCATAAGAGTATAAATATTTTGAGTATAAAACAAGTAGTTGAGCATGTATCTCCCCCAAAAATAGTTCAAAACATATAAAAGTAGGGGCTATGAAACTCACCTTAGCAATCTGGATGGAAAGCAAAATGAAATAAAGTTGATAAACGTCTCAGGACAAGAAACCTGGGTGGTTATGCCAATATTTAGTAATCATTTCTGATGATTATATGTTTATTTCGTTTCGTTTCATTGTTTGGTTGTTGATTAAGTATTTGGAATGAGACAACATGAAGTCTCTTCAAAATAAGATTTTATCTTATTACTCGTTCTTATGTTTCTGTTCCTTTGCTCATTATATATATCTTTTGTTTTGTATAATATATTTCTTATTCGTTCGTCAATATAATAAACGTATTAAGTTAATATTAAGTCGGAAAATAAAAATAGAATTGATAAAAGTAATGGTTATGAAAAGTTACGCTTTAATCCCTAAGGTTTGGTCAAATGACAGTTCATACCCTGAACTTTTGGGAAATGACAGTTTCTACCCTTAAGTTTCAAAAATGACATTTTTCTACCCTTTGTATTTATTATTGTCAAAATTGATCCTTAATATCAAATATTTACAAAATCAGCCCTTAAAACTCGAATTATCTTAAAATTAATTCGCATGAAATATATGACTTGGGTAGAGTTTTAGACGCGAATAACTTAGCGATAAGTAAATCATTTTGCGTGTTCTCAATTCCTATGAAAAGTTAGCCAGGTCGACTTTGAACATGTCAAGTTTCGTTATTTATAAAAATCATTTGATAACAGAAATAAATACTCAAAGTCTATCGAGTTAAAATATGTTTTAGCAAAAACTGGAAATTTGGTTTTTGGCCTAGCGATGGATGAACTTTGAAAGTTAATAACTTTTAACTCGTTTGACCAATTTACATGATTCTTGTTTCTAAAGTAACTTAGCTAGGTGAACTTTAATATGGTAAAAACTCAGAATTTATAGTGATCAAATAAGGGTCGAAAACTAGTTTAAAAGTGGGTGTGGTGGTCGACAAAAACTAAAAACAATAACTGGAAATCTAAGTTTGTGTTTTCAGCGATATTGTCCCAACTTTGGAGCTCAAAATCTTTTGACTCGATAAATCTTTTTACGTGATTCCTTTTTCTAAAACAAGTTAGCTGGGTGAACTATACATATGCCAAAAATCAAATTTTATCATGGTCTCTAGGTGGTCGATTTATAAGTCACAAGTTGGGTCACTGGTCGAGTAAAATAGAAAACTAGTTAACTGAAAATCTAACTTTCTATTTTAGCGACTTAGACAGATTTTAGGAATTCGATATCTTAGCGAAAACTTGATCATTTTTAATGATTGTTTTTCCTATATTTTGTTTGTTAGGTGAACGTTTCATATAGCAAAAATTAGATTTTATAGTTCACGTTTGGGGGTTTGTTTTCAGGTCACAAGTTGGACTTGTGGGCTGTTTTTGGTTCGAGTAAAAACACAGAAAGAAAAAGACCAGATAAGGGTTTTTGGTTTTTAAAACATTTGCAACTAAAATTTTATATATGTTATCATATTATTTGACATGTTTTAACATGTTTTAATAATTCTTGGTTTATTCTTACAATAATTCGAATAGTTAGTGTGTTTTGTTTATTCTGATCGATCAGAACAAAAAGAAAGAAAAGAAATGTTATGGTTTTTGTTCTTCTTTATTATTAGTGATTCCTTAATGTTGTTTTTAATGCTAGATAGAGTAAATAAAACTGAAATTTAAAAGAGTTAAAGTAACTTACGTAGGATGTGGGTTCGAATAGGGTTTTATGGGCAACTGGGTTCGAATCTTGATTACCAGAGTATCTCCTCCTCTTCTGGACTTCTTAGGCTTTTGTGTTGAGAGTAATTTGGGGTTGTGTCATGAGGGAAATGGGATGGAATGGTGTAAAACCCGAAAATTTAAAACATGCAAAAATTACCAAATTACCCCTGAAACTTTAAAATCTAATTAAAGCTTAATTAAAGTTCCGAATTAATCCCGAATCTCTGGAAACGAACCACAAATCAAGTGAGATAATTGTGATACAAGCTTCTAATATTTTTACAAGTACAAAAATGTATTATTACACAAAAAAAATCACTTGGGCCGATTATGTATACATAAGTTATAATTTTATTTTATTTAAAAACATTTAAAACATAAAATAAATTAAGAAAATAAGTTAATTAAGGTAAATTGATTTCTTGGGCCATCAAGGCCGGTCCTTAAGCATATCCCTCCCCCAAATATTCGGTCCATCTCAACAAATACCAATCCCTAATTTATTTCCTTCATTTAACCCTAAAAAGATATAGCCGACACTCAAAATAAATCCCACACACACAATCCGAATTTTCTGAAGCAAAGAGGCATTTTTATGGAGTTCTTCATAGTGCCAAGAAGGTGGGAAAAATAGCCACAAGGTCCTGGAGTTGATCGTTTGGTCGTGGTGAATTAATTGGGTCGAAAAACCCTAACCGAGCCTCATAAAATCACAACGTGTGAATCCCTTGATCTATAATTTTTCTGGTATTTTTCTAGCTCTCTCTTAATCATATATAACGTGGGAAAAATACTTAAATTGAATCATGCATTATATTTTGATCGAATGAAAAATAAAGAGCTTAAAACCCTAATATTGGAAATCGGATTCTAATTAATCCATGCGATTTTTCTAAGTTTGATGAATAATTTTCGTGGGTTCTATATGCTTCATATAACATGATAAAAATAGGCATTCAAATTATTGGAGTCGAATTTGTGGTTTTTGGGATTTAAATTTGTATCGGGTTTTTAGAACAAAAAGGGGAAAACATGGAAAATAATGAAACCGATTGGATCTAGGGTTTTGTATGATGTGAAATTTGGAAATAAATGATGTATAATGATGATATATTGATTGCTTATTGATTGGGATTATTAGGGTTTAGTTTTAATGCAAATTTTTGAATACCGATTGATAAATAAATAGTTAAGGGGGTGTTTTATAATTATTAAAACTTGTGGGATATTTTTGTAATGTTATATAGATCTGGGAGAATATATAAAAAATATAACATGAGGGTCTTATATGTAAATTTGGCGAGATAAGGATTTAATTGTAACTATTTGTGTCGATTTGAAAAATTAAATAAAATGAGGGACTAAAAGTGTAATTTCTGGAAAATTGAAGAGTCTGGGTGTAAATAATATTATGAAGGATGAAAAGTGTAATTTTGAATATTTATGGGCTTAACATGTAATTATTGTTGAATTATAAATCGAATTAACATTTTGATAAATATAAGGACTAATCTTGTAATTACCGAAAGTTGAAGGGCTTGTCGTGCCATAATTAATATTAAAGGTTAATTCCTGTAAATTGATGAGAAAAAAAGGGGCTTGGTGAGTAATGTAATCATGATGAGGGTTAAAGCGTAAATTATATAATTATAAGGTTTGTTTTGTAAATTAATTAACTAAAGGGGTGTAACGTGTAAATTATGAAACTTGAAGACTAAATGTGTAATTCTGGAAAATTAAGTATTTGAATGGTAAATTATAATATTTCTATTTTAACCTTGAACTTTGGTAAATTGGCATTTATAACCCTGAACTATGAAACTTGTCATAATTAACCCTGGATTTGTATAACTTGTCAAAATGAACAGGACTTCCATAATAAGCCTGCATTAATGACTTAACTTAATGACATCACTTGAATCTTGCTAAATATGGTAGCTTACTAATTCTGGAAACCTGCTAAAAATAGAAAGTTACTAAATCTGGAAAGTTCTTAAAAGGTAAAGATAAACTAAAATGGTAAGTTGAACTTGAACCCTCTGGTAATTCTGTCTTTTACTCCTTTAGGTTCGAGGAGGGAGTGAATTGATTTCCTGTGAGCCTTTTCTATTTTGTGTGCTTGCATTGGAATAAGGTACGGATATTCTGCCCTTTTCAGTAAGGGGCCTTCGTTCTCTTGATTTATTTGATTCGTTTAAGATTTCCCGAACCATTGCTCTGTATCCCTTGTATTGTGCATTTCAGTACGGAACCCGCGCTTAACCCGATGGCTTCTAATCATATCGGATTAGGACCCGCACCTCAAAGAAAGGAAAGTGCTTATTCAAAATCTTTCAGAGCACTTATCCTAAAAATCTCTATGGCTTGTAAGTATTTCAACTTACAACCCGAACTTCAAATAAAGGAAAGTGTTGTGCAAAACCAATCTCTTTTTCAAACACTTATCCTAAAAACAAATGAAGATACTTTCCCTACCATATTTTCAAAGATTTTCAAAATCTTTTCTATCTTGAGCACATTTTCTTCAAGATTTTTCGATAAAATTTTTCCAAATCTTTCATAAAGTGCTCAAGATAACTCCCTCCTAAACACTTAAAACTACTTTTAAACTAAAAGGTTTAACCATATGCTTTGTTTAAGGGGGAGTAGAAAAACAAAAATGTTCCAATTTCATGCTCAAATCCGTCGTTCTCTACAAAATTTTTATTTTAATCAGTTGATATAAAAAATATCACTGCATGTTATTTTTGAGGGGGAGAAGACGTGATTAAAATGTGATCAAAAGGTTTAAAGTCCGTGGAATCTCAAAGTATGCTCTCCAGATAGACTCAGTTCTAACCCTCGAATTGACGAAATCTAAATGTCCGTTATCGAAAAGACTAGTCCGGGACGGGTAATAATTTCAAGATGGTTATCCATTGATGTAAACGTGTCTCGCGAAGGACTTGTCTGAGTAGATTGTACCAATTCGAGAGATGATCATTGAATATGACCGGGACGGGTAATAATTTCAAGCTAGTCCAACTAGTGATGTAAACGTGTCTCGCGAAGGTCATGTTCAATGAAAATCAATCATTTCAAATGTGCGAACTCTACCTAACATGTGCAATTCTTTCTTAAATCTCTTAAGCACATGTGAAGGGGGAGTATTTCAGAAAATGCAAAACTCTCGAAGTGTCAACAAAAATGTGTTTATTCATAAACACTTTGAGAGATTTTCAGAAAAAGGTTTTATGGCAAATCTAGGATAGTCATGGTGTTATAAGGTGACTAAGGTTAGGGAAAACCGTCCTATGATCTGCCAGAGCCGGAGGGATCTACCCAAGGACAATTCCAATAGATTAGAATTAGAAGTCCTTAGGTAAGATTGAAAAAAGGAGTAAATGAGAAAGGGAAAGAAGGGATTGAAGAATTAAAAAGAAAAGTTTAATGAAAGGGTGAAAACAAATAGCCCTCCATGAAAACTTAGGGCAGAAACCGGGTCAATACATCTGCTATCGGTATTCACTAAGGTGATACTGATATTGAAGACAAGACGTCATGGACCCAGTGACGCGCTGCACCACCGCTCCTTGCCACTCAGATATCTCTTAAAATATATTTGTTTCATTCTCACGGAGAACACTACATAATCTATCGGCCTCTCATTTCGAGATGTGTTGATATTGAAAAGGTGGCACTCTGCTCCATGCCTCCGACGACTTAAAAACCAAAACGCACAATAGAGTCTAGAGCCATGAGATTCATCAAAATATCTCGTTAGGAACACTTCCAAAATGATACACTTGTGTTCGTCAAAAAGGACACAAGTTGTAAGAGTCTTAATGAGATCCAAGGATCTTGCCATTTTATATCATGATGGTTTCTATGCTTCAAACGGTCTACAGTCGTGGGGTGATCTCCAGCGACTCACTGAATCGAGGGTGCACTTCGGTGTGTCCGTGTAAGCCCTCTCGGGGGTATCCGGTTCAGAACGGCCTGGGAAAGGATTAGAGAAAGTCTTCACACTATGCTGTTGACAATCTCAAAATCCCAACCTGTAAGCGCTGGATGATTATTACTAACGGTTTTATGCAGCTACCTATAAACATCCATTAACCATCACCACATACATCAATCATCTTCACCTCAGCATACTCATACTTATGAAGAACATCTCCAACAAAGCTCAAGTGTAAAAGTTCAAGACAAGAAGATCAAGTTAAAGACAAAGTGAAAAGACAAAGTCAAGAAGCTAATCAAGATGTCGAGAACAAGTTCATATATCAAATGATGAAAGAAAAGGGGAGATTGTTAGCATAAGTATAAAGTTCAAGATGTATGAGTATGTTGGAGGTCACGACGTCATAATCACATGAAGATGCTGATCGAAGGCAAGAACAACCTCAAAAACGATACTTTGAAGATCACACAGCATGAAGGAACCAAAGACAAAGACTGCTATACAACGACGCTCAAAGCTCATAGACATTGAAGACGAAAGACCATCTCACATGGAGCATCATTTGAATGACCATCCCTTAGGGGGAGATTGTTAGGATTTAATTTAAAGTGATGGTCATTTGTCATTATAATAGTTTAATTATATGTGTCGTTGTTTGAGTTAGTTAAGTTAATCAATGGGCTTGGACTTAAGCTAATAGGTTATGTTTAGTGTTTAAAAGAGCCCATGTAAAAGCCCACCCAAGTCCAAGCCCATCCATCTCTCAAAACTATAAATACCCTTCACCCTCCTCATTTGAGGGTGTTGCTTCTAGGGGTATTCTCACATCTTGTATCTCATTTCTCTCTTAATCTAATCTCTAGAAGTTACCATCTCCATCTTTCTCTCTATCTTCTCTTATTCTCATATTGTTGTTGTGTGATAAAGATAAATTTTAAGCATTACAATTGGTATAATGAGCCAGGTTGTATTTTTTACTGATTTGTGTGATTCGATCTGTTGGTTTCAGGCTGTTTTTATTACAGATTTGGTCGCCGGAAATTTTTTTTTCCGGTCATCGGAATTTTTTTTTATTCCGTTTCATACGATAAAAACAGATCTAATACGTGTCTTTTATGTATCCTTGGTCCAAAAACATCTCATCTTTCATATTAACAGTTATTATTGTTCCATTAGTCGAACAATTCATACTTCATCGAACGCGACCAACATTGATCGAACGAGGTTTGTCATCGAAGGAGCACATCGAACGAGACAAGGGTAGTCGAGTTAGACACTCTTCCAAATTGATCAAACGACCTTGTCAATCGACCTAGTCGAACGACATAGTCGAACGACCAAGTCGAACGACATAGTCGAACGACCAAGTCGAACGACAAAGTCGAACGACCAAGTCGAACGACCAATGTCGAACGAAAAAGTCGAACGATTTAATCGAACGACATAGAATGAAGATGAAGAAAAACAGACCATGACTACAAAACCATATACCACTACTCCATATCCACAGCCATATACAACTTCATATCCGAAAATTAATTAACAGTCCACAACCAAATCCAACTTCAACCATCCGTCACACTTATCAATCAACATATTTTCTATCCTAATCCCATATCCAACAAACACCAAATCCTAAACTATACTCGTTCCTAACGAAAACAAATCAAATTATCTCAGATATTTATTTCGTGTTTCAGAGACTGTTAAGACATATCAAACCATTGAAGGTGAACACACGAAATATAATCATCATAGATCACATCGACGCTCAGCTTTAATTAATATCCGAATCTATCAAATGAAAGAACAAAAACAAGTATGTTTTGATCCTTCCATTTAATCGGTTACAACATCAAAAGAAATCACAAAAACACTCAAACAAAACGTTTAATTACACGTCGAAACCTACCCGTGACCCTCCAAAGGATCTAGAAGCGATTCACTTGCTTTCTTGATTTGGATTGAGCAGAAACTAAGGACTAAATTAGGGTACGGTTGTGTTTGTTTGTGATAATTGATTTGTAAGGTTCGAATGTTATTATAAATGATGAGATGATGGATCGGTTTGATGATGGATGAGAGTTAGATCAGTGAAATAGTTCGATTGGTGAGAGAAAGTTGGAAGGGGGTGGATGCTTTAAGAAATATGTTAGGGTTAAGTTGTAATGAATTAGGGTTAAGTGGTTATAAATATGGATTGGGTTTGGACCGGATCAGAATAGAACTGGGCTGAGATTTTGACCAAATGGGCTTGTGAACGTGCACTATCATTGTGTTAATCCGGACATTATTTTCAAATAATACATTATTGATAGTATTGGCTAATGAGTGGTATTTTGGTATTAAAATTTCACGGGGATACATATTACACGGCTAATGTTTAATGAATATCAATTGTGACTACGGGGATAATTCAATATTATTTATTTGGGTTTGAAGTGACGTTTTAAGGATGCGTGTACTTATTTCGTCTTCTTTCTTTCTACCATCCCGCGAAGATGACTTGTTTGAGCATATATTAATGGTGACGAAGACTTGGATATCTAGTTACGTTTGTGATTCTTTCTCTCTATACTCACAAAGTAACTATCACTTTAAGGAGTTACGTTGTAGTGCTCAGTGTCTCACGTAGTTGAGGATATTTCAAGAAGGTTTTGTACTAATACTTTTGTTGAGGGTATAAGGCATACCGTTCTTAGTCACAGGACAGTACAAGCTTAAGTCACAAATCTGGGGGATTTTCCTTCATTCTCAAGTTTGTCATATTGGGTTATCTTCATATGTGGTTACTAAAGACGGCTGGTGTTTTTGATACAGGGGGTTGGTAAAGAGTTAAACACTTCAAATGGTTTTGTTAGTAGATTGGGTTTATCGACATCTTCTCACGGGCTATATGGTTAATGATTGATCGGGCTTAATGATTTATGATTAAGATGCTTCCAGTTAATACTTCACGTACACATCAGCATGCTGATTCTGATAAATCGTAACCAGCAGGGGAGAGAAATGTGTACATCGAGGATGCACAACAAGTTCACGTGATCGGGCTTAATGATTTATGAAACGATTTATGTCGGAGATTGGTTGATTCTATGTCTTATCTTCTACTCATCTTATTCTACGCACTTCTACCTTATCCACCTTCACCAATTTCGGGCAACAAGATCAAGATGATCAGTGGTTCAACTTGTTACTTTGGTGTTATCATTTCATGTGTACGTTATGGGCTGATTTATCATATGAAAGATAACTGGGATGCATTTGGTGAGATGAAGATGTTGATACTCGATTTCCCCCGAATGGATAATCTTGAAGAAGGTCGAGTCTACAGTCTGTTCTACATGATCCGCTGCGTGTTAGAAGACTAAAGACGGGATGCAGTTAACTATCAAAAGACTTCTTCAGAATCACGACAGTAATCAGAAAGGTTTTTTGTTTGGGGGAGAGCACTAATTAGGGGAGAGCACTCAGGGCACCCAGAATTATACCCTAATTAGATTTGCTCACGTTCTTCTGCAAGTAAAGAAATGAAAGCTGAGAAGATTCTACAAGCTGAACGAAGTAATGAAGTTTGAAGATCATTCTCTGCGCTTAATGGTTTATATTTTACTTGTAGGGAACTTTGTAAGAAATTCCCATATAACATCACTTTGGGGAGAGATTGTTAGACTTAAAAGTAATGTTATATTCGGGAATTGCATAGTATTTTAGTACAGGGACTAGTTTAGCAAATAGTGGATAGTTAGACTAGTATTCTTGTATAAATACCTTCCTTGTCTCAACAAGGAAGGTTGGATTGCCTCATTTGTAACAAAGGTGTGTGTGTATTTCTCCTCCTTCTCTCTAAAATACACACACACCTTCCCCTTTCTTTAAGCTAATAATACCATGTTTAACCTTTACTTTGAGCTTCCCCGACCCCCCGAATCACATAAATCACTTGTATTATCGGTCCTACAACCTTGATCTGTGTACTTACTCTTGGACCCTTGTTTGAACCCTTGCCTTGATCTTTGATTTATACCTTGTTCTGAACCTTGCCATGAACCCTGATATGAACCTTGCCACAAAACCTTGACTTGAACCTTGATATTTTTGATATTATAACTGGACGAGAAAATCTTTTTAATTAATTCAAGAAACTATTTTGAAGACGATCTTTATAGAAACCTTTTGAAAAGACCTTCTTTATGGAAACCGTTTAAAAGTTATTTTATGGAGACCAGTACTTAAGGATTATTTTGACATCTATAAAATGGCCTTTTAATAGTAAACTTTTAAAGTGAACTTTATTGTGAACCTTTGAACCTCCTGATATTGACCTCCTGACATTGACCTTCCTGATATTGACCTTCTGACATTGACCTTCCTGACATTGACCTTCCTGACATTGACCTCCTGATATTGAACCTCTGATATTGAACCTCCTGATATTGAACCCTCTGATATGAACCTTCTGAATTGATACTTGACACCTGACACTTAATACTTGATATCAGATACTTGACACCTGACACTTGATACTTGACACCTGATACTTGACACCTGACACTTGATACTTGATACTTAACCTTGACCCACAGTTTGATATTACGAGCCACCCACCAGGCATGAGGTGTTCATGTCCTTGTCATTGATGCACCGACGACTTGACTCTAGGGTAGGAGAGAGATGTCCTATCCCGTCCCTGACTTGATTATATGGTGTGTATTGGTAGACTCTGGCCACCTGGGGCGTATGGATGCATCCTAGACTTGACCTGATCTGTTTATATTACTTGTTATATCAGGTGACTGATGGTGTGTGCGATGCACGTCTTTCACATCCTGGGAGCCCGCGACTCCACCCCTGAGAGGTAGCCCCTCACCCTGTATTTGGTACCGAGGTCTCCCCTCCGTACACCCTGATTACTGGACTTGATATGATTTCTGTTTTCTGGGCTCGTAGTGGATTTCTGTTACCCTTATACTTTACCTGTACTACTTTCCTTAACCCTTGACATATTTGCATGACCTTGATATCACTTATCTTTCATTACTGTTACTTTATACTTGCACATTATTCCTGACCGGTTCGTATTTCTTTCTTATTCATTATTCTGTATTATTGCTTGTTTCTGTTATATCTGTTCACTGAGCTCTCGTAGCTCAGCCGCATTCCTTTTCCTGCGGCAGGTACATTTAAGCTAGGAGCTGGGTTTAGCTTGGGATGAGAGCAACTTGTGTGGAGTTTAGACCTTGTCATTCTAGTGTGACCATTTGGATATTATTTTTGTTCTGCCATTGTTTGGGCATTTGGGATTCTGTTTTGTTCTTCGTTATTTCTGTCTTGCACTTGATATAAGTCGTGTTAACTTATTTTCCTTTGGATTTTAAATGTTAAGGCTTCCGCTATTTTATTTCTTGAATGCTTGTATTTGATATGAAACCATGTATTTGTGACATCTTTGCCCTTGTCGGGTTGGGGTGTTTCAATTTATGGTATCAGAGCATAGGCATCCGAAACCCGTAGGCTTAGGCCATTGACCTGTGAGGATTGGGTAGACATTAGGTTTCTGTTCGCATACTCTTTTCCTTATTCTGCTCTGTCATACCTTGCTTGACCCTGCTAATCGTTTGATAATCCTGTAGATGGTTAACACTCGTCACCAGGAGTATAATGCTGGAGGGGATGCTGAAATCCCCAATCTGGAGGCTATGGTGGCTAATGCTATAGCCAATCTGCTACCCGGCCTTAACACTGATGCGGTGATCAACCGGCATATCAGTGGTGGAGCTAGTTCATCTGGAGGTGCTGGCAGTTCTTCGGGTGGTAGGGGCCGACCCACTACCATTATTGGGTGGCTTGAGAGTTTCAATAAACTCAAGCCGTTGTCTTTTAGTTCTGCTGCTACTCCTCATGCAGCAGAGGACTGGATAACCCACATGGAGAAGCTGTTTGAGGTGCTAGGTTGTGAGGACGAGTTTAAGACTCGTCTGGATGTGTTTAAGCTTGAGGGTGACGCGCTTAATTGGTGGAAGGCGCACAAGGCTGCTAAAGGGGGTGATCCATATGTTCTTGGTTTTACTTGGGCTGATTTCCGCACTACATTCTATAATCGGTACTTCCCTGACTCTGAGCAGCAGAGGTTTATTCGGGAGTACAACACTATCTCCCAGCTAGATTCTGAGAATACAGGGCAATACCTGGAGCGATTTCAGAGATTGGTTAGTTTTGTGGGTTCTGTTGCTGGAGATGCAAGGCATCAAGCTAAGCAGTTCAAGTGGGGACTCAAAACGTGGGTGCTCGACCGTATGCTTAATGATCAGTTTGAAGATCCGTCAGCATGTTGCGATGCAGCTCGCAACATTGAGATTTTTCATGAGGGCGTTGGTTACAAGAGGAACCGCGACGGTGATAGGATTCAGCAGAGTCAGAGTCGGGACGTCAAGGAGTATTCGGGCAGGAGCTACGATCAGAAGAAATCAGATTTGAGGGGCCGGGATTCGAGGTCAGCTCCTAGACAGGGAAATGAGCGTCCGGAAAGCAACAACAACCAATGGCAGAAGAGATCATCTGAGTACTCTACTTCCTTACCTGTTTGTGGTTCTTGTGGGAAAAACCATACTGGAGCTTGTCGTACGACGTTTGGTTCTTGTTTCAGATGTGGTTCTTCTGAGCATCAAGTGAGAAATTGTCCTAAGCAATCTACGTCAGCACTTGAGAAATTTCTTGATCCTCCTCCTCCTGCTCCTCATACCGGTCGTGTCTTTATGCTTTCTAGTGACCGGACTGATCGCGCGTCTCGTATGTCTTGTTTCTGTTTTTCATCCTGTTTCATGTTTTTGATTCCTTGCAAATTTCGAGGACGAAATTTTCTTTTAAGAGGGGAAGAGTTGTAAAACCCAAAAATTTAAAACATGCAAAAATTACCAAATTACCCCTGAAACTTTAAAATCTAATTAAAGCTTAATTAAAGTTCCGAATTAATCCCGAATCTCTGGAAACGAACCACAAATCAAGTGAGATAATTGTGATACAAGCTTCTAATATTTTTAAAAGTACAAAAATGCATTATTACACAAAAAAAATCACTTGGGCCGATTATGTATACATAAGTTATAATTTTATTTTATTTAAAAACATTTAAAACATAAAATAAATTAAGAAAATAAGTTAATTAAGGTAAATTGATTTCTTGGGCCATCAAGGCCGGTCCTTAAGCATATCTCACCCCTAAATATTCGGTCCATCTCAACAAATACCAATCCCTAATTTATTTCCTTCATTTAACCCTAAAAAGATATAGCCGACACTCAAAATAAATCCCACACACACAATCCGAATTTTCTGAAGCAAAGAGGCATTTTTATGGAGTTCTTCATAGTGCCAAGAAGGTGGGAAAAATAGCCACAAGGTCCTGGAGTTGATCGTTTGGTCGTGGTGAATTAATTGGGTCGAAAAACCCTAACCGAGCCTCATAAAATCACAACGTGTGAATCCCTTGATCTATAATTTTTCTGGTATTTTTCTAGCTCTCTCTTAATCATATATAACGTGGGAAAAATACTTAAATTGAATCATGCATTATATTTTGATCGAATGAAAAATAAAGAGCTTAAAACCCTAATATTGGAAATCGGATTCTAATTAATCCATGCAATTTTTTTGAGTTTGATGAATAATTTTTGTGGGTTCTATATGCTTCATATAACATGAGAAAAATAGGCATTCAATTATTGGAGTCGAATTTGTGGTTTTTGGGATTTAAATTTGTATCGGGTTTTTAGAACAAAAAGGGGAAAACGTGGAAAATAATGAAACCGATTGGATCTAGGGTTTTGTATGATGTGAAATTTGGAAATAAATGATGTATAATAATGATATAATGATTGCTTATTGATTGGGATTATTAGGGTTTAGTTTTAATGCAAATTTTTGAATACCGATTGATAAATAAATAGTTAAGGGGGTGTTTTGTAATTATTAAAACTTGTGGGATATTTTTTTAATGTTATATATATCTGGGAGAATATATAAAAAATATAACATGAGGGTCTTATATGTAAATTTGGCGAGATAAGGATTTAATTGTAACTATTTGTGTCGATTTGAAAAATTAAATAAAATGAGGGACTAAAAGTGTAATTTCTGGAAAATTGAAGAGTCTCGGTGTAAATAATATTATGAAGGATGAAAAGTGTAATTTTGAATATTTATGGGCTTAACATGTAATTATTGTTGAATTATAAATCGAATTAACATTTTGATAAATATAAGGACTAATCTTGTAATTACCGAAAGTTGAAGGGTTTGTCGTGCCATAATTAATATTAAAGGTTAATTCCTGTAAATTGATGAAAAAAAGGGGCTTGGTGAGTAATGTAATCATGATGAGGGTTAAAGCGTAAATTATATAATTATAAGGTTCGTTTTGTAAATTAATTAACTAAAGGGGTGTAACGTGTAAATTATGAAACTTGAAGACTAAATGTGTAATTCTGGAAAATTAAGTATTTGAATGGTAAATTAAAATATTTCTATTTTAACCTTGAACTTTGGTAAATTGGCATTTATAACCCTGAACTATGAAACTTGTCATAATTAACCCTGGATTTGTATAACTTGTCAAAATGAACAGGACTTCCATAATAAGCCTGCATTAATGACTTAACTTAATGACATCACTTGAATCTTGCTAAATATGGTAGCTTACTAATTCTGGAAACCTGCTAAAAATAGAAAGTTACTAAATCTGGAAAGTTCTTAAAAGGTAAAGATAAACTAAAATGGTAAGTTGAACTTAAACCCTCTGGTAATTCTGTCTTTTACTCCTTTAGGTTCGAGGAGGGAGTGAATTGATTTCCTGTCAGCCTTTTCTATTTTGTGTGCTTGCATTGGAATAAGGTACGGATATTCTGCCCTTTTCAGTAAGGGGCCTTCGTTCTCTTGATTTATTTGATTCGTTTAAGATTTCCCGAACCATTGCTCTGTATCCCTTGTATTGTGAACCTTGATCTGTGTACTTACTCTTGGACCCTTGTTTGAACCCTTGCCTTGATCTTTGATTTATACCTTGTTCTGAACCTTGCCATGAACCCTGATATGAACCTTGCCATAAAACCTTGACTTGAACCTTGATATTTTTGATATTATAACTGGACGAGAAAATCTTTTTAATTAATTCAAGAAACTATTTTGAAGACGATCTTTATAGAAACCTTTTGAAAAGACCTTCTTTATGGAAACCGTTTAAAAGTTATTTTATGGAGACCAGTACTTAAGGATTATTTTGACATCTATAAAATGGCCTTTTAATAGTAAACTTTTAAAGTGAACTTTATTGTGAACCTTTGAACCTCCTGATATTGACCTCCTAACATTGACCTTCCTGATATTGACCTCCTGACATTGACCTCCTGATATTGAACCTCTGATATTGAACCTCCTGATATTGAACCCTCTGATATGAACCTTCTGACTTGATACTTGACACCTGACACTTAATACTTGATATCTGATACTTGACACCTGACACTTGATACTTGACACCTGATACTTGACACCTGACACTTGATACTTGATACTTAACCTTGACCCACAGTTTGATATTACGAGCCACCCACTAGGCATGAGGTGTTCATGTCCTTGTCATTGATGCACCGATGACTTGACTCTAGGGTAGGAGAGAGATGTCCTATCCCGTCCCTGACTTGATTATATTGTGTGTATTGGTAGACTCTGGCCACCTGGGGCGTATGGATGCATCCTAGACTTGACCTGATCTGTTTATATTACTTGTTATATCTGGTGACTGATGGTGTGTGCGATGCACGTCTTTCACATCCTGGGAGCCCGCGACTCCACCCCTGAGAGGTAGCCCCTCACCCTGTATTTGGTACCGAGGTCTCCCCTCCGTACACCCTGATTATTGGACTTGATATGATTTCTGTTTTCTGGGCTCGTAGTGGATTTCTGTTACCCTTATACTTTACCTGTACTACTTTCCTTAACCCTTGACATATTTTCTTGACCTTGACATCACTTATCTTTCATTACTGTTACTTTATACTTGCACATTATTCCTGACCGGTTCGTATTTCTTTCTTATTCATTATTCTGTATTATTGCTTGTTTCTGTTATATCTGTTCACTGAGCTCTCGTAGCTCAGCCGCATTCCTTTTCCTGCGGCAGGTACATTTAAGCTAGGAGCTGGGTTTAGCTTGGGATGAGAGCAACTTGTGTGGAGTTTAGACCTTGTCATTCTAGTGTGACCATTTGGATATTATTTTTGTTCTGCCATTGTTTGGGCATTTTGGATTCTGTTTTGTTCTTCGTTATTTCTGTCTTGCACTTGATATAAGTCGTGTTAACTTATTTTCCTTTGGATTTTAAATGTTAAGGCTTCCGTTATTTTATTTCTTGAATGCTTGTATCTGATATGAAACCATGTATTTGTGACATCTTTGCCCTTGTCGGGTTGGGGTGTTTCAAATGGTTTTGGTAGGGTTCGAGTGATATAGGGTTTAGTTTAGTCGAAATGGGTGTGTGAGATGAAAGGGGAAATGCAGCTGTTATTTATAGAGGGTAAACTAGGGTTTTCTAGGAGATATTAAGGAGACAAGGGGCTGACAGGAAATGGGAGATGCGCCACTTGGAGGGGGTTGTGAGTAATAGGTGATGTGTTCGGTTTCTGGCCATGGCATGTATCTACCAATGAGATGAATTCTTAAACATAAGGGTGGACATGTAGACTGGTTTTTAGAAGAGAATGAAGAGGAGAGGGGAGAGGAGGTGAAGTGTGTTCTTGGCTAGATTCAATGTATGTAGTGAAGGTGACATCAAGAGGTAACTTTGGTTTGGTTGTAGTTTAATTCAAACCAGATTTTGGAGGGGGAAAGTCGAATGGAGCTTGAGGGTGGTAGTACTTTGTGTTTAAAAGGTAGTATTTAGGGTTTAACTAAATTGGTTTAAGTGTTTTTGTTATTTAGGAAAATTATTTAAGTTGTTTACATTTTATGTAAACCGAATTTATAAGAAGTGGAAAAAAAAATGGGTTGAGCTTATGGGAGTAGTAAAACATGCTTAATGGAGTTGTACAATAATTTAGAATATATGAAAAATATAGTTTTAATAATTAGTTAAGTTATAAAAATTATTTGTTAATTTTTATTATGTTTAAAAGTAATTAAATGGAATTTATAGTTTTTGTGCATTAGGCACTTGTACTTTGTGTTAAGAGACTTGTAAAAATAATTAATGAGTTTAGGAAAAATAATTTATAAGAGTTATGCATGTATGGTTTGTAAATCATGCTTTAAAATAAATATAAATAGAATTTTAATAAAGATTTTGTAAATAAATGATTTTATGCATAAAGGACTTGTACTCTATCTTAAATATCTTGTAAACTTAATATTTTGTAAAAATATTGTATAAATAAATTAGGGTTTGTGAAATGTATACATAAAATCATGGTTTTATGAAATTAGGGTTTTACCGGGAGTTAAAATAGAATTAGGGTTTCTGGTGCTTTGGTAACTTGTACATTAACTTAGATAAGTTGTAATTTTATGTTCTAAGGTTTAGGTATTCATATTTGGTGTTGTGGTGAATTTTAGGGTTTCCTAGAAACTCTATATAGTTAATGAATATTTTGTTTATACGTTTGTTAAGGATTTATCGTAAAATGGTAAATGGTATATTGTAATGTTTTCATATCGTTATGTTTATGAAATAAACATTAGATTTGTTAGGCAGGTCTGTGTGGGAGCACGTTTATCAAGGATGTGAGCTACGTCACATAAGATAGGAGATACAATCAAATAAAAAGAAAAAAAAATATCCGTGGAAAAAGGATAATAATTCTGTTAAGTAAGTAAGTTTAAATGGGAAATTTTATGAGTGGTTACAATTATCCGATATTTTTCACAATCATTATTCACATCAAGTCAATCTTAAACCATCGAAATCTCAGACTTCCCTATTATTCAGGTCGTTTGTTGGAGCCGTTCCCGTGTTACATTTGACATAACATTACCTTGACCTTTACACCTAAGGTGAGACATAGCCCCACTCTTACTCTTTTATATTCATTTTAAACTATTTGGGGGAGATACATGCTTAGAAACACTTTATTCGTCTATCAAAAACATGATTTGCATTGTAATGCATGTACTCAAACATTTTTACTTTTATGATACGATACGCTTTTATACTTGTCTTTGGGAAGTGGCTCCCTGTAGTTTTTGGGAAGTGGCTCCCAGTAAATTTTTGAGAAGTGGCTCCCAGTAATCTTTGGGAAGAGGCTCCCAGTATGTGCAGTTTAATGACTAGTAGTAATCTTTGGGAAGAGGCTCCCAGTATGTGTGCATAAGACTCTTTCGTGTGATATTATTTAAGTAATCGTATACGCATCTATACTACTCATACATTAGCAGTGGGTTGTAAACACACAGGTTGCAAGTCTTGTATGGACGGGGCTTGGGACTGAGTGGATTTACAATGCCTTTGCTGTGAAATCTTAATTCAATGCTTTACTATTAAACTAAACTCTATGAACTCACCAACCGTTGGTTGACACTTTTTAGCATGTTTATCTCAGGTTTATATGGCGATAGTAGATGCATGGATCTTAGAGTCATTGCATACTTGGAGACTTATACCTTTATTTTTTACCATTCGATACATCTTGAAAACATCTATGTAACTTTATACTTTGGATCTCATGTTTTAACTCCGATTTAAATAATTCGAGTGGTAACATTTCAAAACGTCTCATTTAGAGGTCGTTTTCTATACCTTGATCTATATTATGAAGTAATACCCCCCTTGACACTATCGTTCCGCTGCGGTTATTTGGGGATGTTACAGATTGGTATCAGAGACTTGGTTATAGAGAACTAGGTTGCATTTAGTGCCTAGACTATAACTACTATATACGTTGAGACTCTCATCCCTATTGCCTTGCATACGTAGAACTTTTCCCATTTATATCCACGCTGTTGGATGTTATAGTATTTGTACTGATAGGGGAATCTCAGAATTTAGTCGAGTCATCAAAAGTGTGGAGCTCAGTAATAACTAGCTATTTAACTTGATCTTGTGACAGTTCTTGTTTGATGAGACATGGGATTAAGTTAAATAAAGGTTATTACTTAGCCGCAGAAATTTGATGATTTTGCTCGAGGATGGGATCTCTCTTGATGATACTTTTTAGGGATAATCACCCTACCCTTTCACCATTTAAGTAACGTCGATCGCCGAGATATGTGTGTTTGGTGATATGTACACGTGTGAAAGAAGGCAATTATAATTATGGTGGCCAACGTAATTATAAATGCGTCACGACTCACGTGGACATATGTAATCATGCTTACGATAATCGGCATTGGCACCCTTTAGGAAAATAGCTAGTGACAGAGTTTTGTGAGAACGTTAAGTATAGATTGGATAGTCAACAGTTTTCCCTCATCTCTGACGTTCGCTAAATGTCCTTCCATGTAGAGACAATGGCATAAAGGAGATCAACTCGCAACACTAACCGAGGAGGTGCGACACTAAGGGGTGGAAGGACTAGTGAACGTGGAGGTAGAGGAGGTGGTCGCGGCATTAGCAACAATGATAACAACGATGGTGAAAATCCTGATTTTGCCGCCATCATCGCTTAACAACTTCAAAACTTGCTTCCTACTATTATCACCCATGTTGGCAATCATATCAACAACTCGGGAAACCACGGAAGTAGAAATGACGAAACCAATGGTGCAGAGGGAAATGATACTAACAACCACACAACTGGATGCACGTATAAGGAATTTATGGCATGCAAGCCAATGGAGTTTGACGGTAAAGGAGGTGCATTGGAGTGTACCCGATGGATTGAAAAGATGGAGTCAGTGATCGACGAAACACATCAGAAGGTGAAGTATTCTGCATGCTCGCTATCAGGAAAAGCATTAACATGGTGGAACACGCAGATTCAAGCTAGAGGCAGAGAAGCAGTTGTAGGTATGACATGGGACGACTTCAAGGCACTGCTAAAAGAGAAATATTGTCCGGACAATGAAATGCAAAAGCTGGAAGGTGAACTTTAGCATCACACTATGATAGGGGCTGGCCATGCAGCCTACACAGATCAATTTCATGAGTTAGCAAAACTAGTTCCTCATCTGGTTACCCCTGAATCAAAGCGGATCGAGAGATACATCTATGGTCTTGTCCCCAAAATTCATGGAACTGTGAAAGCAACTGAGCTGGCAATAATTCAAAGTGCAATACTAAGAGCAGAGACTCTAACAGATGAGATGATTAGGGCTGGAATGTTGAGGAACGGTGATAAACGGAAATGGACAAATGAGTCAGACAAGCAGATGGTCTCCATGATTGATAACAAAAATACAAGAACCTTTATGGCCACTGGTTATGGTCAGAAAGTATATGGAGGTCCACATTCTAAGTGTACTAAATGTACTTATCATCACCCGGGGTCTGTGCCCTGCCGTGAGTGTACAAACTACAATCAGTTTGGTCATTTTACAAATTAGTGTAGAGCACCAAGGAATGTAGGCAACATGAGGAATAATCGAAGGAAATGCTATGAATGTAACAGCCCGGATCACCTCAAGAATGCGTGTCCTAGGTTGAATAGAGCACCTGGACAAACACAAGGAAATCTAGCTTTAGCAATTGAAGGAAATAACCCAAACCTTGGAGTCAATCTCTGTCCACCTCATGGTAGAGCATTCTATTTGGGACATTTGGCTGCAACTAACAAATAATGGGTACATTTTCCCTAGACAAGTAGTATTCTACCCTAGATACGTAAGTTCTTGCCTAATTACTCAAAACTTTACACATCGGCTATTCGTTAGCATCTTTCAACAGATAACACAGACTGAATCTCGGGACGAGATTCAAGATAAGGGGTAGGTACTGTAACAACCCGTAGAATTCCCCAGTCATTAGTGAACGTTAATCTAGTATTAACCCGTCATTATTGCTCACTTAACCATTTTACTAGCAAAATTTAAAAATTTTGTTTATTACATTTCTATTCAAAAACATTATTACGTGATACACGATACTTTGTAACGAGCTCACACACGCACCACGACAGTCCAATATACCATTAAACACCAAACAAGTACTTGTTATACAATTTCCAGCCCAACACAAATCAAGCCCAAGTTTATATTTTCTCGTCCCTAACTCGACACAACATATATTCACTTGGCTAGTTTTATTTCACAATTCGACATACAAGATACACATTATTCTACATGGTTCGAATCCTTATACTCCCAAGATTTAGAAATGACAAAACTTTTCATCTAGTTCGAAAGTTTGAATCATAAACGAGACCAAAATCTAACCATGTTCGACACATATACAACTCATGTAAGGGTGAATTCAAATTCGACCAAAACCATTTTTATCTATACGATTTATATATAAACGTGACGTAAGGACTCTATAAATTTTTTTACACCTTTTCTATACTCTTTTGGTCACGTTCACATGTTCTTTGGACCTTTTAAAATACCGAATATACATTGATATATACCACTCGACCTTTGCTTGCTCTTGGTCGAAACACATAAACCACTTGACTAGTTCAATCATTTACCTAGCTATTTTTATTCCTTATGTTCCCTTATCTATCCAAATCGAATCCTAGACATCACAACTTGACTATAAAATACTATATATATATATACATACACGTACGTACACACATACATGTCCATACTTTCATTCTCTTATTCACACTTTCACACTTAAACATATATCACACATTCCTTTCTCTACTGCCAAGAATCTTCGAAGAGAATAGGGCCATGTTCTAGTCATTCGAACTCATTTACCCAACATAAAGTGTTGATCTCAATTCTTTTGTATTGGTTCTATCGAGTTCATGCAATAACCATCGATCTCTAAACCTTTTCGACGTGATATCACCACCAATTCTTGGTGTGGTAAGCCATTCGAGCTTATATCTATTCTTACTTATGTTTTTCAAAGTTCATTTACTCTATTCAATCCTTACTGGCTTTCATTTAATTTATTCGAGCATTCGTTATTTAATTTGCATATACATTTGACCTCCTATTTCATGGATGGCTAGAAAAACATGTTATACAATCATTCGACATTTATTTCATCGTTTTATCACTTATCGAGACCTATTTTTTAACCCATAATACATATTGAACAATATTATGTCACTTCTATATTTTTGGACTTTGTGTTATCGACTAGAAAAGGACTTGTTAAGATCATTTTTATACGAAGGACCTATCAAATAAAATACGCGACATAATTGTCCATAAGCTCAACAAATAAGTTGTAGCAATAAGCTCTTCTATTAAGCTCTTTTAATACCTTTTTAATCGACCAAGCTAGTCACTCTCGCAACAGTTTTAAAACTTATATATATATATATATATATATATATATATATATATATATATATATATATATATATATATATATATATATATATATATATATATATATATATACGATTGGGCTTTTTAGCCCATTAATCACCCAATAAGCACATACGATAAGCACTTCTTATAAGTAGTTTGAATATATTTTTAGGACTATAAACTAAGCCCAAGATCGGGCCCAAAACATTTTCAAACCCATTGAATCATTTTCTCTTAATGGGCCTGTTTAATTGGCGTTAAAAGCCCATTAAGCCAAAATTAAGCACTTTGTGTAATAATCAGTTTATGAACTTGGATAAGCTATTTAAGGCTGATAAAAATTTCGGGAAGTTTAATATATAAGTCTTGTGAATTTTGGACTAATAATGAAAAACATTTTACTATTTGGGTTAAAGTTATAACTTTAGGATAAATGTGTACTAAACTACCAAATTAGTAACTTGAGGGTAGGAATTGAATATCCAGTAACTAGAGACCATAAAATGTCATATTGAAACATTTTGGACTAATAATGTAATTGAAACCTAACCAGGGACTAACGGTGCAATTGTTACACCGTTAGGGTTAAAAATGTAAATTTCATATAACTTCAGGGACCATTCAGTATCTTTATTCTATATGTAATTCCATTATGTATTTATCCATTTTGATTATAAAAGGTCATTTTTACATATCATACGATTCATTTAAATAACGATACGTTTATATATGTTTATATAACGTAACTTTTAACGAATAAACATAACTTATCATCCACCAACTTTTGAAGAGACGATATTTACTGATTCAATAAACATAAAAACATGATAATATTATATATAATATTATTTTTGAACTTTAATCATTTTAAGCATATCATCCATTCTCATTTCAACCCAATTCGTTATCCGATATTTTTCCACAATCATTATTCACATCAAGTCAATCTTAAACCATCGAAATCTCAGACTTCCCTATTATTCAGGTCGTGTGTTGGAGCCGTTCCCGTGTTACATTTGACATAACATTACCTTGACCTTTACACCTAAGGTGAGACATAGCCCCACTCTTACTCTTTTATATTCATTTTAAACTATTTGGGGGAAATACATGCTTAGAAACACTTTATTCGTTTATCAAATACAAGATTTGCATTGTAATGCAAGTACTCAAACATTTATACTTTTATGATACGATACGCTTTTATACTTGTCTTTGGGAAGTGGCTCCCAGTAGTCTTTGGGAAGTGGCTCCCAATAATTTTTTGGGAAGTGGCTCCCAGGAATCTTTGGGAAGAGGCTCCCAGTATGTGCAGTTTAATGACTAGTAGTAATGTAAAACCCTCAATTTTCATTCATTGAAATTCCTATTTTACCTTCAAAATATTTTTTTAGAACATGCAAATAATTATGCGAGAACTTTACATTTTTTTTTCCTAAGTTTGAAATATTAAAATATGGCATTGTGAACTATATCTTATAAATTAAGATACATAATATGAATTTAATCCTAAACTAATTTCCTATCCTAGTCAAATGGTGAATCGTATTTTTCTAAGCCCTCCCACAATTGTGTCGTGTGAGATTAGGATAAGAACAAAGAGAATCATGCCATAAAATAAGAGATCACATACTTTTAAAACCCCATCACAAGCACACGGCATTCCAAATCACACACACGTTTTACCCTAATTGTCTATTCTACATCCCACTCTCCTTGGTTACACCGATCCCAAACCAGAAAACCCACACACATTCGCTTACTTGTCGCCAAGAAAAGAAGAAAGAGAGCAAGAGGTTGGTGATCAAGCGGTGAACCAACGTTGGAGTTCATTCGAGTCTTGGTGTGTTTCATCCATTTTCTTTGTCGACATCAGGTTAATTGTCTTCTCTTTTGTTATCCTTAAGTCGGCATAGCATGTGTAAGTCGCGACTTAATGGTGGCCTTAACCATACCAGAATCATACTACTCTATCCTAGTAATAATCATCCTTTGCTGCTTCGCTTTTGATACGTAAACGCATGCTTAATATATAGAGTTAGGACATCACATGAACTAATACATATATGACTGTATACGACTCATATGGGGGCTGTGTTGTTGTCATGTTTCCAGCCCCTTTTTCGACCATAATATGTCCCTAAAAATACTCTAAAAATCTGTCATAAGAAGTCGTTAAAGAGGCGCTAAATATCAGAAAACCATGGGCTGTTATTTTTTGAGTTCTATGATTTCATGTGGGGTTTTTGTGAATGTTTTTGGCTCTTTAAAAATGGTGATCGCGTGGGCTGTTTTCATGTGATATTTGAGTAAGTATAGAAACTGGTTTCACATGCTACTACTCGTGTCTAGGGGTGTTGGTTGTGGTCATCGGCTGCTTGTTTGAAAACCACTCGCATACTCCTGTTTTTGTCTCGCCAATGTCCTATTTCATGAGACTTGTTTTTGTGTCAATCTAGCTAAGGTTTTGTGAATCGTATGAGTCTTGTTAAGTTCCATGAGGCTGCGTGTTGTGTGAGTGAAAGAAAAATTAAGCTAGTTAAAAATGGTTATTAAATTGTGAGCCTTGCATGCGTTAGAATGGAGAGTTAGTGAGCATACATGCATAAATCTGTAACTTATGAAAGCATGTGGGAAACTGTTGTGTCAAAACAAGGGTCGATATGTGAGTTAAGGTTTTCATCAAATATGTAATGTACACTTTAGCCCCTGAACTTGAATAAATGACAGTTTAAACCCTAAACCATTAATAGTGGCTATTATAAACCCTACACTAAAATACTGATCATATTAAGTCTTAAAATTTATTTAAGTGTCATTTATAACTTCAAAAGTCACTTAAAGAGGAAACTTACTATTTATGAAAACTTACTAAATTGGGAAACCTGCCTAAAATAGAAAGATACTTAAAATGGTTAAACTACTTAAAGAAGAAACTTACTATTTTTGGAAAGTTACTGTTTTTGGAAAGCTGCTATAAAAGGAAAGTTACTAAAAATGGAAAGCCGACTAAAATAAGTAATCTGATTTAAATAAGATATTAATAATAAAACGACCATGAATTCGTGTAGATTTGCTGAAGATGGAGTCTGCTTCCGATCTTATGTTTCTATTAGGTTTTTCACTTGCGGTCTAAGGTACATATATTCTACCCTTTTTCAGTAAGGGTGTTTTCCCTCTCATGACTCATTTATCTTGATTCGTTTTAAGATTCCCTAAGCCATTGCTATGTTCCCTACACTTTGGTTCGTTTGTTTGATTCATTTAGACTTTGATGTTCGAAATGACTCTTTTTGCTTTGAGCCTCTATAATGATCCATCTGATATTCGTTCGTTACCTTGTGATATTAGTATTCGAATCACGTTCGAGGGTTCATTTGATTTTGGTAACTAGCTGTGAAAACCTTTGTAATTATATCATGGAAATGTTTTGAGGTAAACTATTTTTAAATGATGTTTATGAATGATGCAATACCACGTTTATATGGAATTTTACTAAACTTTTACGAAAATTACTTTTAAAGGCTACTTTTGTGAAAACCGTTATTAAAGATCATTTTTATGAAAAATCAATTGATAAAGATTTCTCTAAATGAATCATTTGATTATGAACCTTTGATCTGGTCATTTTGACTCATTTGAATTTGATATTGGATATGACCCCTTTTGCCATGAACCTTTGATATTTGGACTTTGACTATGATTCGATGACTTAGACTATTTGAACCTTTGCTATGATTTGGACCTTTGACCTTTGACCCTTCAGTTTGATACCCGAGCCAAGTTCGTTTCCTAGCCATAAAGGTAACATGGCCGTGTCATTGATGCACCAATGGCATGACTCCAGTGTGGTCGAGTGATGTTCCACACCGTCCCCATTTGATTATTATGTGCACACTACATTTATTATGGCCAGTATATTGTTCGGGGGTCGTATGGATGCATCCTAGGTTCGTGTTCGTATTAGTGGATTTAACATGATTTGATATTATATTATTGTCGGTGACTGATGCATGGGTGCAATCCACGTCTTTCACAAGTTCGGGAGTTAGCTACTCCATTTGAAGAATGAGGACACCCCTCATATTATCTGATTATCTGAGAGGTCTCCCCTCTATATGATTATGAAGACATGGTTACTATATTTGATTTGTGTTCGGGCTCGTGGTGAATTACTGACCTACCCTTTTTCTTTCTTACTTGTACTCTTTGACTATACCTTTGTAAACCCAATGCACCAAACTATACATGTTCATTTTCTTTTGCTTTTGTTTTCGTTTATATATATCTGTTCACTAGGCTTTTTAAGCTCAGCCGCATTTCTTTCCCTGCGGCAGGTTTTTAGTTGTGTGGGAAACTAGAAGGGGGGTTGAATAGTTTACCGGTTTAAAATTCTTTTTAAAAATCTTGTTTTAAAAGTTGGTTATTGGAAACTTTGATTCGAACTTTATATGTAATCAATCAACACCAATATGAACTACACACTAAACTAACAAATATAAAATAATGAAAGTAAAGAGTAGAGTTGGAAAGATCAAACCGAGACAAAGGATTTATAGTGGTTCGGCTACGAAGCTCTTCTTCGCCCTACTCCACTCCCCGAGTACCACACTCGAGAGTTTCAAACACTATGTCAACAACCTCCCTTCAGGCGGAGAAAACTGTACACGTCGCTTATCCTATTTCCGACTCTAAGCTAAATGTCGAGTGCTAATCTTAGCTAGCACCAATCTACCAAGGTCCACGTGACCAATCACACAAGTCCTAATGGCTACAAGAGATCACCACGATCTCAACACGATCACTAAGATCAACTCTCACTTCACTCTACTCAATCTAACTACTCTAGATCCTTTGACTACTCACACACAAGCCCAATGGCTTCAAGAGATCTTCACTATCTCTTAAGATCACAATGATCTTCACTCACACTCTCACAAAAGAAAGATAATCTTGATGTATGCTAAGATACAACAAGGATGTAACAAGTGTTACAAAACCTACCCACTACAACTCTTGTCTTCTTGAAGATCTTGAGTTCTTCTCTTGCTAATGAAGAGGGATGACAACACCTTGTATCTACTTGGATACTTGTGTTCTTCTCTTGCTAATGAAGAGGAATGATAACACCTTGTATCAACTTGGATACTTGTGTTCTTCTCTTGCAAGTGAAGAGGAATGAAGAGGATCACTTGAAGGATGATTGGATCACTCTTGAACAAAAGAAAAACTAACCTAAATGATCTAAGAAAGAAAGTGTGAAGAGAGTATTCAACTCAGAAAGTTTTGTGTGTGAAAGGATGCCTAAAAACTGTGAAAGGGGTAGGTATTTATAGGCAAAGAAAATCTGAACGTTACAGAAAAAATGGTACGGACGGCTCCTTTAAATACACCACGGCTCCGTTAAATTTAACGGTACCGTGGAGCCGTGGTAGACTAGGACGCTCCAAATTTTGTCTTTTCTGGTGAAAACTTATTTGAGGAAGGTTGGAGCTGATTTTGGGGGGAAAATAGCTGTTGTGATTTTCAAACTTATTTTTCCATTAAAACATTTCTTAATATTTCAAAAATAATTTGTCATGTGTATTTTTGAAAAAAATGTTTTGTCCCATTTAAAATGTGAATTTTCAAAACATAAATTCACTTCTTTGATCACTAGTTCAAGTTGTAACTTTGTTCAAGACTGATTTGCGTAGAAACGGGATCTTCCGATTAAAGACTTGCTTACGTTAATTTTAACGTATCGTGATTTCACATTTTGTCATCCTCAAAACGTGAAGTAATCAAAAGATATAAATAACGTTTTTAGAATATTATTTGCATCAACAATCTCCCCCTTTTTGATGATGACAAAATATAAACTCATGTTAGGTTAAAATTAGTATTAACAAGTTTTTAATGAGTTTACTCCCATTTCTCCCCCTTTTTGTCTAATCAAAAAGGTGACAAAGGCTCCCCCTTGATGTGTACTCCCCCTCATTTGGAGAACACAAAGGAATCGAGCAATGATTCTTGCTACAAAACAAAGTTAGAAGATACATATATAATATGTAACAAGTAGCACATTATGACAAATATCCAACCACATAAGAAAAAAAATAGCTAGGAGCTAAAAATGATAATGAACAACCCTCATAAAAACCCATTCATTCATTAAAAGAAAATAAATGTCATACATGGATATGACTTCATGGAAACACAAAAGAGACAATGATAAGCATAAATCCCTAATGACTAGAGGCATGTTTCATTTCCAAGAGGGCTTTTAAAGACCTATTGTGGGTTGGGAGGTGGTGGAGATTGGGGCCCCATTTGGGGTGGTGGTGGTGTTAAGAGATGTTCTATAAAGTAGAACATGAAATGAATCTCGTCTCTTAAGAAATAGATGAGGTTACGGTTATGGAGACAACATAGGCAATTAGCACTATGTAAATCAAAGGGATGTGGTTGATTGGGTTGTGCCATGATAGGAGATGGTGATTGTGGTAGGTTTGTTGGAGGTGAAATTGGCATGGCATTGTCCAATGGAGTTAAGGGGGATGGTGTGTACTCCATTGATGATGTAGTGTAGTAGGATGATGAAGATGTTGTGTAGGTAGATGATGTTTTAGATGGTGCATAAGGTGGTGATGGTGAGTATGGAGTGGCTTGGGAAGGTGGTGTCATAGCTTCATCATCTTTTGTGAGATCCACAAAGAGTGGTTTTGAGGGTGGTTTTACGGTTATCCTAGGTTTCTTGGAGATTTGAGAGGTTGAACCATGTGTGGAGGACATGGTGTTTGTGTGATGGGAGGTTGAAGGTGAAGTGCAAGATAAGCTTGCAAGGGTGAGGCCTTAAATAGGCAAGTTGGGTGAAATTTGAATTAAAGTTGATCCTATGGTGTAGGAAGGGAATCCTAGGGTGTGTTAGGTTTGCAAAGATTTGCAGGTTTGAGGTTAGGGGTGTAGGGTTTTTGGTAGGAATAGTAAAAATTCATCAAACAGGGATACGGTTCCTTTAAATGACCCACGGTACCGTTAAATTTAACGGTACCGTCCATATTTAATGGTACCGTGCCACTGTTTGCAAGAAGATTTCTGTGCAGGTTAGTTCTGGGCAGCTAGGGGGATGTTTTCTAGGGGAACTAATTCCTGGAAATGATAGTGCCTCAACTCACTAGGTACTTGTTTTCCTAAAGTGTCCCATTTGAGCTACAACTAGCACATAAAGGCTATCATGTAGTTTCCTAAGATAATGATAAGCATGCAATAAGAAGGACAAAATAAGCTATCATCCAAATATCACATAGATTGATTAGGCAAGGAGATAGTTAAGCATGCAATAAATCAATTAGCATTCATTCAAAGATAAATCCTAATAAGAAACATAGATTTCTTCAACACTTATGACTTGAGCATTCCCCCATTCTTGGCATACTCTTGTCTTGAGCATGAGTCTCATTTTCATGATTTGGATCATCAAAGGGTGCATAATGGGTGGAGGATTCGGAAATGAGGATTGATGAAACATGTGACTCGTTTATGGGTTGCATGATGGGTTTGACAAGGGAGTATTGAGGACCGTTGAGGTAAGGGTGTAGGTTCATGAGATGGTGATAGAGACGGGTTAGGAACATCCCATAGGGTATCAATTTATTCTTGTTACCCTTGAGATGGACAATTCACTAAGCGAAGAAGTAAGCGAGGTTGTATGGTTGTTGGGTTAGGAGACAGTAAATCATATGAGCACAACACGCCGGGAGTTGCTCACGATTTCCTGTGAGACTTAGAACATTTTCTCGCAGGATGACTGCCCAAGAAAGTAGTTCATGACGAACCTCTTCCAAACGAATTTTCGTTGGATTAGGGTAAGAGGGGTACTTATAAGTACGGATGAGTTTGGTTAGTTCGGATGGAGAGGGTATGTACGAACAGTACGGACTATTCTCCTCACGATAGTGAAAGAGAGACTCAAGACACCAATCTTCAGTATAGGCACATTGCCCATGATTGGGTATTCGAAGGATCTGAGCAAATTGCTCAAGAGTTAGGACGAATTTGAAGTTTTGGACCCAAAACCAAAGTGACAAGGATTGATCCTCGTTACGTACGAGTTCAACTTGTCGAAAGAACTCCAACACAAAACGAGGACAAATGTTCTCATTAATGTGGAGTAGACAATCGAATCCTATAGCTCTAAAGGAAGTGTTGATGTCCCGATGGTAAATTAGGGACGAATCAACGACACGGCCTTCATGAAACCGACGGGTTTCAAGATTGACATAGGCAAGAATGTGGTTACCGGGAGTTGTAGGTTCTTGTGAAATTTCGGGTGTGTAGGTATCGGTTAGGAGATGATCAAAATCATATTCATGAGACAATTTTGTTTCCTAAAAAAAAATTTAAGGAAAAATTAGAGTGAAGAATAGTTGCATTATGCACATGCCTAGTGTGTACCTAAATGCAAACTATGTGGAGGTGCGGTAATCTCGACAAAAAAAATAATGAGATGACCCTAACACTCCTAATTTTACTTTTGCTCAAACAAATATGTCGAAAAATACATATTGATTATGTAATTCGATCAATATTCGTGAGATCATGTATGCATGAAAAGATGTTTTTAGTGTGCATCAACAATACATGAAAAAAACAATCTCATGGTCCTAGTTTCGTGAGATTTTGAAAATAATGGAATTGGGGTGTTTTGGTAACCTCAATGTTTTTGGTACCAAAGATTTTGAAATGTTTTGGTGTTGATGACTTCGAATTGAAAATTTCCTTGAGAGAATTGAAAGAACCCCAATTCAATTTTCATCAATGCATAAACCCTAGACCCAAAATTAAAAAAAAAATGGAGTAAGGTGACTTACAATTTTTGTTGAAAAAAGGGTGAGAATGATTTAGGATCTTGAAACTCAATGTCTTGAATATGATCTTGAAGGGATGTAATTAAGTGTTGGGTGTGAGGTAAAGTTATGACAGCAGTTGCTGAGGTTATGAGGGTTTGGAATGAGTAGTGTGGAAAAAGGGGAACTTAAATACGGAATGTTCCAGATGCACGGTTCCATGGTACCGTTAACTTTAACGGTGCCGTGCCACATTTAGTGGAGCCGTGATCTGCTGGGACTGTTTTCTGTCCCATTTTGATTTTTGACGAACAAGTCTCGCTGTTTTAGTGAGACCTATTTTCACGAGGAAAGAATTTGTACCCAACAAATTCTTTTGACTAGGGAGACCTAAACTAAACTACACGAGACTCACGAGATGACTTCAAGAGTCATGATACTTATGGAATATGTTCCATCATTCCTAGACCTAGACGGAGATAATTAAAGGATTCTCGTTTGAGAGGTTTGGTTAGGATGTCTGCGATGTTGTCCTGAGAAGGAACTTTCTCAATGGAAATGTTTCCTTTCTGAACATTATCGCGAAGGAAGTGGTGGCAGATTTTGATGTGTTTGGTACGGGAGTGTTGAACGGGGTTTTTGCTCAAGTCAATAGCACCTTTATTATCGCACATAATGGGAATATCATCTAGATGGATGTCATAGTCTATAAGAGCTTGTTTCATCCATAGTGCTTGTTGACATGCCTTTCCGGCGCTTACGTACTCGGCTTCGGTCGTGGAGATAGCAAGAGCCATTTGTTTCTTGGAGAACCAAGAAGTTATACAACAACCCATGAAGGTACAAACGCCACTCGTACTCTTTCGATCCACATAATCTCCCGCATGATCAGAGTCGGCATAGACAACAGTTTCTACACAGGTCCCCTTGGGATAAAATAATCCCAAGTGTATAGTGCCTTTAATGTATCGGAAGATACTCTTAACCGCTTCAAGGTGAGAGGTTTTGGGATCCTCTTGGAAGTGAGCACAAAGGCAGACACTAAACATGATGTCGGGCCTACTTGCCGTGAGGTATAGTAAACTTCCTATCATACCTCTATACTTAGTGCTATCCACGGACTCACCTTCTTCATCTTTCGTGAGTTTTATTTCTGTGGACATGGGAGTTTTCATAGGCTTAGACTCTTCTAAACTAAACTTCTTAAGCATCTCTTTACTATACTTAGCTTGATTAAAGAAAATGCCATCTTCCATTTGTTTAATTTGTAAACCAAGGAAGAAATTTAATTCACCCATCATGCTCATCTCAAACTTGTCGTGCATGATTTTTGAGAAATCATCGCACATCTCTTGACAAGTTGATCTGAATATAATGTCGTCGATATATATTTGAACAATGATGAGATGTGAATTTCTTTTCTTTGTGAAGAGTGTGTTATCAACCTTTCCCATGGTATATTCATGTTCAATCAAGAAGGCTTTTAGTCTATCATACCAAGCTTTAGGAGCTTGTTTAAGACCATAGAGTGCTTTCTTGAGTTTATAAACATGATTCGGACATTCGAAATCAACGAATCCCAGAGGTTGCGCAACATACACCTCCTCGTTGATATAACCATTAAGGAACGCACTCTTCACGTCCATTTGGTATAGCTTAAAGTCTAAGGCACATGCATAGGCGAGGAGTATTCTAATTGATTCTAATCTAGCTACGGGTGCATAGGTTTCATCATAATCTATTCCCTCTTGTTGGTTGTAGCCTTGTGCTACCAACCTTGCCTTATTCCTAACTACGACGCCATTTTCGTCGAGTTTGTTTCTAAACACCCATTTAGTTCCTATGATAGTTTGATTTCTAGGAAGAGGTACTAAATCCCAAACTTGGTTTGCGGTGAATTGATTTAGTTCCTCCTGCATGGCAACTATCCAACTTTCATCCTTAATTGCTTCACCTACATTCTTAGGTTCTACGGTAGATATGAAACAAAAGAAGTTACTTTTGTTTTGTGCTTGTGACCTAAGGGTTCTTTGGTTTAGGTTATCTATGACATTTTCAATAGGATGGTTTTTGGATTCCTTAATGTTGACAATTTCGTCAACTTCAACTATTTCATCCTCAATGTCATCTTCTAGGGTTTTCTTGCCATTAACCTTAATGGCTTCATCCTTATCTAAGTCATCATCAACCAATGGTGATGTCTTAGATTGTGGAGGACTTTCATCGAATGTCACGTTGAGTGATTCTTCAACTTTCGAGGTTTCTCTATTTAGAACAACGTAGGCTTTACTATTTTGGGAGTAACCTAGGAATACACCTTCGTAAGACTTTGGGTCAAACTTGGTAGGTAATCTTTAGTGTTTAGTATGAAGCATTTGCTTCCAAACACTCTAAAGTAATCAAGAGAAGGTTTTCTTCCTTTCATGATTTTATATGGGTTTTTTCCTAGGATAGGTCTAATTAGAATCCTATTTAGAATGTAAGTTGAGGTGTCCACCGCGTTACACCAAAACTTTTGCGGAATTGATTGTTCATTCAACATCGTTCTACTCATTTCTTGTAGAGTACGATTTTTCCGCTCAACTACCCCATTTGATTGAGGAGTGCGTGGAGCCTTGAAATTGTGAGTAATACCATTAGCATCACAATACACTCCAAATTGCACTTCATTATCAAATTCCCGACCATGATCCGTCCTATAGAAACTATTGTACATCCTAGTTGATTTTGGACTTTCTTACTAAAGATTTCAAATTCCTCAAAGTCTTGAGTCTTATTCTTAAGAAATCTAGTCCAAGTATACCTAGAGTAGTCATCAACTATTACTAAGGTGTAGAGATTTCCTCCGTAGCTCCGTACGGCGGATGGACCGAATAAGTCCATGTGAAGTAGTTCTAGGCATCTAGAGGTCGAGACCATAGTTTATGGTTTGTGACTAGAATGAGCTTGTTTTCCAACTTTACAAGCGTCACAAAAGTGTGAGTCGAACTTAATCTTAGGTAGGTTTCTAACTAGTTCCTTAGATGCCAATGATTGTATAAGACACATATTGGCATGACCTAGTCTCCTATGCCACAGAGTGGTATGATCATCTATAGTTGCTAGACAAATCTTATCTTCAGGCTTATTTCCTATCTTCATGACAAATAAGCCGTTTTTCCTAACTCTTTTGCCTATGGTTTTCCCATTCTTAATGATCTCACTACCCTCTTCAGAGAATATGACTCTACACTTATTATCTACCATTTGACTAATGCTAAGTAAGTTAAAACCTAAGTTATCTACGTGCTCAACATTTCTAATAATGAGAGAGTCTTGAGTAATCGTACCTTTGCCTATAATGTTGCCCTTAAGTTTGCTACCGAAAGTGACATTACCTCCGTTGTATTCCTTGTATGATGAGAATAAACTTCGGTTACCCGTCATGTGGTTAGTGCATCTACTATCCTTGACCCATTCGTCAGGCTCCAAGTCAATTCCCAAGCATATCTATTGCATGAGACAAACATTCAAACATTTGGTCCCCAATATCTCATGGGTCCAAAGTGGTTAGCATTAAACATCCCATGCATTTCTTGCATGTGGTTAGGATGTTGAAATGGAGGAAAAATTTCCCATGGCAAGTAACTTTGCAGTTGACAGCCATTCCAAGTTACGGGATAGTTACTTGGAAAGCTTTGTCTTCTATAGTTACGTCTCGGTAAAGAAGTTCTTGACCGAGGTTTGGGAGTGTTTGTTTTTCTAGGTGGAGGAGTCTTATGCCTTGTGTTAGGTTTTACAAATCCAGGATTGGGTTTTGACATGGGTTTGTAAAATCTCTTAACTTCCTCTATACTGGCAATTGAGACCTTTGTGCCATTAACAACTATGTGAGTTGGTTTAGGAATTGATTTTTTTTTTAGATT
Organism: Artemisia tridentata subsp. tridentata; assembly: GCA_021014915.2. Lineage (NCBI taxonomy): Eukaryota > Viridiplantae > Streptophyta > Magnoliopsida > Asterales > Asteraceae > Artemisia > Artemisia tridentata. The sequence continues at coordinate 239,979,206 of CP139508.1, forward strand.
CGACTCAGTTCTGTCCCCAGCACCAGACGGTACCACGGTTCCATTAAATTTAATGGTACCGTTGGTACCTTTAATGGTGCCGTCTTGGGATTTGACAGAATCAGTAGGTTTGACAGATTTTTCAAGATTTGTTTTATCTGTCGAAACATTTTCTGTATTCTTTTTGAACCTAGTTATCCTAATTGCATTTTCCTTAAGTTTTTCATTTTCTAATCGAAGACTTATGCATGACTCACATCCTACGTCTATTTCTTTGTTTCTTTCAAGTCCTTTGACTTGATCCTTTAGTTCTAAGATTTTCACTTCGAGTTCATGCAATTTTGACTTTAGTGATTTGTTTCTACTTAACATTTTTGAAATGATTTTGCATAAATTATTATGTTCGTCATGTAGTATGTTATCATCTATTGACGAGTTGTCATCTATGAAATTAGGGTAGTCTTAACGTACCTCATTAGAAGCATGAGCCATTAGACATGTTTCGTCCTTGGGTTTCTTTTCTTCATCATCACCGCTATCGCTCCAGGAGCCTCCTATGAGAGCTCGTTGGTTGTTGACTTTCGGTGGCTTGGGACACTCTCCTATGAGGTGATTAGGATCTCCGCATCTAAAGCATTTCCTATCACTTGTCCCTTTCTTTTTCAGCATGGTTTTTTGTGATGTCTTCTTCTCATCACGAGATTGCCTAACGAACCTACCTCTTCTCCTAAAGAACTTTTTAAAGTCCCTAACCGCTAATGCATATTCCTCATCTTCACTGTCGGAACTCGAACATTCCTCATCACTAGACTCCTTCTTGGCTTTCAATGCTAGAGATCTAACTCTCTCGCTTTTGCCTTTGACTATATCGGAGTCTTTCTTAATTATCATCTCGTGAACTTTCAAGTTTCCTATAAGTTCATCGAGTGACAACATCGCCAAGTCCTTTGACTCTTCAATGGCGGTAACCTTTGCTCTCCATTTAGGATGTAGAGCCCTAAGGAACTTCCTAACATAATTCTTGCTAGAGTAACCTTCATCAAGAGCTTTAAGACTAGTAATAATAGTATTGAATCTAGCAAAAGCATTATCTATAGATTCATCTTCCGTAATGGAAAATTGTTCATATTGTTGAACAAGAAGATCTACCTTGTTCTCTTTGACTTGGTTATTACCTTGGTGAGTGACTAACAAAGTTTTCCAAATATCTTTTGCCGTATTACACATGAAAATTCTTTCAAATTCCTTTTTAGGCAAAGCATTATAAATCATCATTTTAGCCTCATTATTTTTGGCTAATTTCCTTTTAAGTTCATCACTTTGTTTATCATAAGAAACTATTTCATCCTTTTTAGTTTCCGGATTCATTTGAATAGGTTGAAAGTCACCCTCGGTAATAACAAGCCAAAGATCAATGTCTTTTGATTTCACATACGTTTCGAATCTTGTTTTCCAATAAATAAAACAATCGGTTTCGAAAAGTGGTGGTCTTTGCATAGATTGCCCTTCTAGATATTTGTCAGAATCCATTGATTGATTCAAGTTTTAAAATACAATAAACTTTAAAATCTTGACTGACGTGGCTTCTGATACCAATTGTGGGAAACTAGAAGGGGGGTTGAATAGTTTACCGGTTTAAAATTCTTTTTAAAAATCTTGTTTTAAAAGTTGGTTATTGGAAACTTTGATTCGAACTCTATATGTAATCAATCAACACCAATATGAACTACACACTAAACTAAAAAATATAAAATAATGAAAGTAAAGAGTAGAGTTGGAAAGATCAAACCGAGACAAAGGATTTATAGTGGTTCGGCTACGAAGCTCTTCTTCGCCCTACTCCACTCCCCGAGTACCACACTCGAGAGTTTCAAGCACTATGTCAACAACCTCCCTTCAGGCGGAGAAAACCGTACACGTCGCTTATCCTATTACCGACACTAAGCTGAATGTCGAGTGCTAATCTTAGCTAGCACCAATCTACCAAGGTCCACGTGACCAATCACACAAGCCCTAATGGCTACAAGAGATCACCACGATCTCAACACGATCACTAAGATCAACTCTCACTTCACTCTACTCAATCTAACTACTCTAGATCCTTTGACTACTCACACACAAGCTGTAACACCCCAACCCGACAAGGGTAAAGATGTCACAAATACATGGTTTCATATCAGATACAAGCATTCAAGAAATAAAATAGCGGAAGCCTTAATCACTAAAATTCAAAGGAAAATAAGTCAACACGACTTATATCAAGTGCAAGACAGAAATAACGAAGTACAAAACAGAATCCAAAATGCCCAAACAATGGCATAACAGAAATAATATCCAAATGGTCACCTGCCGCAGGAAAAGAAATGTGGCTGAGCTACGAGAGCTCAGTGAACAGATATAACGGAACAAAGCAGTAGTAACGGAATAATAAGGTAACAGAAATAATACCAGGAGTAAAAAGAGTCAGGAAAAGGAATACAAAAGAGTTATGCAGACATACCAGGAATTAAGAATGGTTACAATGGTGAAAGTAAATGAAACCAGAACCCACCAAAATCCCAAGTCAAATCAAGTCAGGTCCAATGTCAGGTCAAGTATCAGGTCATAAGGTTACAAGGTTTCAGGTAAACAGAAATCCTCTACGAGCCCAAAACACATCAAATCACATCACATATATCAGGGTGTATGGAGGGGTGACCTCAGCATACCAGGAAACAGGGTGAGGGGATACCTCCAGGGGTTGGAGTTGCAAGCTCCCAGGGGTTGTGAAAGACGTGTATCGCACACACTCGTCAGTCACCAGGTATAACAGGAAATATAACAAATCAGGACAGGTCTAGGATGCATCCATGCGCCCCCGCAGGCCACAGGGTCTTCCTCTACATAACAAATCAAATCAGGTCGGGGACGGTGTAACCAAATCACTAGGGCTACACACTAGTCATGCCGGTGGTGCATCACAGACATGGACATGAAACCCTCATGCCTAGTGGATGGCTCGTAGTCTCAAACTGTGGGTCAAGGTCAAGTATCAAGTCTCGGGTGTCAGGTATCTGGTCTCAGGTATCAAATGTCAGGTATCATATCAGGGTTCAAGACAGGAGATAAATGCAGGGGTTCAATATCAGGAGGTCCATATCAGAAAGGTCAAATACGGGAAGGTTCATAATAGTTTATTATAAGAAATCCTTTTTACATGGTTTTAATAAAATGATCGTTAGAACAGTTTCATAATAAAAGTCTTTTAAGGAGATGTTCAAAAACCTCTTCATATACAACTAAAATAGTTATAAAATCCTATGAACCTTCAAGTACCCAAGGTCTTAATTATCCAGGTTATCAAGGGTGAACAAGTCATGTCAAGTGTCATAGCAGGGTTCAAGTCAGAGGTTCAAGTCAAATGGTTCATATCAAGAGTATCAAGGTTCAAGTTCAGGTTCATGACAAGGTTCAAGACAAAGGTTAAAGCAAAGGTCCAAATATATGGTTCACAATACAAGGGAAAACATAACAATGAATCAGGAATCAGAAATGAGACGAAGGCTCTTTACAAGAAGAGCAGAATATCTGTACCTTATTCAAATAGCAAGCACAAACACAAGAGTAGCTGACAGGGATCAAGATCACTCCCTCCTTGAACCTAAAGGAGTAGAAGACAGAAATACGAAAGGGGTTCAGTTATCTTCCCATTATAAGTAACTTCTATTTTTAGTAACTTTCTATTTTTAGCAGGTTTCCATAATTAGTAAGTTACCACATTTAGCAAGATTCAAGTGATATAATTCAATTCAAGTCTTTAATTAGCTTACTATGGAAGTAATATTCATTTTAACAATTTACACAAGTTTAGGGTTAATTATGACAAGTTTTTCATAGTTCAGGGTTATAAACGTAACTTTACCAAAGTTCAAGGTTTAAAATAGAAATCTCATAATTTACCATTCGAATACTTTATTTTCCATAATTACACTTTTTGCCTCCAAGTTTCCAATATTTACAAATTACACCCCTTTACTTTATTAATTTACAAATTAATCTTATACTTACATAATTTACAATTTAACCTTTACAATATTCATATTACACATCAAGTCCCTTTTATTTCTTCAAATTACAGAAATAAACCTTCAATATAATTATGTTACAAACAGCCCTCAAAGTTTCGGTAACTTACACATTTGGTCCTTATACTTTTTAAATCACAATTTCAAATTATATAATTTACTATAATTACATATTAAGTCCATAAATACTCAAAATTACACAAAACACTCTTAACATTATTATTTACACAAAACCACTTCAAGTTTCCAGAAATTACATATTTAGTCCCTCCATTTTAATTATCTTAAAATCGAATAACACTTTATTTATTAAATCAAAATAAACCCCTTTAAATACAAAATTAACACATGAGACCCTCCTTTTATATTTTATACGATCTCCAGCAGGTCTAAAATAATTTACAAAATCATCCCTTGAGTTTTTAAAGTTACAAAACACACCATTCTATTTCTTTTATCCAATCGGTATACATTTTGATAACAAAATCAAAACCCTAACTTTCACCAATCATTAAATCATCATAACCACATCATTTACACACATTAATTTTCCAGATCTAAGCACAATAAACCCTAGGTCGATTAGTTCTTAGGGTTTTTCCATAATTTCTCTTTTTATTTCTTAAATCCGGTTTTAAATTAAATTCGACATACATGTTTTTAGTCCTCAAAAATTCAAAGGAACATTTTTGTGATGTTATGTGATGATCATAGATGCCACGAAAAATAACAACCTGGCCCAGAAAATTCGTATAGGTGTTTTAGAGATTTATTGTGGTTTTAGGGTTTCTAAAACCATAATTAACATTCGATCAAAATACAATGCATGGCCTGTATTTCTCATTTTTCCCACGTTATATAGGATCAGTAGAAGCTTAGAAAAATACCAGAAATATTGTAGAACGAACGGATGGATAGTTGTGGATTTTTGCTACACGGCTAGAGCACTTCGACACCAAATAAATCACCACGACCAAAAATGCGACCAAACCACCTTGGAATCAGTTTTAGCAGATCATACAAGATGTGAGGAACACAAGAAAAAATAGGAAAAGAATTTTATAGAGGTCGCATGAATTAATTCAGAATTGTTACCTTACGAATGGATAAAATGGAATAAATTCGACAAAGCTTGATCGAGGACTCCACAAATCGAATGGTTATTTTTCTAGCCTTCCTAGCAATGTAATGGACTCCAGAAAAATGTTTCTTTGCTTCAGAAAAATTGAATGGTGTGTGTGGGAATTATTTTGTGTATATCGGTTATGATAATTAGGGTTTTATGGAAGAGATAAATTATGGGATGGTTATGGGTTGTTATGGCCGAGTATTAGGGAGGGATTGGTGCTATAAAACCGGCCATCATGACCAAAATTTCAATTTACCTTAATTAGATAGTTTACTTAATTAATTTGTATATTTAAATGTTTTTAAATAAATAAAACTTGTATACATAAATATAAATTCGGTCCATGCATTCTTTTTGTGAAATAAAACTCTTTTGTACATTGTAAAAATATTAGGAGCTTGCCTCCAAATTATCTTGCTTGATTTGTAGTTCGTTTCCAGAGATTCGGGATTAATTCGGAACTTTAATTAAGCTTTAATTAAATTTTAAAGTTTCAGGGGTAATTTGGTAATTTTTGCATGTTTTAGATTTTCGGGTTTTATAACCCTTCCCCTTTAACAGAAAAATTTCGTCCTCGAAATTTGCAAGGACATAGAAATGAAAGAGAACGGAAAACAAAACAAGGACATACCAGACGCCTTATCTGCCTGGTCACGAGAAAGCGAGAAAACACGACCGGTAGTAGGAGTAGGAGAAGGAGGGCCAAGATATTTCTCAAGTGGTTCCGGATTCCGCCTAGGACAATCTTTCAACTTATGCTCCCTCGAACCACACCTAAAACAAGCTCCAGAAGTCGTACGACAAAATCCCGTATGATTCTTCCCACACTGTGGAAAACTAGCTGACCCCTGACTGTCGTTGTGCCCCCGACGATCGCCATCCTGCCTAGAAGCTGACCTCAAATCCCGACCTCGCTGATCATGACTACGATCCGCCCGATCTCGTGGTTCCAAACCCCTACTAGATTGCCCCTTCCGCTCATAATTCTGGTCCCGGTGACTCTTATAATCTCTACTCTAGTCCTGCTGACTCTGCCCCCTGGAATGCACCCGATTACCGTCCCTATCCCGCTTATTAGAACCCTCATTTGCATGTAACAACTCAATGTTGCGGGCAGCATCCGCAACAGCAGCCACATCCTCGTGCTCAAAGTTCACTATACGATCTAGTACCCATGTCTTCAACGCCCACTTAAAATGACGAGCCTGACGATGCGCATCCCCAGCAACCTCTGGCCCGACAAAGCTGGCCAACCGTAAGAACCTCTGCATAAACTCACCTGATGATTCTCGATCCCCCTGACGAATCGTCCCATACTCCCTCTCATACTTCTGCTGCTCCGATAATGGAATGTACTGCTTATAGAACACCTCAATAAAATCCGCCCAAGAACAGGTCTCAGCATACTCATCCCCCTTAGCTTGAACAAGAGCAGTCCACCAATTAAGAGCGTCACCTTCTAGCTTGAATGTGGCCAACCGAGTTTTAAACTCGTCAGCACATCCGAGAACCCTGAACAACTTTTCGACATGGGTGATCCAGTCCTCTGCCTCATGGGGAGTGGCAGCGGACTTGAAAGAGAGAGGCTTGAGCTTATTAAACCTCTCAATCCAAACGTGGATACCAACGGGTTGAGCAGCGGGTGGAGCAGTGGGTGGAGCATCGCCACCACCACCACCAGAAGAACTTGCACCATTTCGGATGTTGTTGGTGACCTCGGTCACCACCTGAGCAGTAAGGTTAGCGAGGACGTTTTTCAAAGCCTCAGCAATCATGGCCTCGAAATTTGGAGCATCATACTCGTTAAAGCGCGTGTTCACCATCTGAACGATCACAAAAAGGATTAGCAACTCAGGTAGAATATGACAAAGCAGATCAAGAATCTATGACAGAGCAAAACAGGAAAAGAGAGTGCGCGAAAGGAAACCTAATGTCTACCCAATCCTCACAGGTCACGAGCCTAAGCTCTAAGGGTTTCTGAAACCTGTCTCTGATACCATAAATTGTAACACCCCAACCCGACAAGGGTAAAGATGTCACAAATACATGGTTTCATATCAGATACAAGCATTCAAGAAATAAAATAGCGGAAGCCTTAATCACTAAAATTCAAAGGAAAAATAAGTCAACACGACTTATATCAAGTGCAAGACAGAAATAACGAAGTACAAAACAGAATCCAAAATGCCCAAACAATGGCATAATGAAATAATATCCAAATGGTCACACTAGAATGACAAGGTCTAAACTTCACACAAGTTGCTCTCATCCCAAGATAAACCCAGCTCCTAGCTTAATGTACCTGCCGCAGTAAAAGAAATGCGGCTGAGCTACGAGAGCTCAGTGAACAGATATAACGGAACAAAGCAGTAGTAACGGAATAATAAGGTAACAGAAATAATACCAGGAGTAACAAGAGTCAGGAAAAGGAATACAAAAGAGTTATGCAGACATACCAGGAACTAAGAATGGTTACAATGGTGAAAATAAATGAAACCAGAACCCACCAAAATCCCAAGTCAAATCACGTCAGGTCCAATGTCAGGTCAAGTATCAGGTCATAAGGTTACAAGGTTTCAGGTAAACAGAAATCCTCTACGAGCCCAAAACACATCAAATCACATCACATATATCAGGGTGTATGGAGGGGTGACCTCAGCATACCAGGAAACAGGGTGAGGGGATACCTCCAGGGGTTGGAGTTGCAAGCTCCCAGGGGTTGTGAAAGACGTGTATCGCACACACTCGTCAGTCACCAGGTATAACAGGAAATATAACAAATCAGGACAGGTCTAGGATGCATCCATGCGCCCCCGCAGGCCACAGGGTCTTCCTCTACATAGCAAATCAAATCAGGTCGGGGACGGTGTAACCAAATCACTAGGGCTACACACTAGTCATGCCGGTGGTGCATCACAGACATGGACATGAAACCCTCATGCCTAGTGGATGGCTCGTAGTCTCAAACTGTGGGTCAAGGTCAAGTATCAAGTCTCGGGTGTCAGGTATCTGGTCTCAGGTATCAAATGTCAGGTATCATATCAGGGTTCATATCAGGGTTCAAGACAGGAGATAAATGCAGGGGTTCAATATCAGGAGGTCCATATCAGAAAGGTCAAATACGGGAAGGTTCATAATAGTTTATTATAAGAAATCCTTTTTACATGGTTTTAATAAAATGATCGTTAGAACAGTTTCATAATAAAAGTCTTTTAAGGAGATGTTCAAAAACCTCTTCATATACAACTAAAATAGTTATAAAATCCTATGAACCTTCAAGTACCCAAGGTCTTAATTATCCAGGTTATCAGGGGTGAAAAAGTCATGTCAAGTGTCATAGCAGGGTTCAAGTCAGAGGTTCAAGTCAAATGGTTCATATCAAGAGTATCAAGGTTCAAGTTCAGGTTCATGACAAGGTTCAAGACAAAGGTTAAAGCAAAGGTCCAAATATATGGTTCACAATACAAGGGAAAACATAACAATGAATCAGGAATCAGAAATGAGACGAAGGCTCTTTACAAGAAGAGCAGAATATCTGTACCTTATTCAAATAGCAAGCACAAACACAAGAGTAGCTGACAGGGATCAAGATCACTCCCTCCTTGAACCTAAAGGAGTAGAAGACAGAAATACGAAAGGGGTTCAGTTATCTTCCCATTATAAGTAACTTCTATTTTTAGTAACTTTCTATTTTTAGCAGGTTTCCATAATTAGTAAGTTACCACATTTAGCAAGATTCAAGTGATATAATTCAAGTCAAGTCTTTAATTAGCTTATTATGGAAGTAATATTCATTTTAACAATTTACACAAGTTTAGGGTTAATTATGACAAGTTTTTCATAGTTCAGGGTTATAAACGTAACTTTACCAAAGTTCAAGGTTTAAAATAGAAATCTCATAATTTACCATTCGAATATTTTATTTTCCAGAATTACACTTTTAGCCTCCAAGTTTCCAATATTTACAAATTACACCCCTTTACTTTATTAATTTACAAATTAATCTTATACTTACATAATTTACAATTTAACCTTTACAATATTCATATTACACATCAAGTCCCTTTTATTTCTTCAAATTACAGAAATTAACCTTCAATATAATTATGTTACAAACAGCCCTCAAAGTTTCGGTAACTTACACATTTGGTCCTTATACTTTTTAAATTACAATTTCGAATTATATAATTTACTATAATTACATATTAAGTCCATAAATACTCAAACTTGCACAAAACACTCTTAACATTATTATTTACACAAAACCACTTCAAGTTTCCAAAAATTACATATTTAGTCCCTCCATTTTAATTATCTTAAAATCGAATAACACTTTATTTATTAAATCAAAATAAACCCCTTTAAATACAAAATTAACACATGAGACCCTCCTTTTATATTTTATACGATCTCCAGTAGGTCTAAAATAATTTACAAAATCATCCCTTGAGTTTTAAAAGCTACAAAACACACCCTTCTATTTCTTTTATCCAATCGGTATACATTTTGATAACGAAATCAAAACCCTAACTTTCACCAATCATTAAATCATCATAACCACATCATTTACACACATTAATTTTCCAGATCTAAGCACAATAAAACCTAGGTCGATTAGTTCTTAGGGTTTTTCCATAATTTCTCTTTTTATTTCTTAAATCCGGTTTTAAATTAAATTCGACATACATGTTTTTAGGCCTCAAAAATTCGAAGGAACATTTTTGTGATGTTATGTGATGATCATAGATGCCACGAAAAATAACAACCTGGCCCAGAAAATTCGTATAGGTGTTTTAGAGATTTATTGTGTTTTTAGGGTTTCTAAAACCATAATTAACATTCGATCAAAATACAATGCATGGCCTGTATTTCTCATTTTTCCCACGTTATATAGGATTATTAGAAGCTTAGAAAAATACCAGAAATATTGTAGAACGAACGGATGGATAGTTGTGGATTTTTGCTACACGGCTAGAGCACTTCGACACCAAATAAATCACCACGACCAAAAATGCGACCAAACCACCTTGGAATCATTTTTAGCAGATCATACAAGATGTGAGGAACACAGGAAAAAATAGGAAAAGAATTTTATAGAGGTCGCATGAATTAATTCAGAATTATTACCTTACGAATGGATAAAATGGAATAAATTCGACAAAGCTTGATCGAGGACTCCACAAATCGAATGGTTATTTTTCTAGCCTTCTTAGCAATGTAATGGACTCCAGAAAAATGTTTCTTTGCTTCAGAAAAATCGAATGGTGTGTGTGGGAATTATTTTGTGTATATCGGTTATGATAATTAGGGTTTTATGGAAGAGATAAATTTTGGGATGGTTATGGGTTGTTATGGCCGAGTATTAGGGAGGGATTGGTGCTATAAAACCGGCCATCACATTAAAATTTCAATTTACCTTAATTAGATAGTTTACTTAATTAATTTGTATATTTAAATGTTTTTAAATAAATAAAACTTGTATACATAAATATAAATTCGGTCCATGCATTCTTTTTGTGAAATAAAACTCTTTTGTACATTGTAAAAATATTAGGAGCTTGCCTCCAAATTATCTTGCTTGATTTGTAGTTCGTTTCCAGAGATTCGGGATTAATTCGGAACTTTAATTAAGCTTTAATTAAATTTTAAAGTTTCAGGGGTAATTTGGTAATTTTTGCATGTTTTAGATTTTCGGGTTTTACACAAGCCCAATGGCTTCAAGAGATCTTCACTATCTCTTAAGATCACAATGATCTTCACTCACACTCTCACAAAAGAAAGATAATCTTGATGTATGCTAAGATACAACAAGGATGTAACAAGTGTTACAAAACCTACCCACTATAACTCTTGTCTTCTTGAAGATCTTGAGTTCTTCTCTTGCTAATGAAGAGGGATGACAACACCTTGTATCTACTTGGATACTTGTGTTCTTCTCTTGCTAATGAAGAGGAATGATAACACCTTGTATCAACTTGGATACTTGTGTTCTTCTCTTGCAAGTGAAGAGGAATGAAGAGGATCACTTGAAGGATGATTGGATCGCTCTTGAACAAAAGAAAAACTAACCTAAATGATCTAAGAAAGAAAGTGTGAAGAGAGTATTCAACTCAGAAAGTTTTGTGTGTGAAAGGATGCCTAAAAACTGTAAAAGGGGTGGGTATTTATAGGCAAAGAAAATCTGAACGTTACAGAAAAAATGGTACGGACGGCTCCTTTAAATACACCACGGCTCCGTTAAATTTAACGGTACCGTGGAGCCGTGGTAGACTAGGACGCTCCAAATTTTGTCTTTTCTGGTGAAAACTTATTTGGGGAAGGTTGGAGCTGATTTTGGGGGGAAAAATAGCTGTTGTGATTTTCAAACTTATTTTTCCATTAAAACATTTCTTAATATTTCAAAAATAATTTTTCATGTGTATTTTTGAAAAAAATGTTTTGTCCCATTTAAAATGTGAATTTTCAAAACATAAATTCACTTCTTTGATCACTAGTTCAAGTTGTAACTTTGTTCAAGAGTGATTTGCGTAGAAACGGGATCTTCCGATTAAAGACTTGTTTACGTTAATTTTAACGTATCGTGATTTCACATTTTTTCATCCTCAAAACGTGAAGTAATCGAAAGATATAATAACGTTTTTAGAACATTATTTGCATCAACAAGTTGGAAGCTGGGTATGAGTGAAGAGACTTTTGGACTTAGAAGACCTTGATAGTTATTCTGAAGTAGAGACTATTAGAAGGATTTGCATTTGCAGACTTAGTATTTAGCTTTTGTTTCCTTTGTAGCCTTGTATATTCAGTATTTCATTTGTAACCTTTGAGAACCCTTGTATTACTGTTGATGTACGCTTTGTTTTGATCTGATATGAAACCATTATTATGACATCTTTACCCTTATCGGGTTGGGGTTTTACAATTATGGTATCAGAGACAGGTTGCGATTCGTAATACATTTACCCTTGCCCTGTGTAAGTTAGGACCACTAAGTTTTCCCTTTAGGCGCTCGTAAGACAACCTTTGAAAATTTGCCTTAAGATTTCCCTATAGGAACGTAAGTTTTGACCAGTGAGGAATGGTTAGACTATAAGGCATTTGTTTAAGTATCATTGTTTCCGCATCACTCTGATTCGTGCCTTGCTTTTGGTTAGATCCTGTTGATACCACTTTTGGAAAGTGAAAGCTTATGCTTTGCACCACGTAAGATTTGAACCTGATTAAATCTTGAAGGCATTGAGAATTTTATAATAATTGCCTGACACTATTTGATCCTTATCTTCAGATTTTGACTCTGATCTCTGATCCTTCGTTAATCATTTTGACGCCTCTTCGGGCACTCTAAGAACCTCCATGGCGATGGCATACTGGATATGTTTTGTTAATTGTCTTTTGCTTTTGATAAGTATCTATGAATCTTCCGACACTATTTGATTTCGTGTCACCCATCTCTGTCCCTACAAGAAGGCTTGTGGTGTTTAACCACAAGTATAAGAATGTTTCCACTCACTTTTAAACAATAAGTTTCGATATACTGATCTGTTTTTTTCTCGGATAGTTAACTTTGATTTTATTCCTACAAGGAATTGGTTGATTGATCACTTAAATATTGACAACTACCCTTCTATGTCTCACCTTTAGCGTTTGAAACAATTTTGAACTCCCTACTGTGATTACCGATTGTTAAACCCTTTGCTATCACTATTACTCTGGAGACTCGTGTGTTACTTTCGCGGTTATGAAGTTTTCCTAGGACCCATTTTGTACACCAATGAATGAATCATATCTTGAGAGTTATTTGACACCCTGCGTTTTCTGAATATGATTCCTGGTCGAACCACCAAAATTTTTTCCACCGGAGCGTGAAGTAGGATTTGACATGATACCGAGAGATTGTCTAGTCACTAAGCGAAGGTATCTTTCAGATGTGTCCGGGATCATACCAGTTGATTTGAGCAAACCGGGAAGAGCAGCAACCGAAGACCAGGAAGCAAGTTTGCTTAAGTGTATCTTCTGGGCGTATTGCAGTTTCGTTCGCGATTAAGAAGGATGGTGATAGGAGATATGTAGTGATTACTGGAAGCTGACCCGTATTGCTGTTAGGAACCATTATTTCTCTACCCTGAAACGTCTATGTACCTGTTCAATTTCGGAGCGCGAAGTTTCTTTCAGATGGAAGTATAAATTGAAGTTATTCTTGAAATCGCCTTCCGTATTTGTAACGACTGCTATGACGGTTAGTGACGCTAATAGTATTAGCTAAAGCTCTGACTGTTTCATGAATTTGATAAATAATGTTTTCTTGTGAGTACTTGGGCAAATGGTCATTGTATGACTTAATAGTACGTTCGGAGACGAGGAAGGGTATGAAAATCATCTTTGCACTTTGTTAGGAAATTCGTCGATCATTTGTACATTCTGAGAGATTGATATTTGTAGAGACAACGATGTTCTTAATTGAGGATATCTCTTTAAATTCCGCAAGTTTTGAAAACTATCACCAAGTGGTCAAGACCGATGACAGAATGAAGAACTGAAAACTTTTTGAACTTTGCAGAAGAATTCTGGATGATGTTTACAAGTTGCGATACCATTGAGAAATTTCGTGAACCGAGAGAAACAGCTTAGTTTGATTGAGAATGGAGTTTTGGAAAAGCTGAAATAGAAATTAGCTTCCTTACCCTCTGGCGGAACAATTTTGGGATATTTCAGAAAGAGACTCGGTGATACTCCCTTGGTGCACAGAAAGTTTTTCGTATGCATCAAGACAACTAGAAACGCATCAGAAGAATTACTTCATTGTCTGACCTGGAGTTGACAACAATGGTGGCTACCCTGAAGAGTGAAGACATTCCTTAAAAGGCAGAAGTGTTGGCGATGCAGAAGAAGAAATTCTAGTCGAGGTGGCGAACCTAGTGCTGATGAAGACATGCAGTCTCACTTCCCTATTCATCTTGGTTGTACTAAGATGAATTGAGAGCGGAAGCAGACTGGATGAGGAAGAATTTAAAGAGCATGCCAGAAATTCACATTACTCCATCACATTCCAAGAAGAAATGTAGGAGGCTCGACGAACCAAACACAAGTTCCCGATTTTGGTTTCACTTTCCGATTGATGGACAGACGAAGACAGATTAACCGGACTTGAGGAGATTGGATGTGTTGAATGAACGGATTTTTGAAACAGACCCTTTATGTTTGGAAGAATTGATTCTATGAAGGCCGAAGATTTTGGCGACTAACTTTCATTTCCGTTGACCCTCTTAAATTTCGTTATAAAGTAATAAGATCCTCTGATGATTTAAGTTTCCTATAAGCATTTCAGTTCGTGTTCATTTTTCGTATGTTCGGTGATGGCTTTGTTTGAGAGATTTTGGCGAGTTGTGGAAGATATGATGCTTGTGATGGCGTACCTCACTTCTGCTAGGCAATCTGGGATTTTGATACTCTTGCGAATAGTTTGTTTTTCCCTCTTGACTATGACATTTGATTTTAGAAGTACTAGGTGGATTAAGATAGGTTATTTTGTTCACGACTTGAGATAAAGTATGACCATAATGAGGGCATATTTATATGATGCCAGTATTATGACGTCTGGCCAACATGATAATACTTACATCATATAACGTGCACTTGTTGTGGGCATAGGATATTTCGAGGATTGCCTAAGAAGTTTAGAATTTGACCTCCGTTGGATTATTCGTGATTTGTGAGACTTTAGGTTCATTCTACCTATGCGTATACTCTGCCTTTGTTCATTAGATATGTAAAACCCGAAAATTTGAAACATGCAAAAATTACCAAATTACCCCTGAAACTTTAAAAATTTAATTAAAGCTTATTCAAAGTACCGAATTAATTTCGAATCTCTGAAAACGAACAACAAATCAAGCGAGATAATTTTGAGGCAAGCTTCTAATATTTCTACAAGGTACAAAAATGTATTATTACACAATAAAACACTTGGGCCGATTAATACACATATATATATATACATAAGTTATAATTTAATTAATTTAAAAACACTTAAAATACAAAATAAATTAGGAAATCATTCAAATTAAGGGAAGATTGATTTTGTCCAGGTTTATACCGATTCTTTAGCCTTAATACCCTCCCCATACTCGGTCTATATCATCCATATAACCTCCCATGATTTTCTCCTTGATTTAACCCTAAAAACCTTAGCCGAAATACATAAAAATACACAAACATTCAATTCGAATTTTCTGCAGCCAAGAAACATTTTTCTGGAGTTCATTCTAGTGCTAGGAAGACTAGAAAAATAGGCATTCGATTTATAAGGGCCTGGTCTAGGTGGTGTCGAATTTTTCCTCCTTCATTCCATACGATAGGTATAATTCGTGATCCTTGATTCCATACGTTCTAAAATTAATCCAATATTTTTCTTATGATCTTTATAAGATATAAGACTCAGGAAAATTATATGAATTGAATCATGCACAGTTTTTAAGTCGCTTTGAATTTTATGGGTTTAAACACACGTAAATCACAAAAATATGTAATCCGAATTTCTGGATATGATAGCTATTTTATTTAGACCTCATATGATGTAATAGACCTGGGAAAAATGATAGATCGAATTATGGTAGCCTAAATCAAGTCGTGGTAATTTTAATGTCTAAAACGTACGTAAATATCAAATATATGTTAAACGATTTTTCTGGGCATGCTAATTATTTTTCGTGGGTTCTTTATAAGTCTTATGATCTGGCAAAAATATGAGTTTGATTTTTGGAAGCCTGAATTTAACGTGGTGAATTATTGTTAAAACCGGATTTCATGAAAATAAAGAAAGCAAATAAAATAAAAATCAGGGTTACTAGGGTTTGGGTTCTTGGATGAAATTCTGGTCATTAAATGTGTTTTAAGGATGAATTAATGATGGTTCAATGATTGGTGAATAGTAGGGTTTGTAATTGTTTGTAAAAAGTATAATCCGATCTAAAAGAAAAAGTATAAGGACCTGTTTTGTCAACTTTGAAACTTCTGGGACATTTTTGTAAGATCATATACATCTGTAGGAATGTGGGAAAAATATAACTTTGGGGTCCTAAGTGTAAATATTGCATTATAATGAATTAATGGCATATTAGGGTTTCGATTTGAAATAAATTAAAAGTGAGGGACCAAAAGTGTAAATCTGAAATCTTGAAGTTGTTTTGAGTTAATACTGATATAAAAAGGTTGTTGTGTAATTTTGAGGATTTATGGGCTAATTATGTAATTGTTATGAATTATGACTTAATATATATGTTTGGTAAACTTAAAGGACTAAATATGTAAATTCTGAATTCTGAGGGGTCAAATCTGTAAAGTACTAAATTCTGATGGTATATTCTGTAAATTTGAAATATAATATGCTTGGTTGGTAATTATGGATATTGTAGGGTTTAATTTGTAAAATATGTAATTATAAGGTTGGTTTTGTAAATTATGTAACTAAAGGGGTGTAATCTGTAAATTGTGAAACTTAAGGGAATAAAATGTAATTCTGAATAAAGTGAGTGTATAATTCTGTAACTTAAAGTAATTTTCACTAATGACCTTGGAAATTAATGAAGTTACATTTAAAACCCTAAACATTGTATAATTGTCATAATTAACCCTAAACTTCTGTAACTTGATAAAATGTACTGTATTCCACAATAATCTTTGAATAAAGGTTCAACCTAATCTGAAATGATAATATCTGTTAATTCTGGAAACCTGATAATTATGGAAACTTACTAAATTCTGGAAACCTACTAAAAATAGAAGTTACTTATAATGGGAAGATAACTGAAAACCCCTTTCGTATTTCTGTTTTCTACTCCTTAGGTTCGAGGAGGGAGTGATTTGATTTCCTGTCAGCCTTTTCTATTTTGTGTGCTTGCATTGAAATAAGGTACAGATATTCTGCCCTTTTTAGTAAGGTGCCTTCGTTCTCTTTTGATTATTGATCTTGATTCGTATTAGGATTTTCCGATGCCATTGCTATGTTTTCCCTGCTTGTGAACCTTGATCTGTTGTACTTGTTCTTGAACCTTTGTTTGAACCCTTGCCTTGATCTTTGTTTTATACCTTGATATGAACCCTGCCATGAACCTTGATATGAACCCTGCCATAAAACATTGACTTGAACTTTGATACTTTTGATGTTATAACTGGATGAGGAAATCTTTTCAATTAATTATGAAAATGTTTCAGGAAACTATTTTGAAGACTATCTTTATAGAAACCTTTTGAAAAGACCTTCTTTATGGAAACCGTTTAAAAATCATTTTATGGAGACCAGTACTTAAGGATTATTTTGACACCTATAAAATGGCCTTTTAATAGTAAACTTTTAAAGTGAACTTTATTATGAACCTTTGAACCTCCTGATATTGACCTCCTGATATTGACCTCCTGATATTGACCTTCTTGATATTGACCTCCTGATATTGACCTTCCTGATATTGACCTCCTGATATTGACCTTCCTGATATTGAACCTTCTGATATTGAACCCTCTGATATGAACCTTCTGACTTGATACCTGATACTTGACTCCTGATACTTGACACCTGACACTTGATACTTGACACTTGATACTTGACACCTGATACTTGACACTTGACACTTGATACTTGATACTTAACCTTGACCCACAGTTTGATATTACGAGCCACCCACCAGGAATGAGGTGTTCATGTCCTTGTCATTGATGCACCGATGACTTGACTCTAGGGTAGGAGAGAGATGTCCTATCCCGTCCCTGACTTGATTATATGGTGTGTATTGGTAGACTCTGGCCACCTGGGGCGTATAGATGCATCCTAGACTTGACCTGATCTGTTTATATTACTTGTTATATCTGGTGACTGATGGTGTGTGCGATGCACGTCTTTTACAACCTCTGGGAGCTCATGACTCCAACCGTATGAGGTAACCCCTCACCCTGGTGTATCTGATACATGAGGACACCCCTCATATTATCTGGTTACTTGAGAGGCATCCCCTCTGAATTTCTGATATGGCTACATGATTATGATATCTCTGATTTCTGGGCTCGTAGTGGATTTCTGTTACCCTTACACTTACCTGTACTACTTTCCTTAACCCTTGGCATATTTGCATGACCTTGACATTACTTATCTTTCGTTACTGTTACATTATACTTGCACATTATTCCTGACCGGTTCGTATTCCTTTCTTATTCATTATTCTGTATCATTGCTTGTTTCTGTTATATCTGTTCACTGAGCTCTCGTAGCTCAGCCGCATTTCTTTTCCTGCGGCAGGTACATTTAAGCTAGGAACTGGGTTTAGCTTGGGATGAGAGCAACTTGTGTGAAGTTTAGACCTTGTCATTCTAGTGTGACCATTTGTATATTATTTCTGTTATGCCATTGTTTGGGCATTTTGAATTCTGTTTTGTACTTCGTTATTTCTGTCTCGCACTTGATATAAGTCGTGTTGACTTATTTTCCTTTGGATTTTTATATTAAGACTTCCGCTACTTTAATTCTTGAATGCATGTATCTGATATGAAACCATGTACTTGTGACGCCTTTGCCCTTGCCGGGTTGGGGTGTTACAAGATATCTGGATGAGTTTGGACTCTCGTTTTGCATTCGGTTGACCTCAGTTATAAATCTTGAACTCTTGTTGAGCTTTCTACTGTTGATACAGTTAATTTGATTTGAAATCTTGTTCGTATTCCATATAAGCTTTCCAGAAAATTCACCTATCATCCATTTTATGTTGCATGGACCTTTTGATCAAAATCAACCTAATTTGTCTCCTTTTGAGTAATTTGAACCCACCGGTGTTTTGATTGAGTCATAAGAAACTATTTGGTTTGAAGATCCTTTTTGGAAGAACCTCCCCGGGCGTGAGAATGTTTGTGACGATCTTTTGCGAATTGCTACAAATTCATCTAACTTTGCGACTTCAAATTTCAAGGACGAAATTTTTCTTCTAGAGGGGAAGAGTTGTAAAACCCTCAATTTTCATTCATTGAAATTCCTATTTTACCTTCAAAATATTTTTTTAGAACATGCAAATAATTATGCGAGAACTTTACATTTTTTTTTTCTTCCTAAGTTTGAAATATTAAAATATGGCATTGTGAACTATATCTTATAAATTAAGACACATAATATGAATTTAATCCTAAACTAATTTCCTATCCTAGTCAAATGGTTAATCGTATTTTTCTAAGCCCTCCCACAATTGTGTCGTGTGAGATTAGGATAAGAACAAAGAGAATCATGCCATAAAATAAGAGATCACATACTTTTAAAACCCCATCACAAACACATTGCATTCCAAATCACACACACGTTTTACCCTAATTGTCTATTCTCCATCCCACTCTCCTTGGTTACACCGATCCTAAACCAGAAAACCCACACACATTCGCTTACTTGTTGCCAAGAAAAGAAGAAAGAGAGCAAGAGGTTGGTGATCAAGCGGTGAACCAACGTTGGAGTTCATTCGAGTCTTGGTGTGTTTCATCCGTTTTCTTTGTCGACATTAGGTTAATTGTCTTCTCTTTTGTTTTCCTTAAGTCGGCATAGCATGTGTAAGTCGCGACTTAATGGTGGCCTTAACCATACCAGAATCATACTACTCTATCCTAGTAATAATCATCCTTGCTGCTTCGCTTTTGATACGTAAACGCATGCTTAATATATAGAGTTAGGACATCACATGAACTAATACATATATGACTGTATACGACTCATATGGGGGCTATGTTGTTGTCATGTTTCCAGCCCCTTTGTCGACCATAATATGTCCCTAACAATACTCTAAAAATCTGTCATAAGAAGTCTTTAAAGAGGCGCTAAATATCATAAAACCATGGGCTGTTATTATTTGAGTTCTATGATTTCATGTGGGGTTTTTGTGAATGTTTTTGGCTCGTTAAAAACGGTGATCGCGTGGGCTGTTTTCGTGTGATATTTGAGTAAGTATAGAAACTGGTTTCACATGCTACTACTCGTGTCTAGGGGTGTTGGTTGTGGTCATCGGCTGCTTGTTTGAAAACCACTCGCATACTCCTGTTTTTGTCTCGCCAATGTCCTATTTCATGAGCCTTGTTTTTGTGTCAGTCTATCTAAGGTTTTGTGAATCGTATGAGTCTTGTTAAGTTCCATGAGGCTGCGTGTTGTGTGAGTGAAAGAAAAATTAAGCTAGTTAAAAATGGTTATTAAATTGTGAGCTTTGCATGCGTTAGAATGGAGAGTTAGTGAGCATACATGCATAAATCTGTAACTTATGAAAGCATGTGGGAAACTGTTGTGTCAAAACAAGGGTCGATATGTAAGTTAAGGTTTTCATCAAATATGTAATGTACACTTTAGCCCCTGAACTTTAATAAATGACAGTTTAAACCCTAAACCATTAATAGTGGCTATTATAAACCCTACACTAAAATACTGATCATATTAAGTTTTAAAATTTATTTAAGTGTCATTTATAACTTCAAAAGTCACTTAAAGAGGAAACTTACTATTTATGAAAACTTACTAAATTGGGAAACCTGCCTAAAATAGAAAGATACTTAAAATGGTTAAACTACTTAAAGAAGAAACTTACTATTTTTGGAAAGTTACTGTTTTTGGAAAGCTGCTATAAAAGGAAAGTTACTAAAAATGGAAAGCCGACTAAAATAAGTAATCTGATTTAAATAAGATATTAATAATAAAACGACCATGAATTCGTGTAGATTCGCTGAAGATGGAGTCTGCTTCTGATCTTATGTTTCTATTAGGTTTTTCACTTGCGGTCTAAGGTACAGATATTCTACCCTTTTTCAGTAAGGGTGTTTTCCCTCTCATGACTCATTTATCTTGATTCGTTTTAAGATTCCCTAAGCCATTGCTATGTTCCCTACACTTTGGTTCGTTTGTTTGATTCATTTAGACTTTGATGTTCGATATGACTCTTTTTGCTTTGAGCCTCTATAATGATCCATCTGATATTCGTTGGTTACCTTGTGATATTAGTATTCGAATCACATTCGAGGGTTCATTTGATTTTGGTAACTAGATGTGAAAACCTTTGTAATTATATCATAGAAATGTTTTGAGGTAAACTATTTTTAAATGATGATTATGAATGATGCAATACCACGTTTATAAGGAATTTTACTAAACTTTTACGAAAATTACTTTTAAAGACTACTTTTGTGAAAACCGTTATTAAAGATCATTTTTATGAAAAATCAATTGATAAAGATTTCTCTAAATGAACCATTTGATTATGAACCTTTGATCCGTTCATTTTGACTCATTTGACTTTGATATTGGATATGACCCCTTTTGCCATGAACCTTTGATATTTGGACTTTGACTATGATTCGATGACTTTGACTATTTGAACCTTTGCTATGATTTGGACCTTTGACCTTTGACCCTTCAGTTTGATACCCGAGCCAAGTTCGTTTCCTAGCCATGAAGGTAACATGGCCGTGTCATTGATGCACCAATGGCATGACTCTAGTGTGGTCGAGTGATGTTCCACACCGTCCCCATTTGATTATTATGTGCACACTACATTTATTATGGCCAGTATATTGTTCGGGGGGCGTATGGATGCATCCTAGGTTCGTGTTCGTATTAGTGGATTTAACATGATTTGATATTATATTATTGTTCGGTGACTGATGCATGGGTGCAATCCACGTCTTTCACAAGTTCGGGAGTTAGCTACTCCATTTGAAGAATGAGGACACCCCTCATATTATCTGATTATCTGAGAGGTCTCCCCTCTATATGATTATGAAGACATGGTTACTATATTTGATTTGTGTTCGGGCTCGTGGTGGATTACTGACCTACCCTTTTTCTTTCTTACTTGTACTCTTTGACTATACCTTTGTAAACCCAATGCACCAAACTATACATGTTCGTTTTCTTTTGCTTTCGTTTTCGTTTATATATATCTGTTCACTGGGCTTTTTAAGCTCAGCCGCATTTCTTTCCCTGCGGCAGGTTTTTAGTTGGAAGCTGGGTATGAGTGAAGAGACTTTTGGACTTAGAAGACCTTGATAGTTATTCTGAAGTAGAGACTATTAGAAGGATTTGCATTTGCAGACTTATTATTTAGCTTTTTTTTCCTTTGTAGCCTTGTATATTCAGTATTTCATTTGTAACCTTTGAGAACCCTTGTATTACTGTTGATGTACGCTTTGTTTTGATCTGATATGAAACCATTATTATGACATCTTTACCCTTATCAGGTTGGGGTGTTACAAGTAATCTTTGGGAAGAGGCTCCTAGTATGTGCAGTTTAGTGACTAGTAGTAATCTTTGGGAAGAGGCTCCCAGTATGTGTGAATAAGACTCTTTCGTGTGATTTTATTTATGTAATCGTATACACATCTATACTACTCATACGTTAGCAGTGGGTTGTAAACACAGAGGTTGCAAGTCTTGTATGGGCGGGGCTTGGGACTGAATGGATTTACAATGCCTTCGCTGTGAAATCTTTATTCAATGCTTTACTATTAAACTAAACTCAATGAACTCACCAACCGTTGGTTGACACTTTTTAGCATGTTTATCTCAGGTTTACAAGGCGATAGTGGATGCATGGATCTTATAGTCATTGCATACTTGGAGACTTATACCTTAATATTTTACCATTCGATACATCTTGAAAACATCTATGTAACTTTATACTTTGGATCTCATGTTTTAACTCTGATTTAAATAATTCGAATGGTAACATTTCATAACGTCTCATTTAGAGGTCGTTTTCTATACATTGATCTATATTATGAAGTAATACCCCCTTGACGCTATCGTTCCGCTGCCGTAATTTAGGGCTGTTACAATTGTTGAAAATACACATATACAAGTTGGAAAACTCTCTTAGTTCAATAAAGCTAAGACTGTTAAGTGAACCATCTTTTGTTCTTTCTTGTGTAAAACCATCAAAGCTTCCCAAATAATGATCGTGAAGGGCTTGATGTATCATTCAAACACCCTATTTATGTTTTGCTCCAACACCCACAACAAAGCTGTTGCTTAGGCGTGCATAACCCACATTACTATCCCTGTTGTTAAGCTTCTGCCCCCGATTCAGCCCCTGATGTTTGTCGTAGGGTGCAATCATCTCGTCCCTCATTTTTTTTATTTCTTCCATGTTTGATCTTGTGCTTTCATTCTTGCCACTTTTTTCATTAAACCCAAAGTTCTGTTCTTCGTCTTTATCTTCAGCGATTAACACATCACCTCTGTATTCACCACTCTTTTCCATAACATTTGTTTTAATTGGACCCTTGGTGAACTTACTTTGAGACTTCTTATCCATCTCGTCCTTCATCTCACTTAACGTTAGTTTTAATTGGGCAAGCTGATGTTGAATCTTCACAATATCCATGTGAGTTTTTTCTGGTTGACTCCTCATTCTTGGTTGAGATTCTAGAATGGCTCGTTGGCCTTCCAATTGGGATCAGATTCGTTTGACCTTATTGTCCCATTCTTCTTGAAACGCGCTCCTATGTTCCATTGATTCAAGTAATCAAGTATGTATACTTTTTCCTGATAAACAGTAATTCCCTCACTCCATGAACAATACTTCTAATGAACAATGTTCGGATGAACAGTACTCGATGAACCTTTTTTTTTTAACCCTAGAATCGAACAGCTCTGATACCAATTGATACGAACCGGATTTGATTAAGAGATAAAAAGAACAATAATGATAAATAAAGATAGATGATCAACTTTCGAGAGGCCGATCTCTCTCCCAATAATGATATTAAATCACTAAACCATTCATAATATTCTGCATAATTTCAATTACAACCTAATACCCTATTTATAATAAAAGATGCTCTTGAATTAACTTGGTCCCTAAGATAACACCGAAAAGGAAACTAATTATAAAAAGGAAAAATACTTATAAATAATAAAATACAGGAAACTAAGAGGGTTCGTATCAATACTCCGCCCCCCAAAAACACTGAAAAGGAAACTAATTGTAAAAAGGAAAATACTTATAAATAATAAAATACAGGAAACTAAGAGGGTTCGTATCAGATTCATTAAAGGAATAATTATGACTTTTCGCCTAAAGGGTGTGACTTTTAACCAAGAGTCACAACTTTTCTCTATAACCACCATTTAGCTTATATATATGTAAATATAATTTGGTCTTTAATATAAATTTTCGTATCAACAACAAATACAACAAAGTATCCATGTTTTTGCTCTTTTTCTTTTACCTAGAAAATAAGTGTTCATTCTTGTCTTATCCCTATACAAATTTCTTGTAACCTAAAGCAAACAATAGGGTAGACATATTGTATCAAGAAAGTGGACTTTTACACAATACAAGAATTATGCAAACAATCTATGATTATCAAGACCCTTACAGTGGCGGCAACATCAACTTTCCCGCGAGACGGCTATGGTGGCGGAGAGGTAGCTGTAACAAAAAAAAAACACAATTTAAAAAAAAAGAAACTCAAATCTACAAATAAGATGTACAAATCTATGAAAAAACTTCAGAACTTGATTAATAGTCATAGATCTATTAAATAACTAAAAACAATACCTCAAAACTTTGATAAACCTTTTTGGTTGAGATCTCGGGTTGTGGTAAGGTCCGGTGGTTATGAGGCTGGGTGGTGGTGAGGTCGAGTGGTAGTGAGATCCAGTGGTGGTGATGGTGGAAGATGATAATATTTTATGATATGAGAGAGTGTTTAGTGTGTGTGTGTGTGTGTTTTTTTTTTTTTTTTTTTTTTTTTGTTAGTTACAGGATGTAAAATGAGGGTATGTAGTGTTTTTGTTTTTGAGTTGTTTCGTTTTCACTAATCAGTTGTTAAAAAAATTAATTATAAGTTGATCAAAATTATTAGTTAACCATTGTACAGTATGAATATTTAATTAATTTTTAAAATTTGCTAAAAGACAAAAAATAAATAAATTACAAGTCGCACAAAAAGTACTAATATACCTTACACATACCTTTCACATACATTTACTTTTAATGGTTTTTAAATGTATCAAACTTTCCACATTTTACTGAGTTGTGCATCGAACTATTAATCTTTCCAAGTAATGGTCTTAATTTACTAATCTTTGTTATCTTGTGTACTAACGGGGTTTTTGTTAGAATTATTTACATAAATCGTCCTTGTGGTTAGGACCAAATTGCAATGACAGTCCTTAACGGCAGTTAAGTTATTTACATAAATCGTCCTTGTCGGTCAACGGGTCTACGGGTTGGGTCGGGTGCCACGTGTCACCACTAGAGTGGTGCCATGTGGCATCAGGTCAGGTCGGGTCAGGTAACGGGTCGGTTCGGGTCGGGTTGCCATGTGGACCAATTATGTGGTGCCACGTGTCGGGTCTGGTTCCACATGGACCAATGAGGAGGCGCCACGTGGCAGGGATAAATTATCCTTCCTTTGCACAGGCTGAGATTCAAACTCGGGCCTTGTGGTTCAAAGGTGAAGGCCTCTCCCAACTGAGCTGGGCAGTCCTTCAATTATAATAGCGCATATGGTTCCTTTTATATAGTCACTTGCCCAGTCTATATTATTAGTAATTTTGACCTGTCATTTAAAGGTGTTTTGGCCCGGTTCAAAAATAAACAAAAGTACTGTCGGACTCGTTTTTTCATGCTCTTTCCAATGGTGTGCTCGGGGAATTTTTTTGACTTCGTCTAAACCTCGATAAACGCAAAAACGTTGTCGAAACTCATCCGAAAATCATCGTTTTTGCTTTGTTTTCAAACACTTGTACCTGCAAGACATAATAAGACATTCCAAAGATATTTGCAATATAATTTAATATATTTCATGGTTATTAGTCTGATTTAGCGTGTTTTCCGGTATAAAAATGACGTGTGTTATGCACAAATTTTTTTTTCTACCGGAAAACACGCTAAATCGGACTAATAACCATGAAATATGTGAAATTATATTTCAAATATGTTTGTTATGTGTTATTATGTCTTGCAGGTACAAGGGTTTGAAAACAAAGCAAAAACGATGATTTTCGGATGAGTTTCGACAACATTTTCGCGTTTATCGAGGTTCAGACGAGGTCAAAAAAATTCCCCGAGCACACCATTGGAAAGAGCACGAAAAAACAAGTCCGATGGTACTTTTGTTTATTTTTGAACTGGGCTAAAACACCTTTAAATGGCAGGTCAAAATTGCTACAAAACGGACTGGGTTCATTACTTGGTTAAGTATTAAATAGTGCGTATAATAACTAAGGGTAGCCCAGCCTAGCTGGTGCATCCCTTACCCTACAACCTCAAGGTCGCTGGTTCGAATCCGGTGGGGAGCACTTGGGTGGTATTAATACGTTGCCACGTGTCACCACCTGCCACGTGTCACCAACTGCCGTTAAGGACTGTCGTTGCAATTTGTTCCTAACCACAAGGACGATTTATGTAAATAACTATAACGAAAACCCCGTTAGCACACAAGATAGCAAAGATTAGTAAGTTAAGACCATTACTTAGAAAGATTAATAGTTCGATGCACAACTTAGTAAAACGTGAAAAGTTTGATACATTTAAAAACCATTATCCCTAATAAAAGAAATGAACGTGTGTCAATCTCTTGTTGAGTTGTTCAGTCGTCAAGTTGCCCTAATCCAATTTTAAGAAGTGAAAAAAAAAAAAAAAAAAAAAAAAAAAAAAAAAAAAAAAATCCTCATTTCATGGGAAATTCAAATGCATTTTGATCCATTTTTGGAATTTTCCCTTAATAATATTGTAATAACATTTGTCCGTTTATATATCTTTTAGAGCCATTTCCAAAAATGGTCACTTTTGCCAATCCACAAACTAGTCAATTTTCAAAGGGTTTCAAATTTAGTCTTGTGCGACCGTTATATTGTCTGACTTCGCCCCTTTTTTACGCTTGTCAAGTGTGTAGGTAGATGTTATTTGTTCGACTGAAGTGAAATTTTATGCGACCATGGTGTTTTTTTTTCAACCAATTTGTCTTTTTCGAAAAAGACAAAAATTTCTCAAAAAATAATAAAAAATAGTTCAAATAGGATTTTTTTACAGAGAATTGTTTATCTTATTCAAAAAAGATAAAACGGTCGCACAAAACACACTTTGGTCGCACATAATGTCACTTCAGTCGAACAAAACACATTTATCTGTCCACTGGACACTTGTAAAAAATATGATGAAGTCTCACAGTCTAGCAGTCGCACAAGACTAAATTTAGAAACCCATAAAAGAATGACTAGTTTGTGGACCACCAAACCAGAAATGGCTTATTTTTTAAATCGATACTCTCTTTTATTACTTAGTTGTGTTGTTCGTAGTATATATCTTTCATTATTTATGTGAACCTCGTTTTCCCTCACGAGCCTAATCGAGCTCGATATCTTAAGCTCGAGCTCAGTAAGGCTCGTTTCGTTTCGAGCTTTTACCGAGCCGATTTTGAATAGCTCACAAGCAACACGCTTGCCTACACCTCTAACTAAATATAACGACGTTTAGAAACATTTTGCTAATGTTTTAGAAGTAATCAAGAAGATCAATTAATAAGAAAGAAAAACGAAAAAAAGGAAAAAGTTTTTGACCAAACCGGGTCAACGAACAATCAAGAAGGTCCATGTTATAAGTTGATGGCCTGCCCACTTAAGATCCTCCCAATTGGTCCGGCCCATGACTTATGAATCAGTGCAAAGCTTTCATCTAGCTGGGCCATTTTGTCTGCTCGACTTTCATCTAGCAAAAAAAGTTCAATTTCATTTTTTGGAAAGTTGTAAGATTCTAAACAAGAACAACTTGTAAAATTATACGAGTATTATTTTTTGCAAGTTGCAGTTGGTTAAAGTATTTAAAGGACTAAACTGTTTTTTATTTTTATTTTTTGTTGTGTACCTCGAAGTTGTCAAGACACTAATCTGGATCATGTGTAGTTTTCTAGTCACCTTTTTATGATCTATTATGAAATTGATATTGAATTTACTTTTGATATGTATAATAACTGAGCAAGATAAAGCTTGGTTTATCATTCGTGTATCTATTATCATATTTTGACCACCCAAGTCGTTCCTATCACCTATTTGCCATCATGATCATCACAAAAACCCAAAAACATGATATGAATGATCACATAACCCCATATTATTGAGTGACAACATGGTGTGTAAAACCCTGAAATTTCAATCTTTGAATTTTCCATTTTTGCCCTCAAGATTTAAACTTACAAGAGTACAAAAGAAATACAAGTGAGTTACATTAATCCTTAACCTAAGTTAACTAATAATTAAATTACTTAAGATATTTAATTTAATCCTAAAACTTTATAATCTAAAGTATTTAAATATTAAGTTTCAAAAAAAAAAAAAAACTTCAAAGTCTATCCTAAACTAATTCTAGCCGAATTTTCCTAGCCCTTTTATTTAATCGTGGGTTTGATTTAGAGATAACACCAAGATATTTAGTTTCCAAGTTGAGGAGATATCACAACTCCAATCTCCCATAGAATCGGTATTATTTGTGCAGCCCAATCTCCTTGAGACTCGGCTTGTATTTTCCCTATATTTTTCCATTCTTTGCTCATTCCCTCAACCGTATGTCATCTCCCATATCACACACAAAACCATAAGACAGCAGCCCTTTTGTTTTCTTCAAGAAGAAGCGGTACGAAGTAGGTCTATCAAGGTGTGATCGCGAGAGTGATCGTAGTAGCAAGGTGGGTTGATCGTGGGTGGTTTGATTCAAAAGGGTTTCGGTTCTGGTTCGAAAAGGTCTCGGTTCTTTGATCCTTGTGTCTTTGATCCGTTTTGAATTCGTCCAAGGTATCACTATCCCTCTCGTTTTCTGTTTTCCAGTCGACATATATGTAAGTAAACAAGAAGTAAAACTACATCATACAGTCGGGGTATGCATATGGTTGCCTCGTTACTTTGTCATATGAAATGATAATATATAAGCTGGTATGTAAAATCTTAATATGATACATGTTTAACCATCTAAAAACCTGGAAATAACCATAACAACAACAATGGAAGATACATGTGATTGTAAGGTTAAAAACATGCGTGAAGATAAAGAGTATTTAAACAGGATGGAAACAGGTGAATGTGTGAGTGAAAATAGAGCTTAAATGAAATAAATACGGAGTGCATGGTCTCGTGAATGTGGCTGTTTTAGAGTGTGTGGCATGTGAATGATGGAGAGTTGAAAAGGAGTCATTAAACAAGTATATGAACTGTCTTGAAAGAGAGTGTGTTGGGGCTGGGAAAAACAGTTGGGTCACTTGAGTGGTTTGAGTTACAAAACATGAACACATAGGCGTGTGTGGTGGGGCGTATAGTATACAAAAGTGATAAGAACGTGTGAGTGTGTGTGTCTTTCGAATCAAAAAGAGCAGGGCTAGATTTTGTGTGGTTTTATGTGAAGTCTTGGGCTCGTTATTGAGTTGTGTGTGTGTCGTGAGTAAGTGTGGTCTAGCAGGCTGTTTTAAACATGTGAAATCTATGATCTTAAATGAGTGTTTTGATAAGGTTTGGCTCGTTAAACCTGGTTATATGAGGACTGAATTTGTGTGTCATGTGTGTGTATTGTGTGTCGATCATGGAGGCTCAAGACAGGTAGGTTTGTAATGTGGGTGAGGGAAATTGAATCTGACATCTAAAACCTATATGGAACAGGCTTTCTAATCGGATTTCAAAAAGGTGAAAGTGATTTGGGTTTGTGACTGTTTTACGTATGGATGGGGTAAAAGCAGGTTGTGGTGTGTGGGTATACGTGTGATGGATAGAGCATGCATAGTGATAGACAAGTTCTAAATATGACCTTTAATAACAAAATTAATGAGACTAAAATCTGTACAAGAAATCCTATACAAAAACTTGTGATATCAGTATAAGCATACGTATAATTATAATAGATTTCTATGATTCGTATATAATTATATATATAAGAAAATCAAATTATAAGCATCATTGTTGAGGAACAAATAAGTTATTATATTGATCATGTCTCATTAGTGTATGTATTTAGGTGTTGCTTTACACCTAAAATATGTATATAACCATGCATATACATCGGGGTTAAAATAATCATTATTCCGAAATGTATTTAAACCAATATTTTACTGCATATGAATTCGCCATAAAACATGTTGATATAATCTACCTAAACATGTTAATATAAATAAGTATTAAGATCAGTTATGACTTATGAAATGGTTATTAAATAATAAGACGATCATTAATTCGTGTAGATTCGCTGAAGAAGGAGTAACTTCCGATCTATGTGTTTTCTGATATGGTTTCATTGCGGGTTAAGGTACAGATATTCTGACCTTTCTTATAAGGTTTCTCATGACTCTTCTACATCTTTGATTTGTTTAGCTTCTGATTTGATACCCTTTGCTATGATCCCTTTGTTTGACCCTTTGCTATGATCCCTTTGTTATGAACCTCTGATATGAACCTTTGCTATGAAACTTTGATTATGAACCTTTGATATGATCTTCTGAATCATTTGATATGAACCTTTTGATATGACACCCTGATTATGATATGATATCTGACTCTTAGTTTGATACCCGAGCCAAAATTTGTTTCCCTAGCCATGAAGGTAACATGGCCGTGTCTGTGATGCACCACTGGCATGACTAGTGTGTGGCCCTAGTGATTTGGTCACACCGTCCCCATTATGATATGATATGAGCTCAATATGATTTTTTTATGGCCAATATGATTTGTTTGGGGGGGGGGGGGGGCGTATGGATGCATCCTAGATCTGTTCTGTTTAGTGGATTTAACTATGACTTTGAGTTTATGACTTTGAGGTGACTGGTGCTTGTGTGCAATACACGCCTTTCACATTTTCTGGGAGCTGATCACTCCACTATTATGATACATGAGGACACCCCTCATATTATCTGGTTGCCTAAGAGGTATCCCCTCTGATTGTGAGATGATGACTGTGAGATTATGACTTTGAGATTTATGACTTTGAGTTTCTGGGCTCGTGGTGGATTACTATCCTTTTCTCTTTCCCGTATACTTATTCATGGACTTATCCCTTGAACCATATTACATCTGTTGACCTTTGTTTCTGTTATACTGTACTTTTCTATATTACTGTTTGTTATCGTTATATCTGTTCACTGGGCTTTTTAAGCTCAGCCGCATTTCTTTCCATGCGGCAGGTTTTAGTTGGAAGATGGGTTTGAGTGAAGAGACTTTTGGACTTAGAAGACTTTGATAGTTATTTTGATGTAGAGATTATTAGAAGAATTCATATTATCAAGCTTAGTATTTATTCCTTTGTAAATTTTGTATTCCCTTGTAAATTCTTGTAACCTTTGTACTTTCTTTGTATTATTGAAGATGTATGCTTGTGTATGTTTCTGATATGTCACCATTGTTGTGACATCTCTACCCTTGTCGGGTTGGGGTGTTACAATTATGGTATCAGAGCGACAGGCTGCGATTCGTAATACATTACCCTTGACCTGTGTAAGTTAGGACCACTAAGTTTTCCCCTGTAGGCGCTCGTAAGATAACCTTTGAAAATTTTGCTTTAAGATTTCCCTATAGGAACCTAAGTTTTGACCAGTGAGGAATGGGTAGACTATAAGGCGTTCGTTTAAGTATCTTTGCTTCCGCATCACTCTGATTCGTGCCTTGCTTTTGGTTAGATCCTGTTGATATCACTTTTGGAAAGCGAAAGCTTATGTTTTGCACCACCTAAGATTTGAACCTGATTAAATTTGGAAGACATTGAGAAATTTCATAATAATTGCCCGACACTGTTTGGATCCTTATCTTCAAATTTCTTTCATTAATCATTTTGATAAAGGCCCACGTTGCACTCTGATCATTTTGTTAATCACTTTGATGCCTATTCGGGCATTCTGAGAACCTCCATGGCGATGAAGTACTGTATATGTTTTGTTATATGTCTTTTTCTTTTGATAAGTACCTATGAATCTTTCGACACTATTCAATTTCGTTTCGCCCATCTCTGTCCTTATAAGAAGCCTTGTGGTGTGTAACCACGAGGATAAGAATATTTTCCCTCTCACTTTTAAATGATAAAGATTTGATTTGTGATCCGTCTATCTTGGGATAGTTAACTTCAATTTTATTCTGACAAGGAATCGGCTGATTGAACATTCAAATATGGACAATTTCCCTTCTATGTCTCACCTTTAACGTTTGCAACAATTTTGAACTCCCTACCATGATTACCGATTGATAAACCCTCTGCTATCACTATTACTCTGGAGTCTCTTGTGTTAATTTAGCGGGTATGAAGTTTTCCTATAACCCATTTCGTACGCTAATGAATGAACCTTATCTTGGAAGCTATTTGGCACTTTGAGTCGTCTGAGCATGAACCTTATATTGAACGCTATTTGGCAACCTGAATTTTCTGAAACACGATTTCTGATTGAACCACCAAGTTTTCCACCGGAGTGTAAAGTAAGTTTGCTTAAGTGCATTCTCTTGGCGTAATTCAGTTTTGTTCGCAATAAAGAAGAATGATGACAGGAGATATGTATTGATTTCTGGAAGCTGAATCGTAATACTGTTAGGAACCAATATTCCTCCACCCTGAAACGACTGTGTGTTTGTTAAATTTCAGAGCGCGAAGTCTCCTTCTGATGAATTGAGTCTATTCTTGGAATCGACCCCCCATATTCGTAATCGACTACTATGACGGTTAGTGACGCTAATGGTATTAGCTAAAGCTCTGACTGTTTCGTGAATTTGATAAATAATGTTTTCTCGTGAGTACTTGGACAAGTGGTCATGGTATGACTTAATAGTACGTTCAGAAACGAGGAAGAGCATGAAAATCATTTCTTTGCACCTTCTTAGAAATTTGACGATCATTTGTACATTCTGGGAGATTGATATTTGTTGATAACTGCGGAGACTACCCCGAAGAGTGAAGACATTCCTTTCAAGACAGAAGTGTTGGTGATGCACAAGAAGAAATTCTGGACAAGATCGCGAACCTGGAGCTGATGAAGACATGCAGTCTCACTTCCCTATTCATCTTGGTTGTACTAAGATGAATTGAGAGCGGAAGCAGACTGGATGATGAAGAAGATTTAAAGACCGTGCCAGAAATCCACAATACTCCATCACATTACAAGAAGAACTGCAGGAGGCTCGACGAATCAGACACAAGTTCTCGATTTTGATTTCACTTCCCGATTGATGGACAGCCGAAGACAGATCAACCGGACTTGAAGAGATTAGATGGGTTGAATAAGCAGATATTTGAAACAGACCCTCTATACTTGGAATAATTGATTCTATGAAGGCAGAAGTTTGGCGACTAATTTTCATTTCCGTTGACCCTCTTAAGTTTCGTTATCTAGTAATAGGTTCCTCATATGATTTAAGTTCCCTAGAAGCATTTCTGTTCGTGTTTATCTTTCGTATGATTCGGTGATGACTTTATTTTGAGAGATTTTGGCGAATTGTGGAAGATATGATGCTTGTGACAGCATACCCCACTTCTGCTAGACAATCTGGGATTTTGATACTCTTGTGAATAGTTTTGTTTTCTCTCTTGACTGTGGCAATTGTTTTTGTTGACCTCTGAGACTGTAGAAGTACTAGGTGGATTAAGATAGGTGGTTTTGATTACGACTTGAGATAAAGTATGACCATCATGAGGGCATATTTATATGATGCCAGTATTATGACGTCTGGCCAACGTGATAATACTTACATCATATAACGTGCACTTGTTGTGGGCATAGGATATCTCGGGGAGTACCTAAGAAGTTTAGAATTTGATCTCCGTCGGATTATCTGTGATTAGTGAGACTTTAGGTTCATCCTATCTATCCGTATACTCTGCTTTCGTCCATTAGATATCTGATTGAGTTTGAACCCTCGATTTGAATTCTGTTGACCTCATTTATGAGTCCAGAAACTCCCTGGGCATAAGAATGTTTGTGATGATATTTTGCGACTTTCTACGACTTCGTTTAACTTTGCGACTTCAATTTTCGAGGACGAAAATTTCTTTTTAAGAGGGGAAGAGTTGTAAAACCCTGAAATTTCAATCTTTGAATTTTCCATTTTTGCCCTCAAGATTTAAACTTACAAGAGTACAAAAGAAATACAAGTGAGTTACATTAATCCTTAACCTAAGTTAACTAATAATTAAATTACTTAAGATATTTAATTTAATCCTAAAACTTTATAATCTAAAGTATTTAAATATTAAGTTTCAAAAAAAAAAACTTCAAAGTCTATCCTAAACTAATTCTAGCCGAATTTTCCTAGCCCTTTTATTTAATCGTGGGTTTGATTTAGAGATAACACCAAGATATTTAGTTTCCAAGTTGAGGAGATATCACAACTCCAATCTCCCATAGAATCGGTATTATTTGTGCAGCCCAATCTCCTTGAGACTCGGCTTGTATTTTCCCTATATTTTTCCATTCTTTGCTCATTCCCTCAACCATATGTCATCTCCCATATCACACACAAAACCATAAGACAGCAGCCCTTTTGTTTTCTTCAAGAAGAAGCGGTACGAAGTAGGTCTATCAAGGTGTGATCGCGAGAGTGATCGTAGTAGCAAGGTGGGTTGATCGTGGGTGGTTTGATTCAAAAGGGTTTCGGTTCTGGTTCGAAAAGGTCTCGGTTCTTTGATCCTTGTGTCTTTGATCCGTTTTGAATTCGTCCAAGGTATCACTATCCCTCTCGTTTTCTGTTTTCCAGTCGACATATATGTAAGTAAACAAGAAGTAAAACTACATCATACAGTCGGGGTATGCATATGGTTGCCTCGTTACTTTGTCATATGAAATGATAATATATAAGCTGGTATGTAAAATCTTAATATGATACATGTTTAACCATCTAAAAACCTGGAAATAACCATAACAACAACAATGGAAGATACATGTGATTGTAAGGTTAAAAACATGCGTGAAGATAAAGAGTATTTAAACAGGATGGAAACAGGTGAATGTGTGAGTGAAAATAGAGCTTAAATGAAATAAATACGGAGTGCATGGTCTCGTGAATGTGGCTGTTTTAGAGTGTGTGGCATGTGAATGATGGAGAGTTGAAAAGGAGTCATTAAACAAGTATATGAACTGTCTTGAAAGAGAGTGTGTTGGGGCTGGGAAAAACAGTTGGATCACTTGAGTGGTTTGAGTTACAAAACATGAACACATAGGCGTGTGTGGTGGGGCGTATAGTATACAAAAGTGATAAGAACGTGTGAGTGTGTGAATCTTTCGAATCAAAAAGAGCAGGGCTAGATTTTGTGTGGTTTTATGTGAAGTCTTGGGCTCGTTATTGAGTTGTGTGTGTGTCGTGAGTAAGTGTGGTCTAGCAGGCTGTTTTAAACATGTGAAATCTATGATCTTAAATGAGTGTTTTGATAAGGTTTGGCTCGTTAAACCTGGTTATATGAGGACTGAATTTGTGTGTCATGTGTGTGTATTGTGTGTCGATCATGGAGGCTCAAGACAGGTAGGTTTGTAATGTGGGTGAGGGAAATTGAATCTGACATCTAAAACCTATATGGAACAGGCTTTCTAATCGGATTTCAAAAAGGTGAAAGTGATTTGGGTTTGTGACTGTTTGTACGTATGGATGGGGTAAAAGCAGGTTGTGGTGTGTGGGTATACGTGTGATGGATAGAGCATGCCTAGTGATAGACAAGTTCTAAATATGACCTTTAATAACAAAATTAATGAGACTAAAATCTGTACAAGAAATCCTATACAAAAACTTGTGATATCAGTATAAGCATACGTATAATTATAATAGATTTCTATGATTCGTATATAATTATATATATAAGAAAATCAAATTATAAGCATCATTGTTGAGGAACAAATAAGTTATTATATTGATCATGTCTCATTAGTGTATGTATTTAGGTGTTGCTTTACACCTAAAATATGTATATAACCATGCATATACATCGGGGTTAAAATAATCATTATTCCGAAATGTATTTAAACCAATATTTTACTGCATATGAATTCGCCATAAAACATGTTGATATAATCTACCTAAACATGTTAATATAAATAAGTATTAAGATCAGTTATGACTTATGAAATGGTTATTAAATAATAAGACGATCATTAATTCGTGTAGATTCGCTGAAGAAGGAGTAACTTCCGATCTATGTGTTTTCTGATATGGTTTCATTGCGGGTTAAGGTACAGATATTCTTACCTTTCTTATAAGGTTTCTCATGACTCTTCTACATCTTTGATTTGTTTAGCTTCTGATTTGATACCCTTTGCTATGATCCCTTTGTTTGACCCTTTGCTATGATCCCTTTGTTATGAACCTCTGATATGAACCTTTGCTATGAAACTTTGATTATGAACCTTTGATATGATCTTCTGAATCATTTGATATGAACCTTTTGATATGACACTCTGATTATGATATGATATCTGACTCTTAGTTTGATACCCGAGCCAAAATTTGTTTCCCTAGCCATGAAGGTAACATGGTCGTGTCTGTGATGCACCACTGGCATGACTAGTGTGTGGCCCTAGTGATTTGGTCACACCGTCCCCATTATGATATGATATGAGCTCAATATGATTTTTTTATGGCCAATATGATTTGTTTGGGGGGGGGGGGGCGTATGGATGCATCCTAGATCTGTTCTGTTTAGTGGATTTAACTATGACTTTGAGTTTATGACTTTGAGGTGACTGGTGCTTGTGTGCAATACACGCCTTTCACATTTTCTGGGAGCTGATCACTCCACTATTATGATACATGAGGACACCCCTCATATTATCTGGTTGCCTAAGAGGTATCCCCTCTGATTGTGAGATGATGACTGTGAGATTATGACTTTGAGATT
Organism: Artemisia tridentata subsp. tridentata; assembly: GCA_021014915.2. Lineage (NCBI taxonomy): Eukaryota > Viridiplantae > Streptophyta > Magnoliopsida > Asterales > Asteraceae > Artemisia > Artemisia tridentata. The sequence goes on from CP139508.1 coordinate 240,016,210, forward strand.
TATGACTTTGAGTTTCTGGGCTCGTGGTGGATTACTATCCTTTTCTCTTTCCCTTATACTTATTCATGGACTTATCCCTTGAACCATATTACATCTGTTGACCTTTGTTTCTGTTATACTGTACTTTTCTATATTACTGTTTGTTATCGTTATATCTGTTCACTGGGCTTTTTAAGCTCAGCCGCATTTCTTTCCATGCGGCAGGTTTTAGTTGGAAGATGGGTTTGAGTGAAGAGACTTTTGGACTTAGAAGACTTTGATAGTTATTTTGATGTAGAGATTATTAGAAGAATTCATATTATCAAGCTTAGTATTTATTCCTTTGTAAATTTTGTATTCCCTTGTAAATTCTTGTAACCTTTGTACTTTCTTTGTATTATTGAAGATGTATGCTTGTGTATGTTTCTGATATGTCACCATTGTTGTGACATCTCTACCCTTGTCGGGTTGGGGTGTTACATGGTGTGTACAAAATCCCAAAGTCACAATCAATTCTCGAGTTTGGAGTAGTGAAGAGAGTTTATGTTAAAAAGACTCCCATTTCAACTAATCTCCTAGCAACAATAGATAACACATTCTCTTGCAAAGTTCTAGACCAGTTTACATTACATTGTAAAACATAGAAAATTTTGGTCTAAAGATACATAAGAGGGGAGGGAGTGGTCCACAGTTTACCAAACTTTGCCAAATTGCCACATCATCATCTACCAATCACAACACTCCAACTCAAAGTTTACCAAACTTCACCAAAATGGTGGCGGCGGTCACCAAAGTTTACCAAATCCACATCTACCAATCACATTTTCCAATCCTTTAATATTTTGACAGTTAGCTTCTTGATTTCCACACAATCACATTCGGAAAATGTTACCGAAATTGTGATTTACCGAGTATTACCGATAGGTGGCAACGGTTTTGCCGATTGAAACCGAGATTTGCCGAACACTCACCGATGGGCACTCCCACCGGCCTAATAACAACCGAATCACTCAACTATTGTACACTAAACACCCTTGCAAACTCTCCTACAACGAGTCATCTAAAAGTCGTTAGTGTCATCAAAATTAAGTTATTATTACAAGGGACTAAACGAAAAGGTCATCAACCATGGAAGGGGAACAAACAACTTTCGTGTTGTTCTTTATCAAGATCATCTTCCTCTTCTTTATTCTTTATATTAAAATATGTGTTTGTACAACCCGTTAATCTTTATCGACCAACTTTTTATACGGATAAAGTTCGACTAGTTACTTAATGTTAAGAACGATGTTTTGCCGTAGATGATGAGAGTATTATCCTATTAGTGAAATAGATTGCCCCACCCCTTGTGGCGTGGTGGTAAGGCATTTGCCTTTGGGGGAAAAGACCAGGGTTCAAACCTTGGCAACGGAGATTTAATTGTAATAGAGGTAGTATAGGAGAGTTAGCCGTTCAAAAAAAAAAAAAAAAAAAAGATTAGTGAAATAGATACTTAATGACATCTAATAGCAATGAACTTTCTTGAATGCTATCATTTATGAACCCAATAAAATACAACAATACCCACTAAACTTTCAAATTTTAGCTCGATATCATACTTTTGCTTAGGTGCCATGACTGGCAACCGGCTACACCGGTTAAATTGCATGCTTGGAGGGTTATTTTTTTTTTTTTTTTATTATTATTATTATTATTATTTTTTTTTTTTAAGTTATTTTCGTGAAGTTAGCTGTTTCAAAATACCCATCAAATTTTGTCAGATGTTTCAAAATACCCGTCAAACTTTGGTAAGATGTTCACTTATCAGACATGAATCCAATCTAACATGGATCATAACGGTACAAATTTATGACGTGGCATGTACATTTGTCGCTGACGTGAATTTTGGAGGTAAAAAACGGGCTTCTGTTGATATCAACACAAAAACAAATAAAGTTTGATAGGTATTGTAGTATTTTATTAGGTTCATAACTGAGTTCATAGTTGATATGTGAATATTTGAGAAAATCTGTTGCTATTAAATGTCATTAACTCTTTTTTCTTTTGTTAAAACAATTTGATTCTTATGTCCCATATAGAAAAATGAGAGAAAAACCCTTAAGTATATATACCACAGTAAATATGAATTATGTGTCTAGAAGTTAATACTATGCTTTCTGATTCATGAATGATCCCATTAAATATACAACCAATGTATGAGTTTGGAAAAAATTATATGAGCTTTAAAGTTTTTGTAAAAGAAACTTAATGCTTTACTTTTCTTTTATAAAAATTATGACACAATAAAACTAGCGTCCTCACTTCTAAGAAGTGGAGATCATTTTGTAGTATGTATAGCCTAGAACTAAATTTGTAGTTTACCCAACTTAGAAGTGTACATGATAATTATGATAAGTTATACAACATTCTCTATGTTCGGGTAGGAGTGAGACTGTCAACATCTCACCTCCTTCATACCATGAAAGATGGGATTGAGTTAACGTTGTACAGTAATAATTAGAGATTCACCAAATGTTTAACATGCATATTGCCAGAAATACAAAACGACTTACTAATTCAATGGGAAGATCTGTACAAGAAAAAGTTATAAAAATGAACACTAGTGATAATTTTGTTTGAGTTTAACTGTTATCTATATCGATAACTCTAGTACCAAAAATGCAAGAAGTCAGATGACGTTGTCCCAATTATTCAAATCTTTATGATATCAAACTAAGTTTATATTTATGGAAAGCTCGTTTAGACTCGCGAGCCTAATCGAGCTCGATATCTCAAGCTCAGACTCGAGCTCGATTATTTAACGAGCTTTATGCTAAGGTCGAACTCGTCAAGGCTCGACTCTTTTTGAGTTTTTACCGACTCGATTTTGAGTAGCTCGCGAGCAATACGCTCGTCTACACCTCTAACTAAATATAATGACGCTTAGAAACATTTTGCTAATGTTTTACATTGATAAATATAGAAAATGGTGGTCTAAAGATACATAATACTAACAACTAACTCACTCAACTATTGTACACTAAACACCCTTGCAAACTCTCCTACATCGAGTCATTTAAAAGTCCTCATTGTCATCAAAATTAAGTTATCATTATCAAGGACTAACCAAAAGGTCATCAACCACACAAGGAGAACCAACTCGTGTTGTTCCTTATTAGGATCATCTTCCTCTTTCTTTATTCTCTTCATCAAAATATGTGTTTTTACAACCCGTTAATCTTTTTCAACCAACTTTTTATATGGAGTAAAGTTTGACTAGTTACTTAATGTTAATTTTATGATGTTTTGCTGTAGATTCCTCTCGTTTTTCTGTTGCTACTGCCTTTTATCCTCGTTCTTCTAACCGTTGCATAGGACCGTTGGCAGGCTACCGGCGTCCACTAAAACATAACGGCTATCGCAAATTTGGATTATTTAAAAGATGCTGTGAGTGAGGTATACTCGCGAGATGTGGCCTCTTTTGATTGGTACTTCCACATGAGAAGAACAACAAGGTTTAATTGATTGGTTACTTTTTTAAGATCCATTATGATGTTGATATTAGCTTTTTACCATAATCTATACTAATATACTAATATAAGATTGAGTACTCTTATTAATGTTTAGGCTTCAAGACTACATAAAGTACAAGTTACATAATGCGCGGAATTCAGTATAGAAAATATGAATAGCATGCATTTTTGTTAGAGTTAAATGGAATATTCATCTTATATATATAAAGATTCACTTTTGGTATATTTAATGTGAAAGAGTAAATGTGCACAAAAATTTGTACGGTGCAACATGCTTAAGCTTGAAAATAATTCACTAAAATATATACCGAAATAATATTTTGCACAAAAGAATGTATTCAAGCCATAATCGTCAATTATTGCCCGGAAGATGAAGTGAAGAGGAATATAAATTGTTTGCTGTGCTTGAAATAAATGCTAAGTCTTAATGGTTTAGAATGCTTACAACTTTTCAGTTGCTTACAACTTTTCAACTAGATTTTGAAGATTATAAATAACCCGATATCATCATTTTCACCACCATCATTTCTCAGAATGGTTTGAGCTTTTTCCAAATCGACAACATCAACAAATCAGACTATCCTAAACCCATCTCACCACTCGAACACAATCAATTACAACATCAACTACATCAAAAAATCCTGTCTCCAAACACAGCCACGACTCGAAACGAAGATATAATAATAAAATATCTCAGTTTTTTATTCTCTTTCGTGTATAACAACAACATCTTATACCTTTTAAGATCGATACACGAAGAGAAGTACATCATCATCGATCCATCTTTTGAAGCTTAGCTTCTTTTTATATCCGAAAAAGAAAGATAAGATTTATAACAACTATATTATAATCTCTCTTTGATTCCGAAAAAAAAATCAAAAACGAAAAACAAAAATAAATCTACCCGAGACCTTATATCAAGATCTTGAAGTCACAATTCTTCATAGCTTCTTGATTCGGGCTAAACCGAAAGAAACAAAAGGTGGTCACGATACCTACCCGATACCTTGAATATATATCTAATCTAGGTACAAATAAAGATATTTTTTCAGTTTAGAGTTCCAAGATCTAAATGGTAAGTGAGAATAGTAGTCTTTGTGTCTGTGGTGGCGAAGAGAAGTGGCTGCAAACATGATTATTAGGGTTGTGTTGTGTGTAATGTTAGTGTTATACAAAGTGAAATTAGGGTAAGTAATTGGGCTATAAATGGTCTTGGGCTGTTGATTTTAATCCGAAATTTTGGTCTTATAACGGGATGGTATTATAGTAGTATAATGTAAATAGAATGAATGATGTGTGTAGTCTAGAAGATATATAAAGAGTATTTATTTTTTATTATCACAAATATGTCCAAGTCATGTTTCATTTCCAGAACATGGTTGATGAGGGGTTAACCATGTGCATTATGCGTTTTTTTTTTTTTTTCACTTAATTGATAACTTTAATGCTATGAAAAAAATAATGAAACATGATTGATATAAGCATAATTTGTTAGGCTTTTCTAAGCATGGATTTGATTGGGCAAGCACATCAATTAAGTTATGTAAAAAAATAAATTGTAAAAAAAGGTTACCATCTTAAATAATATATATAAAAAATAAATTGTAAAAAAACGAATAAATAAATATAAATTACAACGTTATCGAAATATGATATTTACTCAAAGTAAACGTCAACAACTCAACAAAATTCCCCATCAACATTAAGATACAATTCGTGCAACGCACGAGCTTTCCACACCTCGTTACAAAAAATATGAACAGCCTACGTTTACAATGTACTTTCAATGCAGCTTTCATTGTGTAGAATTCAATTAAGCATTGAATCTGGAATATAAACAATACATGCAGCTTTTATTGATGTGTGTTATTGGCAGTTACAATTGTATACAGCTTGCAATTGTAGCTAAATAACCTCAATAATTGTTGTTTCTGGGAATACAAATCATGAGGTTACAATCCAAAGGCTTCCCAGGCTATAAATACCATGGCTGCTGTTACAATTTCACATATTCTCTTCTCCCTCCTCAATTACTCAGGCATCAGTGTAGCTAAAATAGCATGTCTAAGGCAATCATACAGGCCAAAAGTAGCATGTCTAAGGCAATCACACAGTCCAAATCCCAAGTTTTGTTGAATCAGCTGGATTTGAATGTCTCGGGCCCAATTGTTGCCATTATTTGTCATAAGTGGGATGTCAATTCTACTACTGGCCAATACGTTAGCACTAATTTCCTAATATCTGATAGGAAGGTCTGATGAAAGTTAATTGTTGTAAATGTGAACTTTCATTTCTAAAATACCTTGCTGTATAGTGAAAATTAGCTAATGTACCTTTTTGTTGCAGGGTAATCTCATGCATTGTACCATAAAGTCCAAGACATCACACAATTTTGTTGATAAGTTGAAAGAGGGCCTGATATACACCATTAATGACTTTGCTTTTGTGCACAACACAGAAGAGTTCTGGATAATGAAGGAGAGTCGTTACATGCTTGAATTCCATGGTGGCACTACCGTTTGAAGGTCTTTAGCCAAGCCAGATGGTTTTGTGAGGCATCATTTTGAGCTTATTGATTTTGATGACCTGGAAGTTACAAACAATAAGTATTTGATTGGTAATGTGCTATCTTTGCAATATTTCATGTACCATTTTTGATAAGAGCTATGATTATTAGTAGATGTGTACCTTGCAGATGTTGTTGGCTATATCACAAATGTGGGCAGGATTACTCAACAAAGGACAGGTTTAAGAACGCTAGATTTCTACCTGAGTAATCAAAGGTTATTGCTGTTGTCATTAAACTTATGGGTTTTATAAAGTATATAATTAATGATTATCTCACTATTAATTTCTTTTTCCATAAAACAGGGGCCAAACAGTTAAGGTAACATTGTGGGGAAACTTAGGTGATGAGTTGATTGAGAAAAAAACAAAAAGTGCTGGCCTTCATGCTGTGATTGTAACTTCAGTTAACGTTAAACTTTACAACATTGAGAACCCGCGAACATTAACTTTTTTACTTATTTTAAAGCATAAAAAAACTCATACTTTGTGGTCCTTTGGCTTGCAGATAGGCTTTATCTAACAAGCAGTTCATCTACTATGATACTCGATGATGTAGAAATCCCTGTGTTGAAGGAGTTTACATCAGAAGCTAGGTTATACATTTTTTATATACTGTACATACCTTTTTCATCCCACTTAACATGTACATTCATATGAATGACAATGAAATAGATGTTGTCAAAGATGGTTTGCAGGTTGACTACTCTGCATCGAGGCCCGGGACACTGCAGAACCTGTTGCTATGGGGCCGCAACAGAAAGAATGATTTATATGCCATTTTCTCCAAACAATTTCTCCTATTATTCTTTTCCACGGCTAACCATTGTTTTCTTTTTTCCCACAGTCTGTGTCGTTCATCTGTCAAGTCACAATTGACAATATTAACACAAGGAAAGGCTGGAACTACCCCTCATGTGGCAGTGAAAAGTGCAAGAAGGGAGCTACAAGAAGAGGAGGCAAATTCTGGTGTGATGCATGCAACGAACCTGCCAAGTACCCAGTTGTGAGGTGCCATGTTCTTTTAAGTATATTCAATTACATATGGGTTACAATAGCATTGAAACAAAAGCTTACCTTCCATGGCAAATATTGCTTTGGCAGATACCGGCTTGAGTTAAATGTTTCTGATGGCACAACAAACGCGGTAGTAGTCATGTTTGATGAGATTGCAACATAGTTGGTTAAACATTCAGTGGAGTCACTTTTAGCAGCAGAGAATCAGGTATATTTACATAATTGAGTCCATTCATAAATGTTTTGCTCACTTACCTTCATGTACAGGATGCAGATGACCTACCGGCTTTGCCACAACCTCTTATAGATATCATAGGCACCACCCACACTTTGGAGTTAAAATCACACACATATTATGAGCATGGTAACTATGAGAGCTTCACCTGCTAGACTATTTGTGAACCAGATGCAGTGGAAGAACCAACTGCAGTTGATGAAAGTGCAGGTTCTAGCAGTCTTATTGAAACTGCCGATGATGGAAAGCCGGAACTGAAAAGATTGTCCAAAGCTCCATTACTCTTAACTCCATCAAAACCTTTAGAGAACAAAAGGTACAAGAAGTTAGAGTTGGCCCTTGTGTACACTTCCACATTAATATATGTAGGTCCAATTGCTCAAATTTGGCCTACTAACCTGTCGCTTATGTCTGTTTTATTATAGCATTGAAATGGAAGATTCAGACGCCGACGTAAGTGCTGGGAGTTTGGGAGCAGAAGATGATGATGATCAGCCTGGAAGCCATAAAAAAAAGGAAAAGGTTATGGCTCACATACAAGAGGTAATAAAGGGTACCTGTGTACCTTTCAACATTAATATACTTACGTCCTATTGCTCAACATTGGCTACTAACCTGTTGCTTTTGGTTGTTTTATTTTAGCATTGTTGTTGAAGATTCAGAAACCGATGTAACTCTTGGGAGTCAGGAACCAATGGATGATGATGATGATGAGCTTGGGAGCCAGAAAAAAAAGGAGAAGGTTAAAACTGAATCAAATATATACTGCTAACTTAAGGGTGTTTCAAATGTTGATACCTGAATGCTTTTACTATCCTGTGTAGGTACGTTGACCGAGATACTCAATCTGAATAAGTAACACACGCCTTAGCCTTGGAAGCGGTACCCCTGATGATTTACAAGATTTGTCACTGTTGATTGGCAAGATCATTATAGTTTAGACTTTATTGGTCTATGAACACTTAGTTTTTTCTTTTAATCGGAAAATAAATGTGGTGGACTTTTCCCCACATATACAATTGTTAGAGTTATTTCTATATTAATTTTGTTTGGGATTATTACACCAACTGTGTGAACTTTTGATGGTTTCTTTGTGATGATTGCATCATCTTTAGTGTTTGGTTGAAAATTTGGAATTGGTTTTTTAACATGTAATAACTAACTCTTTTTGCAGAAAAAATTTCTTTCCTGTGGACTTTACTTCTTGCAGATTGCATGTGTATCTTACTAGGGAAAATAGATGAAGAAGAAGATAAAGTTAGAACCTGTTATCAACTTATAAGAGCACTAACTTCATCAGCAGCCTTAACTTCATTAGCAGTCTTAATTTCATTAGCAGTCTTAACTTCTTCAAATAATAACAAGATGTATGGGACGCATGAGAAGATTCAAGATGAAGAAAAGGAATTAAAAGAACGTAGCCTAATTTAATAAGTCGTTGTACTATTCTGATAATGAATCAATGATACAATGTATAAGTTATTTTTCAAATCTCATAAAGCAACGACTTACAAATCATATCTCATAAGCAGTACTAATCAGAATGCCTAACAGTCCTAACTTATGCTAACAGTTGTAACATATAACCTTGAACAGCACTAACTTCATCAGCAGTCTTAAATTTGTACAAGCAGTCTTAACTTTGCACTAGCAGTCTTAACTTTGTACTAGCAGTTGTAGCATACTTAGCTAAGTGTCTGAAATAAATTAACTTCAATCTAAAGTACATGTACAGCTCTAAAGGCACCCAGAAAACTAACAATGAAGTTTCGGCTATTTCTGAAAACTACATGTTCAGCTCATAACATTTCTATTGCTATTTCGTGTTTAGGCAAACTTAGCATATTTGAGAATAGTTTTGCAGTTAACATCATAGAGAAAGACACGTTTATTTTTGTTTAAAATGTCACTTTTGAACATGAGACTATCCAAGGAAGAAATAGTAAATATACAATTTCAAAACAATGTACTTATAGTTAGAAAATGTAGCAAGTCACATACATTTGTAATTATAGTAACTTTTTTCTTTATGAAGTGACTGGACTTTGGAGTTTGGACTAAAGTAACACTGTTTTTTTCTTTATGAAGTGACTGTCACTGTTTTTTTCCACTCATTCCTGCACATTAACTGAGTGTTATAAGGAATCTGTTTTGTATTGTTTATAGCTGGCATGCTTAAGCTATTTAGGGTAAATGTATATTAACCTTTAATGACAATACTATCTACAATCAATCACAACTCACTACTAGCCTATCTACAATCAATCATATCTCAACCACACCAAACAACCCTTCACATATCCACTATATAAAAGCATAAGCACCAAACAACCCTTCACACATCTATAACAAAAACTACAATTGCAAAAATGAGTTCTAACAAGAAACCAGGTATTCAACATTGTCTTTATCATGCTATTTCTCATATCTTTAACACACCATTCATTTATTATTTTATTTTTTTGTGTAGAAATCATAACCATTTCCTGTAGTGAAAGTTATGATGCATCATATCCAATGACATGGGCTGACTATTTTCCAAAGGTTGAAGATTCAAGCTCAAACAAGGTTGAAGCTACCAAGAGTCTAACATCAAAACAAATTGCAAAGCTTTCTTTTGCTGATAGGATTAAGGTTCTAGGGCTGCCAAATAAGGAAAGGTGTGATTTAATTGGTATCAAGCCATTTGCTGTCAAAAATCCAAAAGATGCAAGATGGTTCAAAAGGGAAGGGGGAAAAAGTATGGTTTAGTTGTATGTTTAGGTTTTTTCCTCATGGATGTTGGTGGTTTATGTATGGCTTAAATGCCCTAAAATAAATCTATTGTAACCCCTGTGCTTATTGTTTAAGTATGAATGCAATGCTTCCTGCTTATGATTTAAGTAACAATGCAACTGAAATGCAGTCATGGTAATTGATTATATGAGGGTGTTTGGATAACCTTATGCTAATTTGCTTTTGTGTTTAAAAAAAAAATCCCCATTAGTGATCTTGGCTGAAAATTAAAGAAACAAACTAGTAATCAATTAGATGAAGCTCATTTATTTACCCATCAAGTCCATTTCTTGAAACACTTCTTCCGTAGTGGTCTCTCAGTTATGACCGCCAACCTGTTCACCGCAGAGTTCCACATTCTTTCAGTTATATACTCAAGCAATAAACAAAGTGGCTATAGGATTGTAGTTAATAAAAAACTGGATTGTCAATACAAAATAACATCTATCAAGATAGCATAGTAAAAGGTCATCTATTTAATAATTTCCTATTTATAACAAGAATAAATGTAGTAGTTAAATAAGGAAATTCCAACAGGTAAAGTTCTTTAGATATTCATTATATATCTTTTGATATTCTCATTTCATGTTTGTGCTTCATAACCAGGATAACACTAATACAATTTTGTTCTAATTATGGATAAATGTTTGTTTAAATTGACTAATTTACAGTGTATTTAAATGGTTTGTGTAACTACATTAAGGGATTTATTAATATTGCAGGTTCAAGTAGCAAACGTGCTCGACTTCCGTCTTTCTCTAGCATATTTCACAATTCTATAAGGATACATTCAGAAACAACTATTGGTGAAGATGGGAATCTCTAGTTTTATTGTGGTCTGAAACTAACACAAAATGCGACTACAGGGGCAAGTAAGCATGTGTACATCTTTTTAAATTGCAAAAAAACTCACACTGATTTATTAAAAACTTAATATGTTTCCTTAGGTACATCATCACTACCAAGAGATAGACAACTAAATCCAGAACAAAACGCATGACCCTCTACTTCCAATTACCGAATAACCAGTCAACAAAATAAAGGAGCCTCTACTTCCAGTAACCGCATAACCAAGCCCGATGTTATTTCAGAACCAGTACAAAGACGTTACGGCAAAAAAAATTTAAAAAAGCAGCGTTCACATCCAAAGGTATTTTTCCCCCATGTTAGAAAGACCGAATAAATAAGTGTCAAGAAAAAATGTATTTAATTACCACTAACAAGTCTTATTTTACTAGCCGTTCCTATCACTTACAAGGATTTTGGCCCTCCATTGTGTAAATGCCCTAACTGTGATGCAATTATGTGGTATAATGAGAGAAGTGATAAAGCTAGAAGAGCTAGAAACCCATCATTCTCACTGTGCTGCCAAGATGGTAAAGTACTGCTCTCCAAATACCGCGAGCCCCCACCACCATTAAATAGTCTCTTGAATTATGCTGACCCTGCAACATCAAATTTTAGAGACCAAATTAGGGTATGCAATAGCATGTTTTGCTTTACATCTTTTGGGGCAAAAATAGATCATTCAATTAATTAAGGTAGGGTCCCTTACATATTCAGGGTCAGTGGCCAAAACTATCACTTACGTGGGTCTCTACTTCCAAAAGAAGGCATACAACCTAAGTTTGCACAGCTTTACTTCTTTGACACAACGAATGAAATCGAGGAAACAATAGTAGGAAGCCTGATGACCATGCTGAATTAGTATAGCTCAGTTGCTATCGCATTTCGAATGGCAAGGGATTGGTGTGTTTCACATAACTCACTCAACTTTCAATTACGGCTTCTTGGTCAAAGACCAAGTTAAAGGCAATACAACGCACCCTCTATATCTGAAGTGGCAGCTCTAATTACAAGTGATTTTGGTGAAGGTATTGCTACAAGGGATATCATTATAAACAACAAAAACATGGGCCCACAAAGAATCTCAGAATTGCATCCTTCTTACATGGCACTTCAATATCCGTTGTTATTTTCGTATGGAGAAGATGGATTCCATGAGAAAATACCTTATCATAATAATACAGGTAACAAGAAAACTATATGTGGGTTTGTTACAATGAAAGAATACTACACTTACATGATCCAACAACGGAACAATCAAGGAACTACGTTGATAAGAGGAGGACGTTTATTTCAGCAGTATTTAGTAGACGCCTATACAATTGTCGAAGAATAGAGGCTTAAATGGGCAAGGAACAATCAAGAGACCCTGCGTGTGGATCTCTATCATAATGTATACGATGTTGTTACAAGAGGGGACACAGATGCGCCAGCAATTGGCAAAAGAGTGGTTTTACCATCGAGTTTTACAGGTGGGCCAAGATATATGATGCAGAACTACCAGGATGCAATGGCTCTGTGTCGAACTTATGGAAATCCAGACCTCTTCATCACATTCACTTCCAACCCAAAATGGCCTGAAATTGTCGCAATGCTGGAAAATATTCCTGGGCAGATGGCGCATGATCGGCCAGAGGTGAGAACCCGTGTTTTTAAAATTAAACTGAATGTGATGTTGGAAGATCTCACAAAGAATCACATTTTTGGGAAATCTCGTGCAGGTAACAAACCTTACATCATATGATCATTCTGTCTATTCAGCTCATGAGTTTAAAAACTAACAAAAGGTTTCCTAAAATGTTATTTCAGTTGTCTACGTGATAGAGTTTCAAAAACGGGGGCTGCCCCACGCGCATATTCTCTTATGGCTTGAAGAACAAGCCAAGTGCAAGACTCCAAGTGAAATAGATGACATAATCTCAGCAGAGATCCCATCTCCAGAGACTGATCTGGATGGATACAAAGATGTTACCGAATATATGTTGCATGGACCTTGCGGTGAAAAAGCAAAATATGCTCCATGCAACATTGAAAACAAATGCTCAAAAAGGCATCCCAAGGCATTTTACGCCAAAACAACACTTGATGGAGATGGGTACCCTGTTTACTGTCGAAGAGATACTAAAGTGTGTGCTGTGAAAGGAAAGAGCACCTACTCTAACAAAGATGTGGTGCCTCACAATCGATACCTCCTCATTAAGTATCAAGCACACATCAATGTTGAATGGTGCAATAGAACAAAGGATATTAAGTACTTATTTAAATACTTAAACAAAGGGCCAGATCGAGCAAGTATTGTTATAGAAGAAAACATTAAAAGAGACAATCAAGCGGGGACTGATAGCGTGGTTGCAATTGATGAAATCAAAAGTTTCTTAAACTGCCAGTTTCTAGCACCATGCGAAGCAGTGTGGTGGCTATTTTCTTTTGATATACGTTATTCCTACCCATCAGTAATGAAACTTAATTATCGCTTACCAAATCAGAATGCAATTACGTTGCGTGCCTCAGATAGTTTACCAGCGCTTCTTGCAAAGGAAAGAATCAATGTAACCATCTTCACCGATTGGTTTGAGCTAAACCAGAGGGACACGAATGCAAATGAACTCACTTATGCTGAAATACCCAAAAAATATGCGTGGCATGAAAAAGAAAAAAAATGGAAACTTAGGAAGCAAAATAAAGTCATTGGAAGAATTGTTTACTCACACCCTGCTTCAGGGGAACGATACTATCTGAGGAGGTTATTAGATGTCGTCAGAGGAGCTAAATCATTTGAGGAAATGATGATGGCTAACAAAATAGTACATGGGACATTTAAAGCAGCATGTTTTGCGTATGGCCTACTGAATGATGATAAGGAATGGACACATGCGATAAAAGAAGCAACACAGTGGGCATTAGGAGTGCAACTCCATGATTTATTTGTTACTATTTTGTTATCTTGTGACGTGAGCAGACCACTACAATTCTGGGAAGAAAACTGGGAAGCTTTGTTAGAGGATATTCTACATAAAAAAAGGAAACATTTCAAGTATCCTGAGCTGGAGCTTATGGACGACCAAATAAAGAACTACTGCCTCATGGAAATAAAAGAATTGTTACACAGATATGGCAAGTCTTTGGCATATTTTCAAGATCTCTCCCGACCAGATCCAAGGTTATTAACAAAAATGGACAATCACTTAATTAGAGAGGCGCTTGACTATGATATGAAACAGAGCAAGATCAAACATGAACAGCTTCATTCATTACTAAACCCCGAACAATGCTTAATCTATGATGAGGTTCTCGAATCCGTTCACAACCAGAAAGGACAGTTTTACTTTGTCTATGAGCGTAGAGGGACAGGAAAGACATTTTTATACAAGACTATAATTGCAAAGATAAGATCAGAACGGGGAATAGTGCTTGCAGTTGCATCTTCAGGTATTTTAATTTATACATGATTATTACTTGAGTATACTATATTATACTTAAAGATTCACTGACTTCATATTTATAATTGATATAGGAATTGCTTCGTTGCTCCTACCTGGCGGACGGACTGCTCATAGCAGATTCGTTATTCCACTGGATTTAATGGAAAACAACACATGTGGTATCAAACAAAACACGCACTTAGCAGAGTTAATGCAAGAGGTCAAGCTGATAATTTGGGATGAGGCACGGATGACTCAAAGATTTGCTTTTGAGGCATTAGACAAGATGTTGAGGGATATATTAGGATACCATAGTTCGGAAAATAGGGATCGCATCTTTGGGGGAATGACTATGCTGCTGGGTGGAGACTTTAGGAAAATTCTACCAGTCATTCCGAAAGGCAAAAGGGCGGAGGTGTTTGAAGCTTGCGTTAACCGATCAAAATTATGGAAATCTTGCAAAGTTTTCACACTTACTCGAAGCATGAGAGTCAATGAATACACTGCAGATGGTCGAATTGATACTCGAAAATAGGATTTTAATAAATGGGTTTTAGATGTGGGGGATGGGAATCTGCCAGCTAAGAGTAAAGAAGGTGAGGACGAGCCTACTTGGATAAGAATACCCAATGAATTCAATATTAAATCAAGGAATTCCCATGTTGAAGAGATAGTCAACCAAACTTTCCCCGATTTTACAACAAGGCAGAATGAGAATGACTATCTAAAAGAAAGAGCCATTTTGACTCCCAAAAATGAAGATGCCGATAAAATCAACGCCTACATGTTTGAAAAGTTGCAAGGCAACCCTGTGATCTACAATAGTGTAGATGAGATATGCAAGGCTTCGACTGATTCGGCTGGGCAGGAAAACTTATACCCTACTGAGTTCTTAAATTCGTTAAATTTTCAAGGGATGCTGCCACATGCTCTGTCCTTAAAAACAGAACTCCCAATGATGCTTTTACGAAACTTAAATCCAACACAGGGATTGTGCAATGGTACTCGACTACTCATTACTGATCTAGGTTAGTTTATTATTCATGCAAAAATACTCACAGGCTCACATATAGGAAACATTGTGCTAATAACTAAGATCACTCTGACTTCCACACAATCAAACTGGCCATTCATAATGAAACGGAAGCAGTTCCCTATAAAACCATGCTATGCAATGACCATCAACAAAAGCCAAGGGCAGTCACTTAAATACGTAGGTATATATTTGCCAAACCCCGTATTCAGTCATGGGCAACTTTATGTCGCACTATCTAGGGTCACAAGCCCTGATGGCCTAAAAATTCTCATGATTGAAGATACAAACATTGAATTACATGGCCATACACGAAATATTGTCTTCAAAGAGACTTTCAGTATGTAGCACTCTGTAAAATTCCCTAGTAATTTGTACATGCTAATCAAGTATTAAATTCTAATACATTTCAGTTAACCAAACGGATCAAACTACTATTCCTGGCCCAACACTTTGGCCTGGTACTATTCCAAAGCCCAACCCAATGTTTTTAGTTTTATTAAACTTATATAACAATCGACTTAACCCCATATACTTTGCCCCGTTTTCTTTCGAATTCGACACACAAGTAATGCAACTTTTTGCACCACTCAACTCTCTACATGTAACACCCCCAAAATCTGATCGCAGCGGAATTAACATCCGGGGTGTTACTTAATTGGATCGTAACATAAGTAATAGAGAACGAATTTATCAAATTCATTTTTAAAAGCTTTATTAAATAAAACATCAGTTTTAAATAATTGGAATGCGGAAAACAATGCCCATTATTGTTATTAGTTGTCCCATAGTACAAAAACCCTGGTCATGAGTGCCATGTGTGCACTCCGAAAGTGTGCCTATGCCCCTGCCACGCCCTGCCTTGCATCATCATATATCAAACAGCTAAACACCCGAGAAAGACATGCTAAAAGTGTCAACACAAAGGTTGGTGAGTTCATAGGTTTACATAAATTAGTAAAGTTTGGACTATAAGTTTCCGAGTCAACATTTCAAAGTGTGAAATGTTACTAAAGTGCTATTACGCTGCGCTAAGTTTCATACTACCGAAGCTATGACAGTTTGTATGCAAAGTGTGCACATAATGATAAGGCCCGACAAGTGTGCTATTCACTAGTCACTTGTAATTCGACATGGTATACATCCGTTTGTCCAATCAGGACCGTTGAATCGCAACGCGGATGGAGGTGTCAACCTCAATAGATCTATTTATATCATTGGTGCTTCCCGCAGGAATTAACGGTATATGAATCGGGGCAATGAATATAGTACTTAGGCCAGCAGATAATAGCTTTTGTCAAACAAAAGCATTGTTTAAATAGTTCTGAAAAGTAAGCATGTTTTTCACCCCAAATAGTTTAAAGAGAGAAATAAAGAAATAGTGGGGCTACGACTCACCTTGAGTATACCCAGCAAGGTGAAATATAAAATCAAGTAAGTTATGGGAACGGCTCCAACACACGACCTGAATTAATAGTAAAGTCTGAGATGTTTATAGTTTTGGCTCAATACGGATATTGAGTGTGTAATTGAGTATCGGATAATGATTTGGTTTGTATTGTGTGAGTTTGATATGCTTAAAATGCTTAAAGTTCAAAAATAATATTATATATAATATTATCTTGTTTTTTATGTTTTTGATTCCACAATTATCGTTTCCTCGAATTTCGTTGTATAACATGTTAAGTAAATCGTTAAAAGTTTGTTATATATTTATAAACGTAACGAAAAGAAATATACTGAAACAAAATGTAAATGCATATGTGCAAATGAATTTTGCAAAACATGAATAGAAATGAATATAAGTAAATGTTTCTGTTCAGTCCTTGGTCTTTCACAGAATTTACAATTTATACCCTAACGGTGTAGGTTTTGCACTGTTAGTCCTCCGTTAGTCAAATATTACATATTTAGTCCAATAAAGGTCAATTATTACATTTTAAGCCTTAAGCTTATTGTTTTAACAATTCTCACCCCCAAGTTATCAAATTTATTGTTTAGAACTTAATTATACGAAAGTTACATAATTAACCCTAATAGTAAACTTTGTTTGCAAAATTAGTACAAAAATCACAAAAAGGATGGAAAAAGAATTCTGAAAGATTCAATAGCTTTACAAAGCTTATTTGAATCAGTTTCAACTGCTTATTGTCTTAAGTGCTTATTTTTTCATATATTGGGCCTTAACGAGATATAAACCAAGGCCCAATATCATTTCTTGATCCGTTGGGTCTAAAAGGGTTTTGGGCTTCTTTTTGGGATTATTCAATCATTACAAAATCACATTCAAGCTGCTTATTTCATAGCCTATACGCAAAAGCTTATTGGGCTTATAATTCGGTTAAAGCCCAATCAGTAATTAATAAAAGTTTTACAAACAGTTAAGTAGCGATAGCTTTTAGGATTTTTAAGGGCTTATGTGAGCTTATCGTGGGAAACTCAAAACATCAATTTGTTAGATTAGCTTACGAAGAATCAGTATGAACAATAAAAACAATATGATGTATGTCTAAATTTGATAATATTGAGGTCATTTATAGGTCGATCGATACATGTACAAAATTGTAAAAATGACATATATGGTGTGCGATATAAAGAATGATCAAAACAGAGTTCGTTAAGCATGTAAATGAATATGTAAATGTAAAATGAAAGTGTATATCGTATATCTAGCCATCCATAAAGGAGGTCAATGATTTTGTATGTAAAATAAATTGACAAAAAGCGTATAAACGAATAAAAACCAATATGTGATCGAATGAAAATGAAATACGATGCATGATATATTGAAATCGACATATAGAGTAGGAAAAGGATTTAAGGAACTTACTACACCCTTGAGATGGTGAGATAATCGTTTAACAAGGACTAGAACTCGAAGGTGATGCTTTGTTCGATCACAAAAGTTTCAAGAGAGTATTATACGACCTATCATGGGTTCGAACAAAGGAAAATGCTTCTGTTATTCTTCGATAGCAAGTAAGAATGATGGAGAGAATCACTTTGAGTGTGTTTAAGAGGGAATAAACAAGTGTATGTGTATATCGATTTATATGTGCATGTGTATACAAGTTTTATAGTTTTAAATTGCAAGTTGTTAGATTTTTATTCTCTAGCTAGATTCTTGAGAGATTTCCAGGCGATAAGGTATGATTATGGTCAAGTGTGAATGCATTAGGAGGAGGGTTAGCTAGTTTGGTTTGGTCATGATGGAACCATGTATATATATATATATATATATATATATATATATATATATATATATATATATATATATATATATATATATATATATATATATATATATATATATATATGTAGCGTATGACCTTTAAAAGGTCCAAAACGATTATTAACATGACCAATAGCTTAAAAATGGTTAGGAATGAAGTCATAAGCTCATATTTGGCTAAAAACAATAAAGAACATAGGTGAAATTCAGTTTGGTCGCGCTTAGCAAAAATGGGTAATTATTGGTTTAGCTTGTTCATGTCTCGAATGTGTTTTACTTTGCCCTTCGTTTCGTTGTCAAATGTTCGAATCATGACATAAGGTTGGTTGATCCTGATTCTTTGTATCATAGAGAATCGAGTTTTACAAAAATTTGTATGAGTTATGTATCAAATTTAGGAGAAATCAATGCAAAGCTTGAGTGCTTCAGTCGACTTGTATATAACTAAATTATAAAAGTGAGTTAGGCCATGAATAGTAGCAGGCCAATTTGTTGGGCTAGGAATAGTGATATAGTCCGTTTGGTTTATAATTAGTTTTAAACGATATTCTTGGTCCGTGTGTGAGCTCGTTCCATGGTATTGAAAACATGTATCAATGTTTAAGTTATCGTAGCTTGATAACGTAATTAAATGAGATAATCCCTCATTAAAAAGTGTCAGAAAATAATTAATGGGCATTTTCTGATAATTAATTATAGTTAAACAAATGAAAATTTGCCATTTGTTATACTACACTCCCAAGAAACAGTATGTCGAATTCCATTTTCTCATTCGAATGTTTTATAGCTTAACGAGACCCTAAGTGAATGCTTCTCGACACATGTAAAATCTCACACAATATTTATCCAATTTTATCAAACTCGATCTAACTTGTTTTTCCACGTTTGCCAAAACGTATCATGCCTTTCCATGGCGAAACCTTTAACATGACTCTGTCCCCTACTTCGAACTCAAGAGGTTTACGTCTCTTGTCTGCATAGCTCTTTTTTCGGTCTTGTGCAACTTGCATCTGGTTACGAATCTGCACAATCTTTTCATTTGTCTCATGAATGAGTTCGGGACCTGTGAGCTGATTGTCTCCAACTTCTGTCCAACAAATGGGTGATCGGCACTTACGTCCATAGAGTGCCTCAAATGGTGCAGCTTTTATACTTGTGTGATAGCTGTTGTTGTACGAGAATTCGACTAGGGGCAAATGTTTGTCCCATTTCTTGACGAAATCTATTACACTAGCTCGGAGCATATCCTCCAAGGTTTGAATGGTTCTTTCGCTTTGGCCGTCAGTTTGGGGATGGTAAGTTGTACTCATATCGAGTTTAGTTCCCAAAGCTTTCTGGAGTGTCTGCCAAAAGTTTGAAGTGAAACGACTGTCACAATCGGAGATGATTGAAATTGGTACCCCATTTCTGGAGACCACTTTTTTCAGGTATAAACGAGCGAGTTGATCATTTCTTTAATGGGAAGGAAATGTGCAGATTTGGTGAGTCTGTCAACTATCACCCAAATCGTGTCATAACCACTGGATGTTCGTGGTAGTTTGGTTATGAAGTCCATAGTGATTCGCTCCCATTTCCAAACCGGGAGTTCAAGTTGAACCAGTAATCCGGACGGTCTCTGATGTTCTGCTTTAACCTTAGAACAAGTTAAGCATTTACTGACATACAGTGAAATATCCGCCTTTATGTTAGGCCACCAATAAAGTTTCTTAAGATCGAGGTACATTTTATCAGATCCGGGATGAATAGAGTATTTGGACTTATGCGATTCGTGCATAATTAAATCTCATATCCCACCATGGTGTGGTACCCATATTCTATCGTTGAAGCACAATACTCCGTCTGATCTCTTGGTAAAGCCATTTGCGTTTTCTGGCATACCGTAAAGTTTTTCACTTGGTCTATTTTCTTCCTTGAGTGCCTCAATCTGAGCAGTGAGGATTTTTTACGGGAGTGGTGAACTGATCATCATTCCTAGTGATCTGACTCTCAAGGGTTTGAGTCGTTCTTTTCGGCTAAGAGCATCTGCCACAACGTTGGCTTTTTCCGGGTGATAACGAATTTCACAGTCGTAATCACTAAGTAATTCTAGCCACCGACATTGTCTCATGTTCAACTCTTTTTGGTCTATAGGATATGTTGTAGGCTTTTGTGGTCCGTAAACATTGTACACTTAGTGCCGTACAGGTAGTGTCGGCATATCCTAAGAGCGAATACAACTGCTCCCAGTTCTAAATCGTGGGTGGTGTAATTCTTTTCATGTGTTTTGAGTTGTCGTGATGCATAAGCAATCACTTTCTGTCTTTGCATCAAAACAGCACCTAAACCTTTGTGTGAAGCGTCGCAGTATACGACAAAGTCGTTGCTTCCTTTAGGTAAGGCCAGTATGGGTGCAGTGCATAACTTTTCTTTGAGCATTTGGAATGCTTCTTCTTCGTCTTTTCCCCATACGTATTTTATGTTCTTCTGAGTTAGAGTGGTTAATGGTTTGGGTATCTTGAAGAATCCGTCGATGAATCTCCTGTAATAACCAGCAAGTCCTAAGAATTGGCGTATTTCAGTTGGCGTTGTTGGTGTTGCCTAATCCTTAATTGACTCAATCTTTGCAGGGTCCATGTAAATACCCTGGCTGTCAATAACGTGACCGAGAAATTGTACAGTGGAAATCCAGAAGTCACATTTTGAGAATTTGGCATACAATTCCTCCTTCTTGAGTAATTCCAGAATCATCTTGAGATGTTTTTCATGTTCTTCCTTGTTCTTGGAATAGATCAGGATATCATCTATGAGCACAATCACAAACTTATCCAAATATGGTTTACATACCCTGTTCATATGGTCCATGAATACTGCTGGTGCGTTTGTCAAACCAAATGGCATAACTTGAAATTCATAGTGTCCATAACGGGTCCTAAAGGCTGTTTTTGGGATGTCCTCTTCCCAGACCTGGAGTTGGTGGTATCCAGATCGAAGATCGATATTTGATTATACGCTCGAACCTTGTAGTTGATCGAACAGGTCATCGATTCTAGGAAGTGGGTATCGGTTCTTCACTGTTAGCTTCTTCAGTTCTCTGTAGTCGATGCACATCCGGAATGATCCGTCTTTCTTTTTTACGAATTGAACAGGAGCTCCCCAGGGTGAGGAAATAGGTCTGATGAAACCTTTTTCTAAGAGTTCTTGTATTTGTTCCGAAAATTATTTCATTTTGGAAGGAGCTAATCGGTATGGTGCTCGTGCTACGGGTGCAACACCTGGTATTAAGTCAATTTGAAATTCGAGTTGCCTGACTGGTGGAAGTCCCAGCAAGTCCTCGGGAAAGACTTCAGGAAAGTCAAGTATGATCGACACGTCTGCTAGGCGGTTTTCTTTAGGTTCCTTCTTTACCTTCTCCACTTGTGCTACAAAGAGGAAACATCCGTCCTCAATGTATTTATGAGCTTTGGTGCATGATATGATGTTCAATCGAGATGGGTTTCTACGGTCGCTTCTATCTCCTAAAACTTCTAGTACTTCGTTGCCGTACGGTATACGAACAATCTTCTCGTCGCAGATGACCACCGCATGGTGTCTAGATAACCAGTCCATTCCAATGATAATGTCGAAACTGCCAAGTCCCACTGGCATAAGATCTATGTTGAACGGATGGTTTAACAGGTTTAGCATACAACCTCGGATTATAGTGTCTACTCTATCCACGTGACCATTAGTTAGCTCTACTTCATAACCAATGCCTAAAGCTGTAGGGATATTATCTAGCAACTGACTAAATGGGGTTGATATGAAACTCTTATCTGCCCTGGTATCAAATAAAATATATGCATGGTGGTTGTTTAGAAGAAACGTACTTGTAACAACATTCGGGTCCTCTGCTGCTTCTCTTCCTCCAACCACATACACTCTTCCTTAAGCATTCCCTGCGTAACCCTGGTTTCTCTGTTTCTTGCACTCATGCCTGAAGTGTCCCTTTTCCCCACAACCAAAGTAGGTAATGGAAGATTTGTCCTTGATGGTAGGAGCTCTTTGATTAGTCACTGGTGCCCTTTGAGCAGTAGCAAGAACTGGTGATCTGCAATTCCTGGTCATATGATCGATTCTTTGACAATTTCCACATTTCACAGAGCATGGTCCGTTGTGATGGAATTTACAACGGTTGCATAGAGGAGATTTTCCAGCATAGACCTTCTGATCATTAGGTCCAGCAGAATAAACCTTAGCGACTTCCTGTCGTTTGTTTGGCTGATGGTTGGCTTTAGAGTTGTCCTCCCATTTTCTTTTGTTATATCCCTTTTCTGCCATGTCTTTGGTCACCTGATCCATTAAGTTTTGAGAGATAGAGATTGTGTTATGCAAGTCGTTGGGATTTGCAGCCAATATGTTTCCTCTGATGTTTATGGTTAATCCTCCAATGTAACGTTCTATCATTCGTGATTCAGTAGCAACCAATTCGGGACATAGTAATGCTAATTCTTGGAAACGTTGTGTGTACACCACAATGTTGGTGCCTTGAACCTTCAAGTTCCAAAATTCTGCTTCCATCTTCTTGACCTCAGTGCGAGGGCAATATTTCTGGAGTATTAGTGTTTTGAAATGCTCCCACGCCATAGCGTAAGGGGCATACTTAACTTTGGATTCTTCTTCGCAATTGCAGATGCGAAACACAGTTTCCAGCTTTTCTAGCCACCTGGCTAAGCTGACAGCTCCCTCAGTTCCTCCAAAACTTCCTTGATCACAAGCACGGAACTCTTTGTATGTGCAGGCCCGACTGACAGTAGTGGGTCTCGCGGCTCTGTCACCTGTGTTAGTGCTTGATCCCACGTTGGCAGCAGCTGCCATGGCTTCTGCCACTTGCTGTGCCACAAGTTGTGCCAAAGTTGGCTGGTTAACTATGTTCGGAGGGGGAGTGGCATCAGTTGTTTTTCGAGTATGGTTTGATTTGCGTGGAGCCATTTGTCTACAAAGAAAGTAACAAACGGTGAGATTATGCATAGGAGTAAGAGAAGTCATTACATGAATGAGTAGCATTATAGTAGAATATGATAGAAAAGATTAAATCACAACAGAGAGATATATCAAAATGTACTTGTTATAGATTTAAAATTCAGTTACAAGTTGTGAAAATTACAAGTTTATTGGGAAATACATTAGATACTAACCGAAGACTACTCGGTTTAGTGGGTACAGAAACAATACATATGAATCTAAGATTAGTTACGTCCTCGACGTAAACGTCTAATTTCTGCCTCCAGTTCCAGTTGTTCAGCTCCCATGTCTGCGAAGCGTATTTGGAACTCCTGGCACATCCTCATTTGAGTAGCTAACATGGCTTCTAAGGCTGAAATCTTCTGATCCTGGTTCCTTTCCGTGTCTCTGGCTAACCATAGGGTCTTTTAAATGCCTTTTATCCTACCATGTACCTGAGTATGGTCCCTACTCAAACAGCGGACTCTATAATCCAAGTTTCTAAGCTCATAGTTATAAGTGTCCTTCATTTTATCAACCTTCATCTCTAAGTCAAACACTTCTCGCCTCTCAGCATCGGCTCTTTTAAACAAAGTGTCAAGGTTTTGATTATACCATTCGAAACGGTTTAGTGGTAACCTTTCCAGCTGTTTAGTGTGGGCGTCTAGTGTACTGGCTTGCTGATGAAGAAGGGTCCATATCGAATCACGAGTACTTATAGTATCGTCAGAGGGATTAAGTGAAGATAAGTCATCTGAGATGTCTGGCATTGGGGAGTCTGGAACGTCAGATAGTGGAGAGTTTGGATTAACATCCTTCCAATTTATCTCTTGGTGTGTTCCCCTCGAACTCTGCCCAATTTCGTATGTAGCTGGACAACCAATCATTTCTTCATTTGAATAAGACTCAGTAGCTCTCCTAAGTAGAGATGAGTGGGTAGGTGATGATTTTTTTAGAGTAAGTTCTGTATTAGGCTGAGATTTCGATATTTGTACATAGGGGTCTTCAGCATCTGGAGTGATATGAAGGGTAGGTGATGTGCGAGTACCACGGAGAATTGTTTCAGTAGTATCAAATGATTTGGAAGACATGTTCTGTGACAAAGATCGTATACGTGTATAAGTATTAGAAGATACCTATGGTCATTAGTGTAGGGCTAGAAAGTATTAGCCATAATATAAGTACACACACACACACACACACACACACACACACACACACACACACACACACACACACACACACACACATATATATATATATACACACACATATATATATATATATATATATATATATATACAGATAACACGAAAGTATGCGTCCTCAAAGTAGCATGTAAGTATATCCTAAGCAGTAACACAAAGTATGTGTCCTAAAAGTAACACATAAGTATATGCTAAGCAGTAACACAAAGTATGTGTCCTAAAAGTAGTATGCAGTATATGCTAGGTAGTAACACAAAGTATGTATCCTAAAAGTAGCACGCAGTATATGCTAGGCGGTAACACAAAGTATGTGTTTATCAAAGTCATTAACACGATGTATGTGTTTTATCAAAGTAGCACGTAAGTATGTTAACACGAAAGTATGTACTAAACATGCTGAAACAATAAGTAGAGTAGCAAGTAAAGTGGCAAGTAAGGCAGGCTGGCACTGGCGGTCATAGGGTGAGTTTATGTAAAAAGTGGTTATAGTCTAGGTTTTATGTGTACTTAGTTCTTTATAACCTTAACTCTAATACCAATCTGTAACACCCCCAAAATCTTATCGCAGCGGAATTAACATCTGGGGTGTTACTTAATTGGATCGTAACATAAGTAATAGAGAACGAATTTATCAAATTCGTTTTTAAAAGCTTTATTAAATGAAACATCAGTTTTACATAATTGGAATGCGGAAAAAAAGGCCCATTATTGTTATTAGTTGTCCCATAGTACAAAAACATTGGTCATGAGTGCCATGTGTGCACTCCGAAAGTGTGCCTATGCCCCTGCCATGCCTTGCCTTGCATCATCATATATCAAACAGCTAAACACCTGAGAAAAACATGCTAAAAGTGTCAACACAAAGGTTGGTGAGTTCATAGGTTTACATAAATCAGTAAAGTTTGGACTATAAGTTTTCGAGTCAACATTTCAAAGTGTGAAATGTTACTGAATTGCTATTACTCTGCGCTAAGTTTCATACTACCGAAGCTATGACATTTTGTATGCAAAGTTTGCACATAATGATAAGGCCCAGCAAGCGTGCTATTCACTAGTCACTTGTATTTTGACATGGTATACATCCGTTTGTCCAATCGGGACCGTTGAATCGCAACGCGGATGGAGGTGTCAACCTCAATAGATCTATTTATATCATTCGTGCTTCCCGCATGAATTAACGGTGTATGAATCGAGGCAATGAATATAGTACTTAGGCCAGCAGATAATAGTTTTGTCAAACAAAAGCATTGTTTAAATAGTTCTGAAAAGTAAACATGTATCTCACCCCAAATAGTTTAAAGAGAGAAATAAAGAAATAGTAGGGCTATGACTCACCTTGAGTATACCCAGCAAGGTGAAATATGAAATCAAGTAAGCTATAGGAACATGTCCAACACACGACCTGAATTAATAGTAAAGTCTGAGATGTTTATAGTTTTGGCTCAATACGAATATTGAGTGTGTAATTGAGTAACGGATAATGATTTGGTTTGTGTTGTGTGAGTTTGATATGCTTAAAATACTTAAAGTTCAAAAATAATATTATATATAATATTATCTTGTTTTTATGTTTATGATTCCACAATTATCGTTTCCTCGAATGTCGTTGTATAACATGTTAAGCAAATCATTAAAAGTTCGTTATATATTTATAAACGTAACGAAAAGAAATATACTGAAACAAAATGTAAATGCATATGTGCAAATGAAATATGCAAAACATAAATAGAAATGAATATAAGTAAATGTTACTGTTCAGTCCTTGGTCTTTCACAGAATTTACAATTTATACCCTAACGGTGTAGGTTTTGCACCGTTAGTCCTCCGTTAGTCAAATATTACATATTTAGTCCAATAAAGGTCAATTATTACATTTTAAGCCTTAAGCTTACATTTTTAACAATTCTCACCCCCAAGTTATCAAATTTACAGTTTAGAACTTAATTATACAAAAGTTACATAATTAACCCTAATAGTAAACTTTGTTTGCAAAATTAGTCCAAAAATCACAAAAAGGATGGGAAAAGAATTCCGAAAGTTTCAATAGATTTATAAAGCTTATTTGAATCAGTTTCAACTGCTTATTGTCTTAAGTGCTTATTTTTCCATATATTGGGCCTTAAAGAGATATAAACCAAGGCCCAATATCATTTCTCGATCCGTTGGGTCTAGAACGGTTTTGGGCTTCTTTTTGGGCTTATTCAATCATCACCAAATCACATTCAAACTGCTTATTTCATAGCTTATATGCAAAAGCTTATTGGACTTATAATTCGGTTAAAGCCCCATCGGTAATTAATAAAAGTTTTACAAACAGTTAAGTAGCGATAGCTTTTAGGATTTTTAAGGGCTTATTTGAGTTTATCGTGGGAAACTCAAAACATCAATTTGTTAGATTAGCTTATGAAGAATCAGTATGAACAATAAAAACAATATGATGTATGCCTAAATTTGATTATATTGAGGTCATTTATAGGTCGATCGATACATGTAAAAAATTGAAAAAATTACATATATGTTGTGCGATATAAAGAATGATCAAAATCGAGTTCGTTAAGCATGTAAATGAATATGTAAATGTAAAATGAAAGTGTATATCGTATATCTAGCCATCCATGGAGGAGGTCAATGATTTTATACGTAAAATAAATAGACAAAAAGCGTATAAACGAATTAAAATTAATATGTAATCGAATGAAAATGAAATACGATGCATGATATATTGAAATCGACATATAGAGTAGGAAAAGGATTTAAGGAACTTACTACACCCTTGAGATGGTGAGATAATCGTTTAACAAGGACTAGAACTCGAAGGTGATGCTTTGTTCGATCACAAAAGTTTCAAGAGAGTATTATACGACTTGTCATGGGTTCGAACAAAGGAAAATGCTTCTGGTATTCTTCGACAGTGAGTTAGAAGGCTAGAGAGAATCACTTTGAGTGTGTTTAAGAGGGAATAAACAAGTTTATGTGTATATCGATTTATATGTGCATGTGTATACAAGTTTTATTGTTTTAAATTGCAAGTTGTGAGATTTTTATTCTCTAGCTAGATTCTTGTGAGATTTCCAGGAGATAAGGTATGATTTTGGTCAAGTATGAATGCATTAGGAGGAGGGTTAGCAAGTTTGGTTTGGTCATGATCGAACCATGTATATATATATATATATATATATATATATATATATATATATATATATATATATATATATATATATATATATATATATATATATATGTAGCGTATGACCTTTAAAAGGTCCAAAACGATTATTAACGTGACCAATAGCTTAAAAATTGTTAGGAATGAAGTCATAAGCTCATATTCGACTAAAAACAACAAAGAACATAGGTGGAATTCAGTTTGGTCGCGTTTAGCAAAAATGGGTAATTATTGGTTAAGCTTGTTCATGTCTCGAATGTGTTTTACTTTGCCCTTCATTTCGTGGTCAAATGTTTGAATCATGACATAAGGTTGGTTGATCCTGATTCTTGGTAGCATAGAGAATCGAGTTGTGCAAAAATTTGTATGAGTTATGTATCGAATTTAAGAGAAATCAAGGCAAAGCTTGAGTGCTTCAGTCGACTTGTATATAACCAAATTATAAACGTGAGTTGGGCCATGAATAGTAGCAAGCCAATTTGTTGGGCTAGGAATAGTGATATAGTCCGTTTGGTTTATAATTAGTTTTAAACAATATTCGTGGTCCGTGTGTGAGCTCGTTCCATGGTATTGAAATCATGTATCAATGTTTAAGTTATCGTAGCGTGATAACGTAATTAAATGAGATAATGCCTCATTAACAAGTGTCAGAAAATAATAAATACGCATTTTCTGATAATTAATCATAGTTAAATAAATGGAAAATTGCCATTTGTTACACTACACTCCCAAGAAACTGTATGTCGAATTTCATATTCTCATTCAAATGTTTTATAGCTTAACGAGACCCTAAGTGAATGCTTCTCGACACATGTAAAATCTCACACAATATTTATCCAATTTTATCAAACTCGATCTAACTTTTTTTCCCCTAGCTCATTCGAGTTTCTATGATCGAATATAAGTTTAAAGGATCATTCCCCACCTTTTCCCATAATATGACACGTTAAATTTTGTTTTAGACCATTTCTATATGTCGTACGAAGCATATATATGTGCATATACAAGCAACTCGGTACATAACCAAGTCTACACATCAAAACCCCCTCCTAAGCTACTACATACTCGAGTATTATTCTTATTCCTCTGCTAAAACATCAAATCAAGCAACTTGTGGAGTATTATACATTATATCGAGTAGTAATATATGCACAAATACCCATGCCATAACTCCTATTCACACACAAGAGTTTATCCTATTTTTTCCCAAGTTTTTCTCCCTTTGCTGAGCCCTCAAGAAGCCAAAAGCCTTCTACCATCATTTCGAGTTCATTCCAAGTCATATAGCCTCATTCGAACCGTTTTGTGATTGTTCTAACGTGTGAGAAGTGCTCCTTTCGATTTCTTGATCATTCGAACGTATAAACACCAACATAAAGGTGTTGTAGGTCTTCCTAAACTCTTTTCAATTCATTCATATCGATTATATTCACCTCATGCATTGTTCCATAGTTCATTCGATCTATATTTCATTTTTATGCACTATTTACGCTTTCGTTTTATTTATTTTACGTTATGCACATTGACCTCCTTCATGGATGGCTAGAAACTTGTGTTTTATCTCTACTCGACACTTACTTACTTGTTTCTTGAAGAGTGTGTAAATACTCATCATTTTACACCCATTAAAGACACAAAAATGACCTAAAACACCCGATATATATTGCAGATATCCTTGGTTTGTGTTTTATGTGTTTCAGGTACTGAAGGATTGAAAACGGAACAAAAACAAATATTTTTGGATCGACTCGACAACAATTGATCAAGTGAAGACAAAAGTCAAAGACAAAGTTAAGTCAACCCCCAAAAATACCAAAATGACACAACTGGCCCTTGAAGATAATTTTCAGAATTGGCATAATTAGTCCTTGGATTTTCAGATTTTACAATATTGGTCCCTTAAATTTAAACCTATTCCATATCTAATCCAAGTAAAATAACCCAGCTAATAAACCCAGCCCACACACTAAACTAAACCCAGCCAACCAAAACATAAACCCAAGTCCAATCCAAATAACCCGACCCACTTTATTTCCCTTTAACTAATACCAGGTTTGACTTCGGTCAAATCCGCCTTCTCAATACCATTACCCGCCTAAACCATACCACCCCCTCCTCCTTATCCCTGACACATCCACCCCCCTCCAAGCTTCCTCAACACACTTCCTAACAAACCAGGAAGCATTAATTGCTTCTTCCCCATCACAAGTTACCAGGCCATGATGAAAAACCCACTCACACCATTTTGGTGCCAAAATCCATTTAGACGACTGAGATGAGTTCAAGCTAATCCAAGGGCTTCAAAGTGATCAGAGGAAGATAAGAGGCTTATCCCACCTAGTTGTAGTATAAATAGAACACTTTGTAGCCTTAATTAAAAAGTAGTAGTTTATGTTTAATCGTATTGTAATTTTAATTATTTAAGTTTATCAATTTTAAATTCCAGTTATTAATGCAAGTTACTTTCAGTCTGTTTATCATTAATCTTTGTACAATTTCCATTAGTTAATGTTAAATCCAAGTTTTTAAGTTTCTATGTTGTACTGAGAATTCGAATTAAGTTAAGTGTTATTGAATATAGCCTCTTTTCTGTTTCTATAAGCTCATATAAGCTTAATATAGCTTAGTGTGAGCTTATTTTAGTTCAGTTCAGTCTCATTCCAAGATATCAAAAAAAGTCAAAGAAAGTCAACTGGAGGTCAAGATAAGCAGTTCTGGATGATAAGCTGCTCATGGAAGAGCTTATGGGGTTTTCTAGCTTTTTTATGACAAGCTAGGTGTGTTTCTGAACTAGTTCTAATGTTCTATAGGCCAAGTCAATTGTAAGCTCATTCTTCAAGTTTTTGCATTCTACTACACTACTGCTTATTACACTGCTTATTGCTTTCTATTTGCTTATCTGTTCTATTTAAAGTATTTATAGGCTAGTCTGGTTGTTAGTATAAGCTTAATTCTCAGTTTTACTTAAAAAGCTAAAAACAGTCCTAAATAGCATATATAGGATATAGCTTAATAGTGCTTACTTCAATCTGAAAAGTTGTTCAATAAGGTCTAACTAAGTTATCAAATCAGTTTTTATCAGAAACCTAGCTTAATTTGCCTTTTGCTATTGATAAATCAAAATCAGCCCTTCTAAAGGACTGTTTGGCTCAAATGGGTTGTTATGGGTTGTCACTGTTCATCTACACTTGTGGTTAGTTTAATCTTGCTCAGAATAACCATCATCAGCTGTTTTTAGGAACTTATAAGTTAATTTGAAGGATTTGGAGAATTTGTGACAACCAGTACTTTTCCACTAATATTTTAATAATAAATTTCTATTTATTATTGCACGACTGTTAAACTAAACAATTATATATCTACTTTGGGAAGAAAACCCGCACGCAGTAGCGTACAATAACTCGCCAAAATTATTTAAACTTATCAGTAAAAGTGAATTTATCATTTCTAACAATTTCAGACACTAACGAATCAAAAACGAGAGGTTATCTATTTTTTCTGAAAAACTGACACCACACGCGTACCGACACCAATTTAGTAAAGGTTGAACTTTAAAATTCATTTTTAGGAGTCAACAAATTTATTTTACATCAATATCGTAAAAACGACCCCAGAACTATATTTCTCACATTTACGTGAAACCGCGTTAAGAAGCTCGATTTCCAGGAGAAGCAAAGTCACACTAATAACATCAAACTCACCTAAATCAATATCTCTGTCGAGTAAAGCAAGGGGAGAATGAAGGTTGTGGCTAGCTTGGAAATCGAGTGGACATTCTTGGGTGACTCTTGGATTCGATCTAACATCAGTTATTGGATTCGATCTAACATCAGTTCTTTGTAAGGATATTTTTTTCTACTCAATCTTGTAATACTTGTTTACTTGTTGAAACTTTCGAATGGTATATGAACCGAGTGATTTTGGTTCCTGTTAAGACCCACTCGATTTGATAATCATATTATGATTTTTATGCTAATTTCGATTATCAGTGTATGTATGTCGATTATGTTGGTTGTGGTGTGGCTTAAAAATGATTTTAAAAATTAGTTGTTGGCTCAAAATCTTGAATCTGTGTCGTTGTTAGATTAGTCTTGGATCGGTTAAGTTTTTCCCCAAAAAGTGCTACTGTAAAATATTTGATCTTTGCTCGAATGGTTGTAGTTATGGGTCAAGAACTAGAATGGCCGAACTTGGTTTTTAAAATATGTTACTGTGAATGGTATTCCTTGCTCAAATGGTGCGAATTTTGGGTCAAGAGCTACACTAGTCAAAAATCTTTAATCTTAAGTTATGCCCGCGAGGTGTTTGTGGAAATGCCAATTCGGAAATCAAGTCGGGAATAGGCTAGCTATTGTCTTGAACTCGAACTCTTATGGTGTTTTTGGCTGTCAAACGAGGACACCATGTTTGGGTTGTTGTTGGTCCCTTTACACGATTAGAATTAACTAGAAAGTTAATCTATTAGTGTTAATGACTAATACAATGTTTAAGGATTATTCTAACAGTTATAAAACGTGAATGTAAAAACAACAATATTTTTCAACGTTTAAATTCTTATTAGAAATAATTCCAAGAATCTATACCCAAGTGTTTTGCGGAACAAACACTTGGGATTGAATAGACAAGGGTATGGGGTGTCTCCTATCGAAACTCAAGCTTTGCTTGAGTGGTAACAATATACCCACTGAGCTATCTCAGTGAGTTGTATACTCTTTGTAGGAGAGAAGTTTCTTTGTAAAAGTTCAAGACTTTAATTATACAAAGCACACTTTAACTTCTCTCACAGTTGATCTATTTATACACAAGTATTCTAAGTATAAGTGATTAAATATAATACAAGTTGTTGAGGTTGCGTGTCTGACAATTACAAATAGTAATTGTCATTTCCAAGAACCAATAGGAAAGGGCTAAATAAGTCTTTGGGAGTTGTTGGCTGACACTCCATGACTTTTAGCCGCAATAGGGAAGGTAGAGTCTGACAAGAGAAGAGTGTTGGGTTTACACTCTTATCTTCTCAGATCTTTTCCCTATTGTTCCCGCCTTTTCTTCAGGCGTTGGTTCCTCAGTCATTCAATCACTTTGTTGGTTGAGGAGACTGGGGTTCAGTGAGCTCTTATCCAATACTCACTGAAACCATCATCTTCTTCTTTGGCTTAAGTCCTACTCAGGGAGTACCGCCTTCCTGAGTAGTGAATCCTTCTTCTTGAATTCGCCTTAAGCATCCTGAAGATGACTCACTGAGAGGCTGTTCTCTCAGTGACTTGAATTGTTCTCGGTTTAAGTTAACACTTAGTTAATTTGTGTCCAAATCATGTTCGAAGCATTCTTGGGTTTTACAAGACCCAACAATCTCCCCCTATTTGGATATAAATTATTCCTAAGTGTTTTTGATCAGATATGAGTGAGCTAAAGACTTCTGCTCATACTGAATGTACTAGAATGTAAATAAGGACACTGGAATAATAAAAACATCATCTTATTAATATCATTTACAAGTCCTAACAAAACTAAGTACAAAAGGGATAGTGGTGGGTATTCAGGCAGGTCATCAGTTCAACTTGATTCCAAGGGCTTCAAGCTTGGGCTTCTTTGACTGCAGCTCATGTTGGTCAGGATGTTCATTGATTTTTCTTTTCAGGTCATGACAAAACCTTACATTCTCAGGACTCTTGAGTGGAGAGGCCATTATCAGAAAGCCTAGCATAGCTTTGATCCCTGATAGATCAATATCAATCCACCTCTGGAAGGCTTTGTCACCAAACTCATCAATGAAGAACAAACCTCTTTCAGGCTGTTCAATGACCATATTGTTCCTGAAAGGAACACCTTCAGGGAGAGCCCTATTGCAGTCAAGACCAGGAATCTTGATCTCAGGCTCAGCTTCTATCTTCTTTCTTTTCCTTGAAGAAGACTGAGAAGTAGCAGGTTGTGCAGATTCAGGTAGAGGAGATTGAATGCCAAGTTCCTTAGGTGCTGCTGCCAATCTTTCATACCTCAGACTCAAAGACTTCATCAGATTAGGGACCACAACATTTGATTTCTTTGCTATTAATGGACCCAACTCGTCCAATTCAGTGATCCCAAAGTCAGCGAATCTGAAAGGTGAATGAACATCAAAGTTTCTCTTGTCAGCACCTCTGTAGACAGTGACAACGGCAGGATTGGTGTTTCTTTGAATATGAACATCAGTGATTGGTTCTGGCTTTAACCTTTCATTCATGTACCACTGATATTTCTTAATCCTATTCTGCCTGATCTCTTCAGCCCGTTTGGCTCTTTCCTCCCTTTTCTGCCTGAGAGTGGTCATCTCCTCAGACTGAGCTTTCACAAAGGTCATACCACCTTTTCTTCCTGAGAGATCCTTAGCCTCAAGACCAATTTTCTCAGCCTCCTCATGAACAACCTTGATTAAGGCAGACTTGCTTGCCTCCTCCTCTTCCTTCAACTTCTTCTTTGCCTCCTCTTCCTGAAGATAAGTACTGAGTTCATCAGCTGAGAAGTGGTAAAGAACTCCATCAATTTCATATGGGATCCTGAGAGGTGATTCAGGATCCTTTGCAACCGTGATAGGTGCTGGTTGAGGCTCAGGCTCAGTGAGAATGCCTTTGCCTTTATCTTGATGGGAGGAAGAGGCTTCCTCAGTGTGAGAAGGAATCTCCCCCTCAGTGTGAGAAGGAGGTTGTTGGCTTGAGACTCCAGTGTCTTTCTCCCCCTCAACTGTTGCATGAGCCATGGTGATAGCAAGAGTTGGAGTCACTGGAGTAGTAGGACCTTTGAAGGCCTGATAGATCTCAGTCATCATTGATTTGATGTCCGAGGTGTCTTTCTGAAGACTCGAGATCTGATCTGCCAGAGAAGCCTGAGAAGCTTCGATGCCTGACATCCTTGAGCCAAGAGACCATGCCAAGGATGTGGAAGATTGTGCCCAAGTACCAAGATGTTTTTCCTGAAGACCCATGGTAGTCCTGATTGAGTCCAAGGAGGTAGTAAGACCCTGAAGGTTAGAATCCTTCAGTAAGCTGAAGAGATCATGGATTTCAGCTGACTGCTTCTGATAAGTCTCAGCAGCTTGAAGGATCTTTT
Source organism: Artemisia tridentata subsp. tridentata (assembly GCA_021014915.2). Lineage (NCBI taxonomy): Eukaryota > Viridiplantae > Streptophyta > Magnoliopsida > Asterales > Asteraceae > Artemisia > Artemisia tridentata. The sequence goes on from CP139508.1 coordinate 240,051,242, forward strand.
CAGTGAGTATGGGGTCATCTTTAACAGCTGTCTGAATAGTACCAAGGCTTTTGGTGATGCCTTCAAGAGAAGGATTGAACTTCTGGAAATGAAGATCAATAGCTGTCAGGGAATGTTTGGTGTCTGATTGGATTTCGATCACATCTTCATGAAAACTTTCAACATCTGCCTTCAGGTTGGCATAGTGAACAGCTGCTTCAGTGTGTTGATCAAACATCTCTTCAGTGAGACCAGTGAAAAGAGCTCTGTTGGTCTTAAGTAGGAATTTGACCAATGTTCTTTCAGTGAGGGGAAGAGAGTTATCATACTTTTGGAGGATGTCCCCAGTATCAGAAGATTCAGGAGACTTCGAACCTGACTTTTCACTTTGGCTTGGAGAGGACTGATGTGATGGTTCAGGTTGTTCAGGTTGTACATCAGTTTCCATATCCTCTCCTGCCTCAAAAATCTCTTCTTCACTCTCTTCCCTGAGCTCTTCATCAGACTCCATAAAAGCCTGATAGTCCCCCATGGACTCAATACCCAAAAAATCAACCGGCTCCTCTTTATAAAAAGATTTGCCTTCGGTTTGGTCAGGTCCTGACCCCTTTGTCATAATAACTGAGTGGGTTTTCTCAGCCTGACTAGCCATAACAACTGGGGTAACACCAGCCTGGCTTTTGGGGGCAGTTCCTGAAGGACTGGATCCGCCTGAGGGGTTGATGGGTTCCATATCAGCGGGTTGTTTCTTTCCCTCTGAGTCTTTGTCCCCCTTAGCACCTTCAACTACTGATGGGTGCTTTCCAGTAGTATCACTAGGTACTGATTGTGAAAATTTGTGGACCCCCTTCCCATCAGGATTGTGCTGTCCTTCAGGGGATTTAGGGTCCTTTACTCCCTGAGATCCTGAGGATGATTTCTCAGGAACGTTAACGGGATGTGAATGTTTGTGGGTCCCCTTCTCAGTAAGGTAGTGCTGCCTTACCGAGGATTTAGAACCCTTTCCTCCCTTGGGAACTGATTGTTTTTTGACAGCTCCTTCATCGGGATGTGAGGGGGTGTGGGTCCTCTTCCCAGTAGGGTGGTGCTGCCCTACCGAGGGTTCAGGACCCTTTCCTCCCTTGGGCACTGATTGTGATTTATCAGTACCTTCATCGGGATGTGAGGGGGGAATGCTTCCTGATCTGTCTGACTTGTTTTTGTCAGTTGGACCATGTGGAATGGGAGTGCCCGAGGTCACTGAGGATGATTGCTCAGTGACTTCCGTTGGCCTTTGTTTTGAGGTCAAGAGGGTCTCAGAAATGGGTGTCTCAGAGGTCTCGGCCTTTTTCAACCTCTTTTTGAGGTTGAGTTGGTTTTGAGGATCAGTCTCAGTGGCGAGTGGCTTGGGTCTAACCACCTGGCTGGACTGACCCTTCTTTGTCTTCTTCACCTTTTTGGTCGGTGAAGGAACAGGAGAGATAGCGTCATTGCCCTGAATGACTGATTGCATGTATTCAGTCAGGGCAATCTGTGTAACCTCACTTATGCTACTAGTGAAGTTTGACTTGTGCAGTACCTCAGGCTTCGTACCTTCTGCATCAGTCCTCACATAGTCAGAACCGAGTAGGTCCTGAAGCACACAGGAAACAAATCTAGGATAGGACATGTGCCTTTGCCTATGTTTTCCTGAGAGCTTAGCAACGAGGTCTCGGAAGATTATTCCTCCGATGTCTATTTTTGTACCCTCAAGGAGACTGAACAACATCAATTGTTGTGATGAGTTCAATTGTTCCGTAGAGGATTTATTTCCACCCAGGACCTGAATGACAAATGTCATCAGTATCCTCCAAATAGGGTGGAACCATGTTTTGACTACTGGAGCCTTTTCCAGTAAGCCTCCCACAGACATTTCAGGGCGTCTGGGGTCATGGGGTGCAAGAAAGATCAGTTCATTCTTTATTTCCTGATCAGTAGGGTTGGGGGAAAAGGCTTCAGCAAAGTCAAGGCCTGTGGCTTTGATGAATGCTGAGTAGTCAAAGGAGAGGGTTCTGCTCCCATTCATCACCGTGAAGGTGATGATTGACTCTTTGGTGTCTTTGGGGCTGGTTGCCACAGCCGTACACCAGAATTCCCTCAAATAGTCATGATAGATGACTGAGGGGGTATGGGTGAAAGCCTTTGCAAGAAAACAATTACGAAGATATTTCATAACGTTCTTGTAGGCTGGGTACATTTGTGGATATGAGAAATTTCCCATCACATTATTTTTGGTTAGGTCTACACCCTCCATTGTGAAATCCACGTTGGGGGCATATTTCACAGCTTTAGAAGAAGCCATTTATGGGTAAGTCTGGGTTTGACTAGGGTTAAAGGGGTTCTAAAGCTTAAGAATGCACACACAATTTGTTTTTGAGAAAAGAAAATGGCAGAGTTTAGCTTAAAAATTCTATAAAAACGTGTGTGTGAATTCTTCTGGTTGGGGTATTTATAGGAAAGAGGAGATGGGGGTGTTTTGGTCATTTGAGCAAATCGTTATTTATTCAAAAAAAATTATTTGGAAATTGATTTGAATAATAAGTTTTGGGATCCGCATTTAATGCCAACACTCCACTTTCCAGGTTTAGCGCAACAGTCGAGGTGAACAGTTGAGCAGTTCTGCAAAAGTGCAACTTGCAGAGTTGAGTCATCACATATTTGAAATGTGATTGGAGAGGCATTTAATGCCAAGTGGGAATGTGGTGGCCCATAGGTGGAAGCCAGAAAGGCTAAAAGGAACAAATATTCTTGAATTAAATATGTGTTCAGTTACCAACCTCGGACATTTACTAACTAGATACTTAGAGCATTTAAGTTAGTAATTAATGTCCTTTTCAGGGTCCTGAATGACTTTTCATTCAGTGATTGGTATTCAGGGACTTGGGTTTAGTCACTGATGATTCAGGAATGAGGATTGATTCCTGAGACAAGGATTCAGGAACTTGGGTTTAGTTCCTGAGGATGATGATTCAGTGAGATGTTTTCACTGATATACATATTTAGTCAGGGACCTGAGATGTTAAGAATTTACACTTTTGTTGGAAAAAATTAGTCAGTGGACTGATTCTCTATATCCAACATTCCTAATTCAGCTTTCAGTCTTGTGAAGGTTGGTTCATCCAAAGGTTTGGTGAAGATATCAGCTAACTGATATTCAGTAGGAATGAAGTGTAATTCAATGTCGCCATTTATGACATGGTCCCTGATGAAGTGATATCTGATATCAATATGTTTTGTTCTCTGATGAAGAACAGGGTTGTTAGAGATTGCAATTGCACTTGTGTTATCACAAAAGATGGGTACCATCTTGTACTGAATTCCATAGTCACTGAGTTGACTTTTCATCCAGAGTACATTTGCACAACAACTAGCTGCAGCAACATATTCAGCCTCAGCTGAGGATAGGGCAACTGATTGTTGCTTCTTAGCACTCCAACAGACTAATTTCCCACCTAGAATTTGGCAGGAGCCTGATGTGCTTTTTCTATCCATGTTGCATCCAGCATAGTCAGAGTCTGAGTATCCTTTGAGATCAAGTCCTGAGCACTTTGGATAGTATAATCCAAGGTTAGGAGTGCCCTTCAGGTACCTGAATATCCTTTTCACAGCAGTGACATGAGATTCTCTTGGGTTAGATTGATATCTGGCACATAGACATACTGAGAATTGGATATCAGGCCTTGATGCAAGTAGATACATCAGTGATCCTATCATTCCTCTAAAGAGAGTTTGATTGACTGGTTTACCAGTTAGGTCAGGACCAAGGTTGTTTGGGGGAGCCATGGGAGTTTTGACTGAGGCACAGTCACTGAGATCATACTTCTTCAGTAGATTCTTTACATACTTCTCTTGACTGATAGTGGTTCCTCTATCAGTCTGCTTGATCTGAAGACCAAGAAAGTATGTCAGTTCCCCCATCATGCTCATTTCAAACTTCTTTGCCATTAGTTTTTCAAATTGTTTGCAAAGTTTGAAACTTGTTGAGCCAAAGATGATGTCATCTACATACACTTGTACTAGTATGACATCATTATTTGTCTTATAGATAAACAATGTGTTGTCTATCTTGCCTCTGACAAATTTGTTTTGGATTAAGAAGGCTGAGAGAGTCTCATACCATGCCCTGGGAGCTTGCTTTAGTCCATAAAGGGCTTTGTTAAGCTTATAGACATGATCAGGAGACTCATGGCTTTCAAATCCAGGAGGTTGCTCAACATAAACTTCTTCTTTCAGTGATCCATTTAAGAATGCACTTTTGACATCCATTTGGTACACCTTGAAGTTCATGTATGTAGCAAAAGCAAGGAAGATCCTGATGGCTTCCATCCTTGCTACTGGTGCAAATGTTTCTTCATAGTCAATGCCTTCTTGTTGATTATAGCCTTTGGCTACAAGTCTGGCTTTGTTTTTAATGACTATGCCATTTTCATCAGTTTTGTTTTTGAATACCCATTTCATGCCAATGACTGAGACATTCTCAGGACATTTGACCAAGGTCATTACCTTGTTTCTGTCAAATTGTTCTAGTTCATCATGCATGGCCTGAACCCAACTTGGATGTTTAAGTGCTTCTTTAACACTTTTGGGTTCAATTGTGGAAATGAAGTCCACAAATAGGCATTCATTGGATGAGGCTGCTCTCAGTTCAGCAGCCATGCTTCTTGTGAGCATGCCTTCAGAAGGCTCACCAATGATATTGACAAGTTCTATATCCTGAGATCTGGTCCAACTATCCTGAGGTCTTGGGAGTGGGTTAGAACTTGTAGAAGCCTGATGGGTATGATCAGGATTGGACACAAGATTTCCATTTTCTTGTGTGTCTAAGTGGGTTGTGTCATCACTGAGATTGTTTGGGTCCTGAGTATTTTGTTCAGACTGAAGGATATCATCAGTTCTTGTATGTGCTTCAACAAACTCAGTGATGGTTGGGTTTGGTAGGTTGTGAGGGATAATGTAGTAGGAGAGGTTAGCATCATCTTGATACTGGGTAGAAGAATTGTTTTCAGACAGATATTCATCAGGAGGATATCTAGAAGAATTATCAATTCCTATTTCATCTACTGAGGCAGTTGAGAACCTGATAGTATCAGTGCTCTCATCAAAGGTAACATGAAATGTTTCCTCAGTCTGCTGTCTCCTTGTGTTGAACACTTTGAAGGCTTTTGAGACAAGTGAGTATCCTAGGAAGTATCCATCATCAGCTTTTGCATCAAATTTTCCTAGGTGATCCTTGTGATTATGAATAAACACAGGACACCCAAAGACATGAAAGTAGCTGATGTCAGGGATTCTTCCTTTGAATAACTCATATGGGGTTTTCCCATGTCTCTTGACAATTATGGATCTGTTTTGTGTATAACAGGCAGTTTTGACTGCTTCAGTCCAAAAATGGTTGGAAAGGACTGATCCACATAGCATTGTCCTGGCAGCTTCAATGAGTGTTCTGTTTTTCCTCTCAGCAACACCGTTTTGTTCAGGTGTGTATGGAGAGGAAAAGTTTTGGGAAATACCTTTCTCATCACAGAAACTTTCAAGTTCATTATTTTTGAACTCAGTCCCATTGTCAGTTCTAATTTGTTTGACTTTAATGTCATTTTGGTTTTCAATGTTCCTGACAAAGGACATAATTGTTTCAGCTGCCTGACTCTTTTTGATCAGGAAGAATACCCAGGTGTATCTTGAGTATTCATCCACTATGACCAGAGTATACTTCTCATGGTTAATAGACCTTGGACTGACAGGTCCAAATAGATCCATATGGAGAAGATGTAGGCAGTTCCTGATGGAAAAGTTGGTTTTGGTTTTAAAGGATGCTCTGTGATGTTTACCTTTTTCACAGGCTGAGCATGGTTTATCCTTAGAAAACACAAGTGATGGTAAGCCAATATTTTGTTTCAAAATCCTTTTGGACCTTGTTTTGGTTTACAAGATTGTTGGGTGGACTGAAATATTTTAGGTTGAAACTTGCTAGTTCCTGAAAATTTGTAAGAGGGTTCTGAGAAAGTTTTAGAATAACAGTCCTTAGCAAAATGACCCTTTTTACCACATTTAAAGCATTCAGTGGTTTCATTTGCTTTTGATTTTGTAAAGTTGGACTGATTTCTTTTGATGAAACGTTTTGAACTAGCAAGGAGTGCCCTCTCTTGGAATTCCAAGTTCAGGTCATTTAGGTATTCCTCATCAGTCCTTTCATCAATTTCTTCTTCAGAAACCTCTTGAGTATCCTGCACAACACCATTAGAATAGAAAGCAGTTGATATGGGTGTTGAGGTTAAGGCCTTTTTGGACTCATGTGTTTTTGAGTCAGGGTATCTCCTTGAGATCAAGTTGTCTTCATAGACAAACTTCCCATAAATTTCAGGGAGCTCTAGGGTCTGAATGTGGTTAGCATTCCTCAGGCCTTGTGAGAAGTTGAGCCACTTCTCAGGGAGACTGTTGACAAAGCCAACATTTGTCTCATGTTTGGTCAGTACAACACCATCATTTGATAATTCATTTATCAAAGTTTTGTATCTGGTGTAGGTCTGTGAGAGACTTTCAGAGTCCTTTGCCCTGAAAGTATTATACTCAAGTTTAAGGTCCATGACCCTATTTTCCTTGGTATCTGAGGGACCCTCAAAGCTGTTTACCAAGTCATCCCAAGTTTGCTTGGCTGTTAGACAGTTGATGACTGATTCCATTATATCGTCAGGAAGACATGATATAAGGATGCTTTTCAGGCGTTGGTCTTGATTGACCACCCTCCTCTCATCTATGGTCCATTGGGCTTCAGGCTTGTTTAGCCCTGTGCCAGTCTTAGGGACAAATGGGCCATCCCTGATACAGGTGATGTAGTAGGGTTCCATACCAGTAAGATAGCAAATCATACGCTTCTTCCATTTGCTAAATTTCCCAGTTTCAAGTCTGGGTGCAACAGCTGAGTAGCTGCCACCCTTTTTGTCGACTAGCTGGGGTACATTGATATCAGCCATAGTAGGATCTTGGTTTTTTAAAAACCTAGAGCACTCTTGGTTAGTTTAAAAGATTTTATAAACCAGAGGCTCTGATACCACTTGTTGGTCCCTTTACACGATTAGAATTAACTAGAAAGTTAATCTATTAGTGTTAATGACTAATACAATGTTTAAGGATTATTCTAACAGTTATAAAACGTGAATGTAAAAACAACAATATTTTTCAACGTTTAAATTCTTATTAGAAATAATTCCAAGAATCTATACCCAAGTGTTTTGCGGAACAAACACTTGGGATTGAATAGACAAGGGTATGGGGTGTCTCCTATCGAAACTCAAGCTTTGCTTGAGTGGTAACAATATACCCACTGAGCTATCTCAGTGAGTTGTATACTCTTTGTAGGAGAGAAGTTTCTTTGTAAAAGTTCAAGACTTTAATTATACAAAGCACACTTTAACTTCTCTCACAGTTGATCTATTTATACACAAGTATTCTAAGTATAAGTGATTAAATATAATACAAGTTGTTGAGGTTGCGTGTCTGACAATTACAAATAGTAATTGTCATTTCCAAGAACCAATAGGAAAGGGCTAAATAAGTCTTTGGGAGTTGTTGGCTGACACTCCATGACTTTTAGCCGCAATAGGGAAGGTAGAGTCTGACAAGAGAAGAGTGTTGGGTTTACACTCTTATCTTCTCAGATCTTTTCCCTATTGTTCCCGCCTTTTCTTCAGGCGTTGGTTCCTCAGTCATTCAATCACTTTGTTGGTTGAGGAGACTGGGGTTCAGTGAGCTCTTATCCAATACTCACTGAAACCATCATCTTCTTCTTTGGCTTAAGTCCTACTCAGGGAGTACCGCCTTCCTGAGTAGTGAATCCTTCTTCTTGAATTCGCCTTAAGCATCCTGAAGATGACTCACTGAGAGGCTGTTCTCTCAGTGACTTGAATTGTTCTCGGTTTAAGTTAACACTTAGTTAATTTGTGTCCAAATCATGTTCGAAGCATTCTTGGGTTTTACAAGACCCAACATGTTTGGGTTGTACTCGAACATAGTGGATCTCTTCGTTATAACACTCGAATGTCAATACGAGTCTTGCGTTTTTATTCTTGGTGCGTGAAATCCTTTCGACCCAAACTTGTTGTCTCGAAAATGAAGCAAATAGGTTTAGAAGTTAGTATTGTCGAACTAGATTCTTCGTTGTAAATAAGTGGTGTAGCCAAAACTAGCACGAACTTGAGTGGTACTCAAGAACGTGGCTTGGAGGTGTTAAACTCGAGTACGAATTCGGGTTGAAATACTCCAACAATCGAGTAATAATTGTCGTTAGACTCGTGGTAGAAAACCCACCCCGATGGGTGCCTTGGCATTCGGCTTATAAGTCCCTAAAGGACCTCAAGATAGGCCTCGCCTCGATGCCTACCCAAGGCCCCGACTACCCCTCGAAAAGGCTGCGGTTTGTGTGGTTTAAGACTTCCCCGAACCGTGTCAAAGTTCGAGTCTAGTGGCTTTCGTAGTTACAAATTTAACTTGTTTAAAATATTTTGTTCCTTTTCTTTCCTGCGTTAACTAAAATGGCCAAATAAGACTTTATATTTTTTGTTGCTACAACTCGTTCCTGCTGCTTTTGTTTCTATTGTTGCTACTACTGAAAATCGCTTGGGCCCAGCCCATCTATAATACTTGTGGCCAAGTCCATTAGTAGTATTGTATCCTTGAATCAGCCCATATAAATTTCCCTTAGACCAGCCCACTTATAAATGGGTGTGAACCAGTCCATCGCAAGTCAAAGGGAGCCATCCTCAAATTATTTAGCTCACTATTTAAAGGGCCCAACAGGTCATAGCCTGTCTCCGTTAATTTCGTTCAGGCAGCAGCCCGCCCCCTCCTCGATACCTATTTTTCTGTCATTCATAACTCGTCATGTTTTCTTTACAAACAATCGTCCATTTATACGACAACTATAAAATAACTCGACACACTTATTTGATATAAACTTGTGAATTGATTAAACACACGACGATGATATATAAAATTTGACAAATCTTATTACTTCAATGTTACGAACTATTTTAAGCAAACACATCGCTAAGAATACTTATTACACCTATTTATATATTTAGACAACGTCACGATTCTTATATATACTCGTATAATCATTTAAATACCAATCGTCCTATAGATCGTTCACATCGACATGTCATGATCCTTATCCTTCATGCGTATTCTTCTGAATATTTTAACTCAAGAGTCACCATTTCTATTCTTTTAAACATCCGTGCACTCCGTTGAGCCAATATCCAAAAATATTAAAAACATGGTTTTTAAACTTAAAGGCTGCCACACCAGCAACACCAACATAAACTTTTGAAATAATTGAAACCTTTGAACTTGAACTAAAACATACTTTACTAATCTAGGTCGCGTGTCGGTGCTGCACTCTAATTAAAATACTTGTGATTACGCTACTACTTGTCAAGGTGAGTTCATGGCCCCTACTTTTACTTGTTTTACAACTGTTTTGGGGGAGAATACATGCTCGTTTTTAATTAAACTCTATGACTGTTTGTTTGGAAAATGCAAACTATTTACTCCCTATTTGACTGTTTGGCTGAAATACTTGAATGTTCACTCGACTGCATTATATGTACACATAACACACACATTGACCAGGGGTACTGGACGAACACATATAACAGGACCGGGTGTAACGGTCACATGACCGGGTGAAACGGTCACATGACCGGGTGTAACGGTCACATTACCGAGTGTAACGGACATACTACCAAGTGTAATGGTCATTACGAGCGTACCGCTTAACCAAACAATATATTACTTCTGTTTACCAGGAACAAATCTTATTTGGCAGTGGGTTGTAAACACACAGGTTGCAAGTCTTGTATGGGCGGGACTTGTGACTGAGTGGATTTACAATTCCTTTGCCGGGAAATCGTTATTCAAATGCTTTACATTTTCCACTAAAACCTATGAACTCACCAACCTCGTGTTGACACTTTTTAGCATGTATTTTTAGGTTTAAGGCGATAAACTAGTTGTGAAGGCTTTTGGCAGGGCATGGCATGGTCATAGAAGACTCTGATATTCAGGACCACTTAAAATCTATTATGGGCTTATATTTCCGCACCATTTTTTTTAATGTTGTAAACAAACCACTTTTGAATATGAAATCTATTTTAAATGGTAGAGGTAAAACTATTCTTTATACTTTGTGTTGTGATACCAATTTAGTAGCACCCAAACATGTATGCTTCCGCTAAACCAGATTTGGGGGTGTTACAGAATTTGAGTTGGGTTCTTTTCTTTTAGAACCTCAACTGTTCAAATCTGCTTATCTTAGAGATAAGCAGATTTTGTGCTTGCTTTTGGCATTTCTAAGTTCAAACTAGTGAATTAAGTTGGTAGTCAAGAGTAGAAACCATCTCAATAGGATTTGAACAAGTTTGACCATTTTTGGTCTAGTCTGCACATCAGACTTCATTAGTGCAGTCTGCAACAATTTTCATGCCACCATTAAGTGCTTATTTGTCATAATCAATGCCTGAATTTCAGTAATCAAATAGTTTTCCAGTTGATCTTTGCTTATTTCCATTCCCAGACCCTTTCCTAGCTTATTTGAGCTTCAAATCAAGCTCAAAAGTCTCTTATCCACACAAGCATACACTGAGCAATCAGTGTACACTTGTCTGGACTAGCCACTTTCTTAGCTTATTTTTAAGCAACAAAATAAGCTTGTCTTGGTCTGATTATTGGTTTCCTAGATCCTCAGTATGTGAACTTTAAGTGGAATCAGTTTTTGTGGTGTTTAGTTGTCATTTAAGTGCTTATAATTAAGCTTGAATGTGCCTTGGTTGACTGCAATTGCCCTGTGCAATCAGTCCTCTATTTGCTTATTTGATTTTCATTCAGTGCTTATTTGTTTGTTCTTGTGCTTTTTCAGTTTTCATTTTAGCTTATTGTCAGTCTCTTAGCTTATTTCAGTGTTTCCCTTAGCTTATTATAGCTTATCAGACCTTTTTCTTAAAAAGCTTGGCTATTTCCCTTTTAACCAACTGATCAGCAATCATTGGCTTTTTCTGGGCTTATTTGAGGTTTTCAAAAAAGGTTGTAGTTATAAAAATTGCTTATCACCTTGTGCTTAATCAGTTTCAATAAGAAAATTCCAAAAATAAAATAAAAAGCAAAAAGGCATTGCAGGGATTCGAACCCTGGCCACCCAGCTTACCACACACACACCTTACCACTCTGCCCTTGGGTCTTTTTCAGATAATCTTTGCACTTTATTTCTTTTAACCCTTATTTCTCTCTATTTGCTTAATTACACTGTTTTGCTTATAAACAGCTTATTCCAATAAGTTGTGACTGTCTTGTTAATTTTCCTAGCTTCAGTGTGGTTTGAAATATTTTCCAGCAAAGTTTCAGATTTTTCTGAATAGTTTTAGTATTTTTAATAATTTAATTAGTTTAAAACAGTTTTTAATTCATAATAAAAAATATAAAAATCAGAAAAATATAAATCTTCTTTCTAAAATTTTCTTTTGTCATATATAACTTAGGAAAAATAATATTACACTTGTAGGATTAATTTTTATAAATTTTGCTTTTTAAACCCGTTTTTGTAATTCCCGTTTCGCGTTTTTAATATAATTTGTTTTAATCTTAATTTTCTTTTGAGAATTTGTTTCTCATTTCTAAATTAGAATTAAAAAATACAAAATTTCATATCCCAATCATCAGTCACTTTAATTCCCAACCTTACACGATTGTCCATTCCAACCTCGCTAGGACACGACCCGGGTGATCACTTGCCCGGTATCACACATATCACAAGCGTGAGTTTTTGCAAGTTAACCTTTTTCCTAAAAGGTTGATTTGTCAATTCCCGCGTATCACGTGTGTCCGTCTGATATTATTTATATATACACTTTAGCACGGATCAAATTTTGGTGCCGCTGCTGGGGAGGTTGTGTTGCGACTATATCGTTGAGATTTAAACGATTAGTGACTTAAGATCCTTCCTTGTGAAGTTCCTATTTCCCATAAACCCCATAAAATACAAAAATATTTTTCTTTTCTTTTCTATATATATTATCATATAAAAATAAAAAACCCAAAAACATTTCTCGTTTTCTTGTGCTAAAAAAGATAAAAGCAATCTCAATATAATATTCCTCAACTTGGAATATTATCATAATAAGTTCCTAAACAAAAGATTAAAACTTGCCTTTGTGTCGCTTGCGAATTCGGCTCACCTTTGATTGATAAACAAACTCTAACGGAAGTTTCAGGGTGCATGCGCACTCGTTCTTCTACGTCGACAAGTCCTTTACGTGAACTCGTAGATATTCCGAGAAGACGTAATCGTAGACGTGCTGCCCGAATAGTCGAACCCGAGATTCTTACTATTCCCATTGATAAAATGGCAGACAATCGAACAATGGCGGAGATGCTCCAAGCACCCACCGAGGGTTACGGAGATGCCATCGTTTTACCACCAATCGATTCTGATCATTTTGAATTGAAAACGCATTTGATTCAACTCGTGTCTACAAATCAATTCCACGGGTTTGAACGAGAAGATCCGTATGCACACATCCGTTGGTTCAACAAGTTGACCTCAACCATCAATTACAAGGATGTGCCGCAAAAAGTCGTCAAATTGATGCTATTTCCGTTTTCACTCGAAGGGGCAGCCCGGATTTGGCTGGAAAAAGAACCCCCTCGATCCATTGAAACTTGGGAAGATCTCGTACAAAAATTTGTCAATTATTTCTTCCCTCCTTCAAAGACGACTAATCTGAAAAATGAAATTTCTGGATTTCGTCAAAGTTTCGATGAAAACTTCGGAGAGGCATGGGAACGATTCAAAGATCTCCTAAGAAAATGCCTGCATCATGATTTCACGGAGTTACAACAGATCAATACGTTTTATAATGGGTTGAATGGAAACGATCAAGATTCTCTTAACGCAGCCGCTGGTGGCAATATCTTGAATCGTCGACCTAAAGATGTGCTTGAAATTTGCGAGAATAAATCAAAAGTTCCTATTTCTCGAAACAAAGTGAATGTTCCTATCACTCCTGCTTCTTCATCCGGTAACTCATCAGAGTTAACCGCACCGTTAGCCGCTCTAACGGATGCAATTCGTTGCATAATGAAGGAAGTGAAAGAAATTAAGAGTGAGATTCATAAACCGGAACAAATCAAAGCCATAAACAAAGTGTGCGAAACTTGTGGTGGCCCGCATGCTTATTACAATTGTCAAGCAACCGATGTTTCTGTTTACCAAGCTCCAGTAGCTGCAGTAAACTACAATCAAAACCGACCGCATGCTGAAACTCATTACCGAGCACCAAATGCTATGGTACCACCTGGTTTTCCACCCGTGCCAAATCAAAATAATCAAAATCGCTTTGTTCAAAATCAAGGACAAAATTTCAACACTTCTCAGAATTTCAACCAAAACCGTAACAATTTCAACCAGCCTTATCAAGCTCCGAATCAACAAGTTTATCAACAACCTCCTCACGCTCCTTTGACTAATGATTTCATGAAAATTACTGAGTCCAGCATGCGTTCGATGCAGACTCAAATCAATAATATGAAAGTCGAGTTGAGAAAGGAAATTGATACTACAATGTCTCGTCAAACGAATGAGTTGAAGAATATGATGGGCAGTTTCATGAATATGAACCTGAACCAAGCTTCTTCATCTTCCGGACGACTTCTGAGCAATACCATTACTAATCCTAATGCTGAGTTGAAAGCCGTCACCATAACCCTTCTCTCACACCGGTTGAGGGAAGTGATTTCTTTTGGGATGAGGTCGATGCTTTTCTTGCAAGTGATGATTCAATTTCGATAAGGATTGATGATACTTACTTTTATTCAGAGGGGGACATCCTTTTTCTTGAAAATTTATTGAACGAAGAACCGTCCCCAACCCTCCCTCCCGGAATTTTTTGTTGAAAATTACCATACAAGCTTCAAGGTTAAACTACAAGTTCAAACAAATGGTGATTTTCCTTTTACGGATGAAGAATGGATTCTCATTGTGATACACACCTTTTTACCATTCTTCACATATTAGGTGATTTCTCTTTCCCTTTTCTCCTATGGGAATGAGGACATTATCTTTGACCCCGGTATCATCCCTTATAGTTTCTACTGTTAAAATACCGAGGGTATCTCATCGGTGTGGAACTTTCTTATGTTCAAATGTTTATCTAAACACATTGAATGAAAGTCCGATGGAGATGGTTTCTTCCACTTGCTCCCCCATGAACCAATGAATTCGGGGTCGAGTCAAGCTAGTGACTCGGTTAACAAAAACATTAGCATTGCATGGGTAAACACCCATGTTTCTGACTTCTTTCTATTTTCTGACACTAAGTGTGGGGGGAATCCCACTGTGTTGTGCTCTTTTGTGTTGTTTGCTCTGATTTTCAGGTTTCCTTTGGATTGTAATGATTGTCACGCCTGTTTTCAATCCAGCCGCCCAATATCCTATCCTTTTGCTAACGATTATCTAGGGATATCTTTTTAATCCTGTTTGTGAAAATAGAGATTTCTTTCACACACTTGGCTATTAGTATTACCTTTTTTACGTTCAAACGTGTCGGCTTAATAACCGGTACTTTGAATATTGAGGGCAATATTCAATTCTAAGTGTGGGGGGGGGGGGGAATTCTCTCGAATTTTGTCACATATGTACCTTCTAGTGCCCTAGTACCCCCGTTTTGGCCAAAATTTTAAAATTTTTTCGTTTTTGAATAAGAAATTACATGAAAAAGATGTGCTTTGCACCAAAAAAAAGAAAGAAAAAAGAAGTGTTTAGTCTTGATTAGGTTAGAACAAAGGGAATCCCGACTCTGCCAGAGTATTGATCTGGCTGCTTCCTTAACAACTAGACTAAGGTTTTACGATATGTGCAAATGAAAATGCTAAGCGTAGAATAGTGGTTTTCTTTAGAGCTTATATAAGTAATCTATAGCTTTTCCTCCCAAGAGATAACTAATTTGACTTAATGAGTGCTTATTTTTTAAACATTTGAACACACAAAATCATTTTTCTATACGATTCTGAAAAATACTAGTTCAAAGCTTTATTTAAACTTCGGAACAAGCATATGTCATAATAATGTAAAAGTTAAGTAATAAATGTATGTGCTAAAAAGCTACGGTTCAAGATCGGCCCTTGGATTCTTATTTCCGGAAGGCGTTTAGGTCTTGGCTACCCTCTTACACCGGCCCTTGGACCTCTAATTCAAGAATGTGTGAGGTCTTGGTCTAACACCCTTGGATCCTCATTTCAGGAATGTTTAGAGTCTTGTAATTCTCCGTTGTAACGACCCTTGGATCCTTTATTCCAGAAGGTGTAAGATCTTGGTTCCCGTGAAACTCCGTTAGTTTATATTGCACAAGTTAAAAAAAAATGATGATGAAAAAATGAAAAAATGAGAAAATAAAAAGAAAATAAAATGGAATGATATTGCAAAATGCATTGAATTTTGAAGCTTAATTGCTTGTTGTGAATTTTAAATCTATCTTTCAACTAATATTAGTCAAAGTTTTATAAAAACATCAGTTTTTGTTATCAAAATTTTGAATATAAGCACAGTCACCTAAACTTGATAAATGTGGGAGTGAAAAGTTAAGTTTCGACTTACATAGATTATTGATATAAGTAGTGTTAGCATTTTACAAAAGCATTTGCACATTGAGTTTAAGCTTAGTTGGGAGTATAAAAAAGAGGATGACGATTTTAATTCCCTGGAGACACCCATTTGTGTGAATCCCATTCCATGATACCATTTTTGAAAATCAAGCATGTTATATATTTTGTTCTAAGTTTAAATTTCTTGCATCAAATAAAAAAATCGAAACGGAGTATACTTGGTATTCTTTTGATCCTTTCATTACTTTATATGATCGGATTGCTAGGGACTAGCAATAGCTTAGTGTGTGGGATTGATGAGTGTGTAAATACTCATCATTTTACACCCATTAAAGACACAAAAATGACCTAAAACACCCAATATATATTGCCGATATCCTTGGTTTGTGTTTTATGTGTTTCAGGTACTGAAGGATTGAAAACGGAACAAAAACAAATATTTTTGGATCGACTCGACAACAATTGATAAAGTGAAGACAAAAGTCAAAGACAAAGTCAAGTCAACCCCCAAAAATACCAAAATGACACAACTGACCCTTGAAGATAATTTTCAAAATTGGCATAATTAGTCCTTGGATTTTCAGATTTTACAATATTGGTCCCTTAAATTTAAACCTATTCCATATCTAATCCAAGTAAAATAACCCAGCTAATAAACCCAGCCCACACACTTAACTAAACCCAGCCAACCAAAACATAAACCCAAGTCCAATCCAAATAACCCGACCCACTTTCTTTCCTTTAACTAATACCAGGTTTGACTTGGGTCAAATCCACCTTCTCAATACCATTACCCGCCTAAACCATACCACCCCCTCCTCCTTATCCCTGACACATCCACCCCCCTCCAAGCTTCCTCAACACACTTCCTAACAAACCATGAAGCATTAATTGCTTCTTACCCATCACAAGTTACCAGGCCATGATGAAAATCCCACTCACACCATTTTGGCGCCAAAATCCATTTAGAAGACTGAGATGAGTTCAAGCTAATCCAAGGGATTCAAAGTGATCAGAGGAAGATAAGAGGCTTATCCCACTTAGTTGTAGTATAAATAGAACACTTTGTAGCCTTAATAAAAAAGTAGTAGTTTATGTTTAATCGTATTGTAATTTTAATTATTTAAGTTTATCAATTTTAAATTCCAGTTATTAATGCAAGTTACTTTCAGTCTGTTTATCATTAATCTTTGTACAATTTCCATTAGTTAATGTTAAATCTAAGTTTTTAAGTTTCTATGTTGTACTGAGAATTCGAATTAAGTTAAGTGTTATTGAATATAGCCTCTTTTCTGTTTCTATAAGCTTATATAAGCTTAATATAGCTTAGTGTGAGCTTATTTTAGTTCAATTCAGTCTCATTCCAAGATATCAAGAAAAGTCAAAGAAAGTCAACTGGAGGTCAAGATAAGCAGTTCTGGATGATAAGCTGCTCATGGAAGAGCTTATGGGGTTTTCTAGCTTGTTTTTGACAAGCTAGGTAAGTTTCTGAACTAGTTCTAATGTTCTATAGGCCAAGTCAATTGTAAGCTCATTCTTCAAGTTTTTGCATTCTACTACACTACTGCTTATTACACTGCTTATTGCTTTCTATTTGCTTATCTGTTCTATTTAAAGTATTTATATGCTAGTCTGGTTGTTAGTATAAGCTTAATTCTCAGTTTTACTTAAAAAGCTAAAAACAATCCTGAATAGCATATATAGGATATAGCTTAATAGTGCTTATTTCAATCTAAAAAGTTGTTCAATAAGGTCTAACTAAGTTATCAAATAAGTTTTTATCAGAAACCTAGCTTAATTTGGCTTTTGCTATTGATAAATCAAAATCAGCCCTTCTAAAGGACTGTTTGGCTCAAATGGGTCAAATGGGTTGTTATGGGTTGTCACTATTCATCTGCACTTGTGGTTAGTTTAATCTTGCTCAGAATAACCATCATCAGCTGTTTTTAAGAACTTATAAGTTAATTTGAAGGATTTGGAGAATTTGAGTTGGGTTCCTTTCTTTTAGAACCTCAACTGTTCAAATCTGCTTATCTTAGAGATAAGCATATTTTGTGCTTGCTTTTGGCATTTCTAAGTTCAAACTAGTGAATTAAGTTGGTAGTCAAGAGTAGAAACCTTCTCAATAGGATTTGAACAAGTTTGACCATTTTTGGTCTAGTCTGCACATCAGACTTCATTAGTGTAGTCTGCAACAATTTTCATGCCACCATTAAGTGCTTATTTGTCATAATCAATGCCTGAATTTCAGTAATCAAATAGTTTGCCAGTTGATCTTTGCTTATTTCCATTCCCAGACCCTTTCCTAGCTTATTTGAGCTTCAAATCAAGCTCAAAAGTCTCTTATCCACACAAGCATACACTGAGGAATCAGTGTACACTTGTCTGGACTAGCCACTTTCTTAGTTATTTTTAAGCAACAAAATAAGCTTGTCTTGGTCTAATTATTGGTTTCCTAGATCCTCAGTAGGTGAATTTTAAGTGGAATCAGTTTTTGTGGTGTTTAGTTGTCATTTAAGTGCTTATAATTAAGCTTGAATGTGCCTTGGTTGACTGCAATTGCCCTGTGCAATCAGTCCTCTATTTGCTTATTTGATTTTCATTCAGTGCTTATTTGTTTGTTCTTGTGCTTTTTCAGTTTTCATTTTAGCTTATTGTCAGTCTCTTAGCTTATTTCAGTGTTTCCCTTAGCTTATTATAGCTTATCAGACCTTTTTCTTAAAAAGCTTGGCTATTTCCCTTTTAACCAACTGATCAGCAATCATTGGCTTTTTCTGGGCTTATTTGAGGTTTTCAAAAAAGGTTGTAGTTATAAAAATTGCTTATCACCTTGTGCTGAATCAGTATCAATAAGAAAATTCCAAAAATAAAATAAAAAGCAAAAAGGCTTTGCTGGGATTCGAACCCTGGCCACCCAGCTCACCACACACACACCTTACCACTCTGCCCTTGGGTCTTTTTCAGATAATCTTTGCACTTTATTTCTTTTAACCCTTATTTCTCTCTATTAGCTTAATTACACTGTTTTGCTTATAAACAGCTTATTCCAATAAGCTGTGACTGTCTTGTTAATTTTCCTAGCTTCAGTGTGGTTTGAAATATTTTCCAGCAAAGTTTCAGATTTTTCTGAATAGTTTTAGTATTTTTAATAATTTAATTAGTTTAAAACAGTTTTTAATTCATAATAAAAAATATAAAAATCAGAAAAATATAAATCTCTTTTCTAAAATTTTCTTTTGTCATATATAACTTAGGAAAAATAATATTACACTTGTAGGATTAGTTTTTATAAATTTTGCTTTTTAAACCCGTTTTTGTAATTCCCGTTTCGCGTTTTTAATATAATTTGTTTTAATCTTAATTTTCTTTTGAGAATTTGTTTCTCATTTCTAAATTAGAATTAAAAAATACAAAATTTCATATCCCAATCATCAGTCACTTTAATTCCCAACCTTACACGATTGTCCATTCCAACCTCGCTGGGACACGACCCGGGTGATCACTTGCCCGGTATCACACATATCACAAGCGTGAGTTTTTGCAAGTTAACCTTTTTCCTAAAAGGTTGATTTATCAATTCCGCGTATCACGTTTGTCCGTCTGATATTATTTATATATACACTTTAGCACGGATCATTTCTTTACTTATCGCACCTCATTTTATTATATATCGAATCACATATTCATATAACACATTTTCTATGTCATTTACATATTTTTGTAACCATGTTATGTCGACTGAGAAAAGGCCACGTAAAAACGGATGCATACACACACCATATCACTTTTATTGTTCAACTCGATTCTTCATAAGCTCATTTAGTAAGTTGATGTTTGAATTTTCCATTAATAAGCTCTTAAAAGTACTTAAAAAGCTTTAAACCTATCGCTCACTAGAATAGTCGAAAACTCACTAAAATTACCGATTGGGCTTAAAAGCCCAATAAGCAATTAATAAGCTCTATCGATAAGTTGTGGCTATAAGCTCTTTTGTAACATTTTTCAGACCCTTTTTACAAGCCCAAGATAAGCCCACTTTGTCCTAAATCACCTCGGATCGAATTATGTTAATGGGCTTTGATTTCAAACGTTAAGGCCAACTTAGCCTAAAAATAAGCACTTCGTATAATAAGCAGTTGAAATTTACTCAAATAAGCTTTATTAAGTTAAAAAAACCCTCGGAAAACTTATCACCCTCTTTTTTGAAATTTTGGACTAAGTTTGCAAAGAATATGTCATTTCGGGTTAAATATGTAAACTTTGTATAAATATGTTCTAAAACTGTTCATTTAATAACATGAGGATTTATATTGTTAAAACAGTAAGCATGTGGCTTAAAATGTCATTTTGGGAATTATTGGACTAAAAATGTAATAAAAAGATAACCATGGACTAACGGTGCAAAACTAACACCGTTAGGGTAGAAAATGTAAAATTAGTATAAGTACAAGGACCAAACTGTAACTTTATTCCACATTCATTTCTATTGCATATTTTACATTTTTCCAATCACTCATATGCATTTTTACATTTTTGTACCATATTTAATCCCGTTACGTTTATAATTATATATAACAAATTTTAAACGATTAGCTTAACGTTTCGTTCAAACCACATTCGAGGAAACGATATTTATGGAATCAATGACATAAAAACATGATAATATTTTGTATAATATTACTTTTGAACTTTTAGCATTTTAAGCATATCACACTCACACCTCACACCAAATCGTTATCCGTTACTCGTTTTCACACTCACTATTCATATTAAGTCACAAATACCAAATTCTCAAACTTCACTATTATCCAGGTCGTGTGTTGAAGCCGTGTCCGTAATTTCATTTGATTTCACATTTCCAAAGTGTTTTGATATGGCTTTTAACTGCATACTTTCTGGGTGTCTCAGTAGTTTATTTTCTGGACAGTCGTGTAAAGAGTGATTTTTATTGTGTGCTTGTACTAATGAATAAAATTTTGAAAAATTATGGAAAATACTTAAGATATGTGTGTATCACTGGGAAAAATTATAGAATTAAATGAGCTTGTTTGAGGTGCTTTAAAAATTATAAGAATCGGACCTCAGTTATATAAGAATCCTGAATCATTAAATAAAACACTTAAAAACCTAATATTGGTGTATCGAACTGTTTGGTGTCATATTTTCCAGCCCTCATGTCAACCTAATGATAATCTAAACAAGCCCTAGAATCTGTCTTAAATGATCATTAAATGAGGCGTGTGAAATCAGAAAACTTAGGCTGATTTGTGTAAATATTTTTAGAGATATGTGAAATCAGATAAATGGTTAGGGTTTGGTATGGGTTTGTGAAGGTGCGTTGCTAATATGATTATGAATATATATTAATATGATGTTTAATTCAGGTCTTGTGAATTTTTTAAACTCGTGTGGGTTGGAATAATTAAAACATGTTATATGATGGCCTAAAATGGATTTATGGAATGGGCAGTTTCGAAAACCGAATTTGTGTGCATTACAACTCGAATTTCATAAGTGTTTAATACTGGTTCTTTACTTTTAAACTTAGTTTAAGGTCTCAATTAAGTTTTCCAATTGGTTTGGTGTGATTTAGAGTTGGTTGGGTTGTCTTTTTGAATTTTATGGAATCATATGTCAAACCTGAGTTTTGGGAATGTAAAATCTGTCAACTTCTATGATTTTTCATTTCAAATCTATAGATAGTTGAGAGCTTTCCTTTTACAAGTAGTATATTTCAAATTTTTAGTAACTTATGGAATTTTTTTAGATTTTTCTGAAGTACGTAAATGGGTTTGATAAACGTAAACTTTAGGGGTGTTTTTGCAGTTCACTTTCTGGAAATGTTTGGGTAAATGATTTTTGAAATTGTTTTTTCACTCGGTAATAAATTCTGGTAAAATTCAATTATGCTCACAAGACATATAGGTACATGTGTAAATATTTATAGCTTCTGAGTAAGAGTCTTAGTGTGGTTTGAAAATTCGTAAAGTGGAGGTAAAAGTATACTAAAATCATAAAATTTGTTAAAGAACTTAGGTCTTTGTTAAATAATACCAATTGATGTGTCTTGAACCCTAAAGTGTACTTAATTGATAATTATGATTTAATTGATCATATATTAACCTAAATTGGGTAATGAAACCCTAATCACATTAATGAACCACTATAAGTATTTATGAATCAGTTATGACAATTAATGGACTTATAAAATGGACTCCTAAGTATTATATGAACCCTAATTCGTGTAGATTCGTTGAAGAAGGTGTGACGTTGTTTCCTTGTGATCACTATTCCGTTTTCTTTCATTTCATTTACTAAGGTACGAATATTCTACCCTTTCTCAGTAATGGTTTCGCATTTACTCTTCGATCCTTGACTATACTTCATTCGTTATGATATTCGTTGGTGATTCCATTTGATATGATACCATTTGATATGATTTCTTATGATATGAAATTCAAATCTATGTAATTTAATATGGCATTCATTCCAGTTAATATTTTTTTTGTTTAAATATACTATAATTAATTCGTTATGACGTGATATCTTGTTTATTATGTTACCCGAGCTAACTAGTCATGGAGGTACCATGGCCATGTCATTGAGGCACCAATGGCATGACACTCTCTGTGGCGGTGTGATTGGTCCATGATGCGTGTCGCGTGTCGTTGCGGTTTAGCAGTTTTAATGCCGACTCAAGTTTTAAATTTATATTTAGCCGACTTATCAATAACACACACACTTAACGAGCAGTGTACCCGGTCAGTATGAATATAATGGTAAGTAGAGTGTCGATCACTAAGAGTGGAACGTATTATCTTGTTATTCTAATCAGTATTTTAATATATTAAGTTAGCTATACAACCTATTCTAACGCAAGGGGGTTCAGCCTGAGAGACTGGCACGATTTGGTTGCAATTAAATAATAAACTAAACTAATAGGCACGAATCAGCAAGTAGCACACACGTACACAGATAAATACTCGAGACAATAAGAGGGCTGTCCTTATGATAAGTAGTTTGTCACTTGTTTTATTGCTAGTGTTATATGAAGTGTATAGTTCGATGCAACGCACCGAGATTAAGTCCTTTCTCGTTGGTTCTAATCTTATCGGCGAGTAAACCCTTAATGATTACTTATGACTATCCCGTTTATCTTTCTCCTACTTTTCAACAGACCATAGAATGCATAGGCGATCTAATAAACAGGCGAGGGCAGAGGCATGGCGACCCGATCAACGCTCAGCTAGACACAGAGGTTATCAATGCACTAATAAAAGTCACCAATGACATCAACATATAAACTTTAATTAATGAGAAAGCAGTTTTAAGGGAGTGTAATCTTTCCGTTGTTACATTACACAAGCCACCAATCTTGATGAATTAAAGTTTACTAACACAATAAAACAAAACTACTTAATGAATTAAACACATGCAGCACCTTCTTACAGCTCTTGTATCTTTGATTTGGGTGTGTCTTGTGCTGCTGCCTTTACTGAATTCGTCCTAGGTTTCTGGTCTTCGGTCTTCGGTTATTAATATGTCACCGACTAAAGCTTCGGAATTCGTCTGGTCTTGGGGTATTTATAGTTTCTGTCTGAGGGTAGGATGCGGCGCATCTAGTAAGTAGATGCGGCGCATTGACTTAACTTCGCGTGGGGTCCAAGATTATAATATTCAGGAATATTCGTACACCGCCAGAAGATGCGGCGTATCTTTATCTTTGGATGCGGCGCATGTCCTCTTGTATCTTGGATCGTATCTGGTGAGATCTTGATAGCGATGCGGCGCATGTCATAAGTGAGATGCGGCGCATCTGGAGCAGAATAGTCTTGATCTTGTACATTTTGGTAGACTCTTAACTTCTTGCATGTTTTGCTCCATAATTAGTCCAAAATCGCCAAGTTTCACCAAATGCTTGTTTTCAACTGAGAATTACAAAAGTAAACGATTAAGTATCAATCCTCATACATAATATAATAAAACAAGTCAAATTATTAGGATAAATGATAGTAATAATATGTACTTATTTGAGTTCATCAAATATCCCCCCACTTGAACTTTACTTGTCCCCAAGTAAACCTTAGAATTAATCTTATGAAAATGTATCCTAAAGGATATTAGGATTTATTTTTATATTTAAGCATGTATTCGTTTTTGTCATAATCACACAACTAAACACTTAACGAATTAGAAGTAGAATAAAATATTTTGATAAAAGCAAATCTAATCGTTTAACTGTCCAGTCGTGACGAATATTCTATCATAAGCTTGGCAAGTATACACATCTCCTCCACTAAAGCCAAGGAATAACAAGTCTAAAGCGGTAAAAAAGGGTTTTTAGGCTTAAGGGTTAATTATTCTTAATCTATATCGATCTCAAATTCCAGAAAAGGCGACAAAATCACAAATACATGATCGAATCCACGAACACGATACTTGCAATTGCTCAAATCCTTAACTCGAATAGGCTAAAGATAGGTCCAAACTTCACCAATAATAATATATCAAAAAGGGCGACAAAATCATAAATACATAGCCGAATCCACGACTACGATACTTAAGATTGCTCAAATCCCTAATCTCAATAAATCAAAGGTTTCGTTGGATAAAGAATAATACAGGGTATGGATAATATTTTGGGATATAAATTGGTGTAAAATGAAAAATAAACAAAACAAATAAATTAAAATCCTAAGTGTGGTTAATCACTATCCCAACCATCCCATGAATAAGACTCATATCATTGAATAACTCACGCTTTAACACTTGAAACACACGCTTTAGGTAGACACGAATTATACTCAACAAGATCTTAATCAAAGAATAAACCTTAGTTGACGTTCCCATAACTGTCAACTCCCATTCAATCCATAGATATATAACAACTAGTGGTGATATCGACCACTTACATAACTTTACATTGTTGGTTTATCATTCTTCCAACTTTCTTCTTTTTCTTTTTCTTTTCTCATTTTTTCGGATTTTTTTTTTTTTTTTTTTTTTTTTTTTTTTTTTTTTTTTTTTTTTTGATAACATAAACATAGACATAGATGTGTAAAATTTCACCACATCACCAAAACAATAATTCTGGATAATTTTTTTCATACTTTTCATGACTTCAGAAATAACGGTAATAGTGAAAGTAGTAAACACACGAAAAATAAACTCAAAGATATACAATATTTACTTTCACTCCAATTGCATTGTGCAATTTCCCGACCTAACCATAGATAATGAATTACGCACGCGAACACAGGTAATGTAAGGAAACACACTTTGCCTATAGCAATTAACCAACCACGGATTTTAATCTACAGGGTAGGCTAAGGTGTAAGGGTGTAACGAAACATTTTAACAAAGGTGTAAGAAACGAAAGGAATGGCTCTGAGTGTTTTTCTAGGGGTATCTTACTCTAAAAATGAGAGTAACAAAAGGGTTTATACGGGGGTTAACTAACCAGTGTAGTTAGCTAATAACACATAACATATAAGGCTTTTTGGGTGTAATCCTAGAAATTTTACCAATTTAGACAAGTCATTCCAATTATATAAATAATACTTATTATGGTGGTCTCGAATAGTATACAAGCCAAGTTTTAAAGTTTACAAGTCACCGGCACACTCATAGATTTGTGAGTTTTTAAAAATCACAATTTTTAAAAATAACGTCATGTGTGCAGCTATGCAACTTAGACTTTAAACAAAAACATGCTAAAAAATTTTAAATTTTGATATGTTAAGCACATTTTAAGCATATTTTGAAAAGTTTAGGACAAGTAAATGTTAAGTGTTCTAATTCTCCAATTCCCCCACTTAAGTTAAACAACGTCCTCGTTGTTCGTATAAAAGGTTAAAAACTGGAAAATAAAAGAATTAGAACAGAAAAACTCCCCTGAGATTTGCTCGGTATGATCCTCCATTAGTATTAGAGCAAAAATCATCTTTCTTGTGGATTAGAACGTTTAAGCTTCATATTCGATGTATCCGCAGGAAATGCAGGAATCTATAATACCACCAAGGCTTCAAAACACACCTAAGATAAGAAAGGTTCAACTTGCATAATACATTAGTAGTTAGGAAAAAATAAAACATAAAAATTAAAAATGAAAATCATCAGGTCAGTCGATGCGCCGTATCTTATGGAAGAAGATGCGCCGTATCGAGCCTGGAATAAATACGGATCAGAATAGAAGATGCGCCGCATCCTTAACCAGGGATGCGCCGCATTAAAATAAACTGATAAAAAGTTTTAAATTCGAAAATAAAAAATGCAGAAAAATAAAATAAGATATGACCATTGCAGGAGATGCGTCGCATCTCAGGATGGAGATGCGTCGCATCTCAGGATGGAGATGCGCCGTATCCTCGGCGGCCTGACTGACTCGACACATAAACAGAAAATTAAAAGATAAATCCGGGTTGTCTCCCGGTAAGCACTTGTCTTTATTCCAGAGTCTTCAAGTTAGACTCACGTTCAGCTCATTATTCCATTACTTCAGGTTCAAACTCCACCACCTCGTTCTCATTATCCTCAATTTTATTATCAAAGTATTTCTTCACACGTTGCCCGTTTACTTTGAATAAATAACCATTTTTATCGCATATTTCAATAGTTCCATAGGGATACACTTTCTTGACAACGAATGGACCCGTCCATCTTGATTTAAGTTTACCAGGATACATCTTCAATCTGGAATTAAATAGTAGCACTTTCTCTCCAATAGTAAACATTTTATCCCCACGTACCTCGATTCATGCCATCTTTTAGTTCTTTCTTTGTAGATCTTAGTATTCTTGTAGGCCTCATCTCTTAGTTCATAGAGTTCATTAAGTTCCATGAAACGGTTCTTCGTTGCAGCTTCCATATCCATATTACTATTTGTCAAAGCCCAATATGCACTTTGTTCAATTTCGACCGGTAGGTGGCATGCTTTTCCGTATACAAGACGAAATGGAGTGCATCCCGTTGGTGTCTTATAGGCTGTACGGAATGCCCATAAAGCATCATTTAACTTGTCAGACCACCCTCTCGGATTATATCCAGTCGTTTTTTCAAGAATTCGCTTAATAGCCCTATTGGTTACATCAGTTTGCCTATTGGATTGAGGATGGTATGTGGTGGAAACCCTATGATATACTCCATATTTGTGCAAGGCTCTTCCCAGATGATGATTACAAAAGTGTGTCCCCCTATCACTAATCAATGCTTTAGGAATTCCAAACCTAGAGAACAAGCTTTGTAAAAATTTAAGTACTACCTTGCTGTCGTTTGTTGGTAATGCTTGCGCTTCGACCCATTTTGATACGTAATCAACAGCAACCAAAATATATTTATTACCTTTAGATTCAGGAAACGGTCCCATGAAGTCCAATCCCCATATGTCGAAAACCTCACATACATGGATATAGTTTTGCGGCATTTCGTTTCTTGACGTTATATTCCCGGATCGTTGACACGCATCACATCCTTTTATATAATCTTTTGCATCATCCAACATAGTGGGCCAATAAAATCCCGCATCAAGGATCTTTCTTCTTGTGATGACTGCACCGTGATGCCCCCCCCCCCCCCCCCCCCCGTTGGCCCTGAATGGCAATGTGCCAATATTGCTGGGATGTCATCACCATCTACGCATCTTCGTAAAATATTGTCAGGACATAATTTAAAGGCATAAGGTTCATCCCAAATATACTCGCTAGCGCGAGTTAGAAACCTTCTTTTCTCGTCGGATGTTAGCCCTTTTGGAATTTCATTTGCCACAATAAAGTTTATATAGTCGGCATACCATGGTCCATTATTATTGCTCTTAATTCCTACCATCATAAGGTGTTCATCAGGAAAGTCATCATCTATTTCCCTTTCGTCAAGCACCTCCATATTAGGGTTTTCAAGTCTAGATAAGTGGTCAGCAGCTAGATTCTCGGCACCCTTTTTATCTTTAATTTCAATATCGAATCCTTGGAGCAATAAAACCCACCTAATAAGCCTTGGCTTGGCATCCTGTTTATTGAACAAATACTTCAAAGCAGAATGGTCAGTGTAAACCATAGTTTTTGACAATATAAGATATGATCTAAATTTATCAAATGCAAAAACTACTGCTAAAAGTTCTTTTTCCGTGGTGGTGTAGTGTTCTTGGGCATTATTCAATGTTTTGCTAGCAAAATAAATTGGCTTAAATTTCTTATCTATCTTTTGGCCAAGTACAGCTCCAACAGCATAATCACTAGCATCACACATTAGTTCAAAAGGCAGATTCCAATCTGGCGAAATTATAATAGGTGCGGAGGTTAGTTTTTCTTTAAGTATATTAAATGCCTTTTTGCAATCTTCAGAAAAATCAAACTTCGCATCTTTTAGCAATAATTGGGTCATAGGCCTAGATATCATTGAAAAATCCTTTATGAACCTACGATAAAATCCGGCATGCCCTAAAAAACTTCTAACACCTTTTACATTAGTGGGGTAAGGTAGTTTAGCAATTACATCAATTTTAGCTTTATCGACTTCTATACCTTTCCCAGAAATCTTATGTCCTAACACAATTCCCTCTCTAACCATAAAGTGACATTTTTCCCAATTAAGAACAAGGTTAGTTTCTTCACACCTAGCAAGCATTTTATCAAGTTTAAAGAGACAATCACTAAATGAGTTACCGAACACCGAGAAGTCGTCCATGAAGACTTCCATAAAGTCTTCTACCATATCGTGGAAGATAGCCGTCATACAACGTTGGAAAGTAGTAGGGGCGTTGCATAGTCTGAAAGGCATCCTCCTATAGGCGAAGGTTCCATAAGGGCAGGTGAAAGTCGTCTTCTCTTGATCCTCAGGGGCAATTGGTATTTGGAAGAAACCTGAAAAACCATCTAAAAAACAATAATAATCATGACCTGATAGTCTTTCTAACATTTGATCAATAAATGGAAGAGGGAAGTGATCTTTTCGCGTAGCATCATTAAGTTTGCGGTAGTCGATGCAAACTCTCCATCCGGTAACAGTTCTTGAAGGGATTAGTTCATTATCGTCATTGAGTACTACCGTCATTCCTCCTTTTTTTGGTACAACGTGGATAGGACTGACCCACGAGCTGTCGGAAATTGGGTAGATAAGTCCGGAGTCAAGTAATTTCACAATTTCATTTTTCACCACATCTTGGACTTTTGGATTCAAACGCCTTTGAGGTTGGATAGTTGGTTTGAATTCATCCTCCATAAGGATTTTATGCGTACAGAATGACGGGCTAATTCCCTTAATATCAGACATACTCCACGCTAATGCTCCTCTTCGTTTATACAGTACCTGCAAAAGTGATTCTTTTTCTTTTGGCGTTAAGTTAGATGCAATAATAACGGGCGAATTAGTGTTCCCATTTAGATAGGCATACTCCAAAGTAGAAGGGAGATCCTTAAGCACAGGTTTAACATTATCAATTTCAGTAGCACTAGCGGAATAAACTTGTTCTTTAACTATATCGCTGCTGTCATTAGATAGATGCGCCGCATCGATATTTTCGATGCGCCGCATGGCGTTAAATACAGCAGAGCCAGTAGCTAAATCATTATCAATAGTATTTTCTTCAACTTGATCTTCTATAGCAATTGTGTTTTCAAGATTTTTAAGCAGAAAAGAATCAAGTAAATTACTTTTTAACAATTTCTGAGTAAATTGATTAATCGTGTCATCAGAAACATCGATATTATAGCATTCATTGTCATCGGAATTATCTTTACTCATAGATTGTTCCATGTTAAACTCAACCTCATCTTTTCCTATAGTAAGAGTTATCTTTTTATTAAAAACATCGATTATGGCCCTAGCAGTGGCTAAAAATGGTCGTCCTAATATTATAGGAGTTCTAGAATTTTCAGGCATATCGAGGATAACAAAGTCGATAGGTAATTCAAATTTATCAACTTTTATTAATATATTTTCAACTATTCCTAATGGGTATTGTACGGACCTATCAGCTAGTTCTAAGCACATCCTAGTAGGTTTCGGTTCACCAAGTCCTAATTTATCATACATAGAAGAGGGCATAAGACTTATACTAGCTCCTAGGTCGGCTAAAGCATTTTCAATATGTAAATTTTTAATTTGACAAGGAATAGTGAAACTCCCTGGATCTTTTTCTTTAGACGGAAGTTTGTTGAGCAATGCTGCTGAGCTTCGTTTCCCCATTGTTATGGTGCAAGCTTCTTCAAGTTTAGACTTGTTTGTAAGCAAGCTCTTCAGATATTTAGCATATTTTGGCATTTGCACCAGGGCTTCCATAAATGGTATGCTTAGCTGCAGCTGCTTGAGATTCTCCAGGAATTTCTTTTTATAGGCATCTTCTTTCTCTTTCCTTACCCTTTGTGGGAAAGGTAGTGTTGATCGCTTAGGCTCAACAGAAGGTTCTTTTCTGATTACAGGTTCCGGATCAGTCTCTTTTGGTTGCTCTTGCTCAGGTGATAAAGATTCAGGGGAAATCTTGTTTGTATTGTCATCCTCGGGTGTCTCTCCGATCTGAAAGGTCGACTTTCCGCCTCTAGTTGTAATCCCTTTCAAGTCTTGCTTTACCAAAAGTACCCTATTAAGCACCGTTGACAATTGGTGCACTTCAATTGCCAATCCATAAATCATGTTGTTTTGTTCCTTGAGTAAAAGCTCATGACTGCCTTTGAATTCATTAATAAAGTTTCATGCTTCAAGATGTTCTTTTTCATTGGCTTTAGCGATTTGTAGTGCAAACTCTTCCATGGTAAGATTTCTTTGGGGTCTTCCGAACAAGTAGGGGAAAACATCGAACATTGTTCCTGAAAATTAAAGAGAGGTAGATTTCAAAGTAAAAGTTTCCAGGTATAAGGGTCAGAGTATTTTCCGTTCGGATATAAGAAAAATAAAAGTTGCTGATATCTGCAGTCGATGCGCCGTATCCAAAAAATTGGATACGCCGTATCTTATAATCGTTAAAATTAAATCAGACTTTTATTCAGAAAGTAGATACGTCGCTTAGAAATTTGAATGCGCCGTATCAATTTTAATAATCAAAAATCGATATTTATTTAAAATTAAATGCGCCGTATTAACAAAAGTTAATGCGCCGTATTTTCGTTACGTTTCAAAATATAAGATTTTTGATTCAGAAGATACGCCGTATCGATAGAGATCGATGCGCCGTATCTGTTTAATTAATCGAAAACTGTTTTTAATTAAAATAATAGATACGCCGTATCTGCTAAGCAGATGCGTCGTATGGCGTTAACGTTTAGAAAAAAAAAATTATTAAAAACAGATACGCCGTATCTTGGGGAAAAGATGCGTCGTATCGAATTAATTAAACGCTTTGTATTTTATAAAAAATTGAACGCAATACGCCGTATCTGAGAAATCAGATGCGCCGTATCGTTCGATTTAGCTCAGTACAACGATAGCAGAAAACAAAAAATACGAAAAATAAAAACAAATAAAACACACGAAAATAAACACAAACAAAAGCAAACAAATAACACACAAAAACAGAAAATATGCAAAATAGTACAATGAATGCAAATTAATCTAATACACAACAAAATTAGCGGTTAGATTAAAAAATTAAAAACCTAATTAAAATACTAATCAAATTAACAGATAATAACAATTCACTCCCCGGCAGCGGCGCCAAAAACTTGATGCGTGTCGCGTGTCGTTGCGGTTTAGCAGTTTTAATGCCTACTCAAGTTTTAAATTTATATTTAGCCGACTTATCAATAACACACACACTTAACGAGCAGTGTACCCGGTCAGTATGAATATAATGGTAAGTAGAGTGTCAATCACTAAGAGTGGAACGTATTATCTTGTTATTCTAATCAGTATTTTAATATATTAAGTTAGCTATACAACCTATTCTAACGCAAGGGGGTTCAGCCTGAGAGACTGGCACGATTTGGTTGCAATTAAATAATAAACTAAACCAATAGGCACGAATCAGCAAGTAGCACACACGTACACAGATAAATACTCGAGACAATAAGAGGGCTGTCCTTATGATAAGTAGTTTGTCACTTGTTTTATTGCTAGTGTTATATGAAGTGTATAGTTCGATGCAACGCAACGAGATTAAGTCCTTTCTCATTGGTTCTAATCTTATCGGCGAGTAAACCCTTAATGATTACTTATGACTATCCCGTTTATCTTTCTCCTACTTTTCTACAGACCATAGAATGCATAGGTGATCTAATAAACAGGCGAGGGCAGAGGCATGGCGACCCGATCAACGCTCAGCTAGACACAGAGGTTATCAATGCACTAATAAAAGTCACCAATGACATCAACATATAAACTTTAATTAATGAGAAAGCAGTTTTAAGGGAGTGCAATCTTTCCGTTGTCACATTACACAAGCCACCAATCTTGATGAATTAAAGTTTACTAACACAATAAAACAAAACTACTTAATGAATTAAACACATGCAGCACCTTCTTATAGCTCTTGTATCTTTGATTTGGGTGTGTCTTGTGCTGCTGCCTTGACTGAATTCGTCCTAGGTTTCTGGTCTTCGGTCTTTGGTTATTAATATTTCACCGACTAAAGCTTCGGAATTCGTCTGGTCTTGGGGTATTTATAGTTTCTGTCTGAGGGTAGGATGCGGCGCATCTAGTAAGTAGATGCGGCGCATTGACTTAACTTCGCGTGGGGTCCAAGATTATAATATTCAGGAATATTCGTACACCGCCAGAAGATGCGGCGTATCTTTATCTTTGGATGCGGCGCATGTCCTCTTGTATCTTGGATCGTATCTGGTGAGATCTTGATAGCGATGCGGCGCATGTCATAAGTGAGATGCGGCGCATCTGGAGCAGAATAGTCTTGATCTTGTACATTTCGGTAGACTCTTAACTTCTTGCATGTTTTGCTCCATAATTAGTCCAAAATCGCCAAGTTTCACCAAATGCTTGTTTTCAACTGAGAATTACAAAAGTAAACGATTAAGTATCAATCCTCATACATAATATAATAAAACAAGTCAAATTATTAGGATAAATGATAGTAATAATATGTACTTATTTGAGTTCATCAGTCCACGGCGTTCCCTTGTGATATGTATATTATTATTGAGCTCGTGCACTTATTTGTCATTTTGGTACGCCAATATATTTGTCAGAGTACATGTGTATGGTGGTGTACATAACTTAGTTTTGCAGGGAGCGTATGGATGCATCCTAGGTATGATTTCTGATATGATTATGTTATGGCTTTGTAGTGAATGGTGGTGTGTTCCATACACCCATGTCACTTTTGGGAGGTCATGTCTCAATTTGTTAGGTTATGATATGATTGTGTGATTAAGCAGGTAGCAACCTTTGTGAGCTCGTGGATAATTTCTAAAGATTCATTGCCTTCATTACCCTTCACTTAATTTATTATTCGTTTGATTCTCATGACTTGTGACATCTTGTTTGGCAGATTCTTTTTTATTTCACTTCATATACTTATTTATATTCAGTTCATTATTCGTTTATATCCGTTCACTGGGCTTTTTAAGCTCAGCCGCATTTTCTTTTCCCTGCGGCAGGTATTGAAGCGGGATGTTGGGATTTGAGTGATGAGAGTAGGAGCTTTTAGAGGACCAACCCAACCTTAGTTTCCTTATCTTTTTGGAATTAGTTTATAACTTATGTCTTAGTTATTTTATTTCATTTTAGAGTTGGATTTGATTTGTAATTCTTTGGAAGTCATTTTGTTTCATGACTTGTATTTATTTATTTAAGTCTTCCGCTTGCGTTTATTATGTTCTGATTGACACCATAATGTGACATTTTGAACCTTGTCGGGTTGGGGTGTTACAGCCACAAGCCCCTCACATCATGAACCATTAATCACTTGCGAGTGAACGCGAATATAGTGAATAGATCTATTCGAGGCTGACTGCTTATTCCACTAATGCCTTGACAAATAGCCTTAGTTGCTAGTTGGATTAGTCGCAATGAACTATATTTAAAGGAAATAGGCAATGGCAAATCACCTATTACACGAGGGCCCCACATCGGTTACTACACTGTTAATGTTTGCGTGTCATGAGACTTAGGGCAATATATATAACTGCAATATCACCATTTTAAACATGATTGTAATTCACAGGCAATCACTACTTGTGTTTCTCAAACTCATTATTATTACAAACTCTATGATTTCACTCAACAATTTTGTTGACTTTTAGCATGTTTACCTCAGGTAATTAGCGGAGCAGACAAGGCACGGAGTGGGCAATAAACTCAGCGTTTTTAATGTGGTGTAAAATAAGTCATGTCATTCACTTTTAAACTACTACACCCTTTTATGGGATGTTTCAACTATGATATTTTCACATTTTGTACTTCAACTTTGATTTGAATAACAAGTACTTTTAAAAACGCCTCTTTTGAGCCATTTTCTATTATTATGACAAAGATCCTCCCCGTAATACCCCGATTAGTGTTCCGCTGTTAACTCATAATTTAGGGGGTGTTACAGATTGGCATCAGAGACATAATTATAGAGAACCAAATGTTTTCAAACATTGGACTATAATTACACTTTCAAAAGTGAATGAATTTTACACCATACCACTTTACACCCTCCGTGCCTACATAACACCGTGCTCAATATATTACCTTTTAAGATTATTTTACATTAATCTTCACACACTTGATATTTACTCTCACACACCTGATTATTTCATATTGATTTCACACACTTGATTATATTGATTGCTTACATTTACTATTTACGGGTTATTACAGTACCATGTCTACAGTCTCACACCTAAGTACCTCATCATCGGATATACAATCCGAGGATACCCTATCATCTATCACCTCCCCATTGACGGAAGACCCGTATGTTTTTGCTCTACGGGCACATGTCTCACCACCACACCCAGAGAACCGACCAGTTTCTCCCACCTACACCCCCTTACTGACGACCAGTACATGCAGACTCGGCGATGGTTGCCTGCAGAAGATTCAGATACACCTTCACCTACTCTACCACCCCCACCTGCCCCGGTAGCCCGGCGCAGAAGAGTCAGGATTTTAGAACCATATGAGCCAGAACCATTCATGACACCATTTAGGAGTCACCTCAACGGTCGCATTAGGATGCATACACCTCGCCTGAGGGTACGCCTACCTATTGGGCCGATTGTACCACCATTTCCACCCTATTCTCCTACTTCACCCCTAGATATGATCGGGATGACACCCCCATTATCACCCGAGTACCAGTATACATTACCACCATTACGATTATCATCACCTCCACCGTAGGTTAGACCCGACCACCTATTCAACCAATTTACCCAGACTTACCCATTTACACCCCACCAGCGGGACCCGACTCCAGAAGAGGATTTACCCTCCTCGAGCCGGGCTCGCACAGCAGGTCCCTGTCATCCATCATCACCATCATTACCATTTCTACCCGGTTTCACTCCTCCAACTCGACTCTTCAAGACTGGAGAGAGCTCACAGGCAGCAGTAGCCCACACCCCTACTCCATCCTCCATCATGACGCGTCTAAAGCGTCATGAGAGGCAGATCGATACCCTCCTGGGTATAGACAGGACACCGTTGGACCGCCCCGAGATGGTCAACGGCACTCTACATAGCATTGTATCTGACAGGATAGAGCTTCAGGATGGTCTGACTAGGATACGGTCAGAGATGTCCGAGACACGCACCCACATAACAGTCTCACTTTTGGAGGGACATAGACATATTGTGGAAGCTTTGGAAGCACACCACAGAGCTGACACTTTAGAGAACCTCGTGGAAGACATGCAGGTCCAACATAAGACTGACATACAGAGGCTCTTGGATCAGATATCACAGCTCACCAGGCCCATGGACGAGACTTCTAGCAGCTAGACATAGTTTACATCTGTATAGTTTTGAGGCATCTTAGCCTGCCTCATGTGGCATTAATAAAGGACCTTGTGATCATTCTGTTATGTAACACAATTGATTCAAGTTATTAATATACGTTGTTGGTTATGATTTACTATATATTGATGTTGATTATGCTACTGTGGTTGTCCATGTGTATTGTGATTGTATTCAGACATGTCATGATGTTACTTGTGATTGTCATGGTTCTTTGAATGATACAAATGGAATAAAAATACAAACACATAATAAAGAAATTTTCAAAAGAAACTTGATGAATGAAGAGAAAGTTGTTGAACTTCAGCTTTTGTAGATGATGAATCACTTTGTTCCCTTGCAATCCTATACCAAGAGTGATCATTCACTTACGATGGTACCCAAACATGTCTTGATTTTTATGATTCTCATTTGGTTATAATTTCACATTGTGACAATATTGTTAGAAATTATATACAAATTCCCTACTACTCAATGTATTCTAACATGGTCACTATGTGAGTTCTAAATCTATATTTTCTTGTGGTATTAATAGAAAAATGCCTCGCACAAGGAAAGAAACTGCCACTCCCGCAACAGCTATAACTCCTGAAGCTATCCAAAAATTGGTAGCTAATAGTGTTGCAGCAGCTCTTGAGACTCAAGCGGCTACCATGGCCCGCTCGAGCAACAACAACCGATCCACCGCTGAAAGCGAGGCATCTGCGTCTCGCAATTGCACATACAAAGATTTCATAGGTTGTCAGCCAACTTATTTCAAAGGTTCTGAAGGAGTCACCGAATTAGCTCAGTGGTTTGAGCGCACCGAAATGGTATTCATGCGGTGCAACTGTCCAGATAATAGCAAGGTTACCTTTGCTACGGGAACACTTCTGGAAGATGCCGCATCTTGGTGGAACTCTACCGCCCAGACCATGGGTATGGAAGAAGTGTATCAGATGTCCTGGATCGAAATAAAAACCAAAATGCTGAAGAAATACTGACCCCGAACAGAAATTAGGAAATTGGAGGAAGAATTCCACCAGTTAATTGTTAGGGGAAACGATTTGAGAACCTACAACCGAAGGTTCCAGGAAATGTCGATACTATGTCCTACTATGGTGCCAGATACTGAAAGGGCATTGGAAAAGTATGTAGAGGGACTACCTCGAAACATCGAGGGGAACGTCACCTCGTCAAAACCGGCAACTCTTGAGGAAGCTATCGCAATAGCTCAACGGTTATTAGAACGAGAAATCAGACGGAGTTCTACCTCCGCAACCAATGAACACAAATGAAGTCTCGATAACCGTGGAACTACCCACAACAACAACAGAAACCCCAGCAACAACAACAACTACTACAAAAACAACAATAACCACAACAGGAACCCCAACTACAACAAAAACAAAAACAGCAACAACAACAACAGAAACAACAACAACAACAACAACAACAACAACAACAACAACAACAACAACAACAACAACAACAACGATAACAAAAACAACAACAACAACCGCAACCACAACTACCAACAAAACCGCAACAACCACCACTACCAACAGAACCGCAGACAAGAAGCTGCTAGAGCTTATGTTGTGGCACCCACAGGAGAAAAAGCCTATACCAGAACCCAACCCCAGTGCAACCAATGTAAACTCCATCACACTGGACCTTGTCGTGTAGTTTGCGACAATTGCCGAAAAGTGGGTCTCAAAACCACTGACTGCCAAGCCACGGGCGCAAACAAACAGCCCATAACAGTAGTATGCCACGGTTGTTGTGAAAAGGGCATTACAAGAACAACTGCCCGAAACAAAACCTGAACAACGTTGCTCGTGGGAGAGCATATGTGCTTGGTGATGGGAACGCACCACAGGAATCCGACATCGTCACGGGTACTTTCTTACTGAACCAACACAATGCTAAAATATTATTTGATTCTGGAGCTGATAACAGCTTTGTGTCTACCTCATTTGCTTCATTGCTTAATATTACCCCCGTAGAACTAGACTGTACGTATGAAATCAAAATAGCTAACGGAAACCTCATAGGCACCAACAAAATGATCAAAGGTTGCACCCTAACACTTCTAAACAAACCTTTCCCCATTGATCTCATGCCTATCCAACTCGGTACCTTTGACGTCGTTATTGGCATGGATTGGTTATCCAAACACCACGCCCGAATCATCTATGACAAAAAGGTCATCCAAATCCCACTTAACGGTGAAACCCTTATCGTTCGTGGCGATCACAGCAAAACCCGACTCAACATCGTCTCATATGCCAAAACAATGAAGTAAATGGACAAAGGATGTCACGTATCTATGATTCAAGTGACGAAAACTGAAACGAAGGCGAAACAACTCGAAGAAGTGCCTATTGTCAAGGACTTTTCTAAAGTATTTCCCGAAGACTTGCCCGGTATACCACCAGTTCGGCAAGTAGAATTTCAAATTAATTTAGTGCCTGGAGCAGCACCAGTTGCTAAAGCACCTTATTGATTGGCACCGTCAGAAATGAAAGAACTGTCTGAGCAGTTGAAAGACCTGTCAGATAAAGGTTTTATCCGACCAAGTTCATCACTTTGGGGAGCACCAGTCCTATTTGTCAAACAGAAGGACAGAACTTTCCGAATGTGTATTGATTACAGAGAACTGAACAAACTCACCGTAAAGAATCGATATCCGTTACCCCGGATTGATGATTTATTTGATAAGTTGCAAGGATCGAGTGTCTATTCAAAAATCGATCTGAGATCTGGATATCACCAGCTACGAGTCAGGGAAGAAGATATTCCCAAAATAGCCTTCCGAACACGTTACGGGCATTATGAATGTCAAGTAATGCCATTTGGTCTCACCAATGCACCCGCAGTGTTGATGAATTTGATGAACCGAGTATGCAAACCTTACTTGGACAAATTCGTGATCGTGTTCATCGATGACATCTTAATCTACTCACGCAACCAAGAAGAACATGCTGACCACTTGAGAACTATTCTGGAGTTGCTCAAGAATGAAAAGTTGTATGCTAAATTCTCCAAATGTGATTTTTGGATTCCCACTATACAATTTCTTGGCCATATCCTCAACAATCAAGGTATCCACGTAGATCCTGCAAAGATTGAGGAGGTAAAAGGTTGGGCATCTCCTACCACCCCAACCGAGATTCGTCAATTTCTAGGTCTCGCTGGTTACTACCGAAGGTTCATAGAAGACTTTTCAAAGATTGCAAAGCCTTTGACCGAATTGACCCAGAAAAACAAGAAGTATATCTGGGAAGAGAAACAAGAGTCAGCTTTTCAACTCTTAAAATAGAAACTCCGTGAAGCACCCATCTTAGCACTACTTGAAGGAAGTGAAGACTTCGTGGTATATTGTGATGCATCACATCACGGTTTAAGTGCAGTGCTAATGCAAAAAAGCAAAGTGATAGCTTATGCTTCTAGGCATCTCAAGAAGAACAAAGAAAACTACACCACTCATGATCTGGAATTAGGAGCAGTGGTCTTTGCTATTAAGATTTGGAGACATTACTTGTACGGTACCAAGTGTACGGTTTTCACCGATCACAAAAGTCTTCAACACATCCTAGATCAGAAAGAGCTGAACATGAGACAGCGCCGATGGTTAGAACTGCTCAACGATTACGATTGTGAAATTCGCTATCACCCCAGTAAAGCAAATGTTGTGTCTGATGCATTGAGCAGAAAAGAAAGAATCAAACCTCTCATAGTCCGATCTTTGGGAATGACCATTTGTTCACCCCTTCCATCACAAATTCTCTTAGCCCAATCGGAAGCTCTCGAAGAAGAAAACAGACCCCATGAGAAGATTTACGGTATGCAAGAGAATAAAAATGGTTTTGTAAAAAGATCAGACGGTATGCTGTATTTCAAAAAAAGATATTGGGTTCCTCTCTACGGAGGTATTCGAGATCTCATCATGAATGAATCTCACAAATTCAAGTACTCTATTCACCCAGGTTCTGACAAGATGTATCAGGATCTTAAAAAGATCTATTGGTGGCCCAACATGAAAGCCGACATCGCTGAGTATGTTGGGAAATGCTTGACTTGTTCAAGAGTCAAGGCAGAAAGTCAAAAGCCGTCAGGATTACTTGTACAACCTGAACTACCAGTCTGGAAATGGGAAAGAATTACCATAGATTTCATCACTAAAGTACCAAAGACGTTAACTGGATTAGACACCATCTGGGTCATCATTGATCGTCTTACCAAATCCGCTCATTTCCTACCAATCAAGGAAATTGACGAGATGAGCACCCTCGCTCAGTTGTATCTCAAAGAAATAGTGACTCGACATGGAGTTCCAATCTCCATCATCTCAGATAGAGATTGCCGATTTACCTCAATATTTTGGCAAACTCTACAAAAAGCTCTCGGTACACGTCTAGATATGAGCATCGCTTATCACCCTCAGACTGATGGACAGAGTGAAAGAACGATCCAAACCTTAGAAGACATGCTCCAAGCATGTGTGATAGACTTTGGAAAAGGTTGAGATAAACAGTTGCCATTGGCTGAATTTTTTTACAACAACAGTTACCATGCCAGCATCAAGGCGACACCCTTTGAAGCACTTTATAGTCGAAAGTGCAGATCACCTGTTTGTTGGACAGAAGTTGGTGACATACAACTCAGAGGACCAGAACTGATACACGACACAACAGAAAAGATTTTTAAGATCAGACAACGACTACAATCTGCTCGTGACAGATAAAAGAGTTACGCTGATGTAAGACGAAAACCCATGGAATTTCAAGTCGGTGACAGAGTTATGTTAAAAGTTTCCGCATGGAAGGGAATGATACGCTTTGTAAAGCGTGGAAAAGTTGAACGTTAGGTACATTGGACCATTCAAGATCCTTGAAAGGATTGGTCCAGTTGCTTACAAACTTGAACTCCAGGAAGAACTCAGTAGAGTACACCCTACATTTCACGTTTCACAACTAAAGAAATGTTTGTCATGTGAAACTCTTGTCATCCCACTGAAAGAAATCAGACTTGATGACAAACTCGTATTCACAGAAGAACCAGTAGAAATAATGGATAGGGAGGTGAAACAACTGAAGCAAAACCGTATTCCCATTATCAAAGTTCGATGGAACTCTAAGCGAGGACCAGAGTACACATGGGAACGTGAGGATCAAATTCGCGACAAATACACCCATTTATTCCCATAGACACCCATAACAACTATCTTAGATTTAATTCCGGGACGGAATTCTATTTGACGGGTAGGTACTGTTGAACTCTGTAAAATTCCCCAGTAATTTGTACATGCTAATCAAGTATTAAATTCTAATACAGCTCAGTTAACCATTTTTATGGTCAAAATTTAAAATTTTGTTATTACATTACAAACACATTGGAACGAGCTCACACACGGACCACAAATAATCCAACACACTCAGTTATAACCAAACGGATCAAACTATTATTCCTGGCCCAACACTTTGGCCTGGTACTATTACAAAGCCCAACCCAATGTTTTTAGTTTTATTAAACTTATATAACAATCGACTTAACCCCATATAATTTGCCCCGTTTTCTTTCGATTTCGATACACAAGAAATGCAACTTTTTGCACCACTCGACTCTCTACACTCCCAAGAAACAGTATGTCGAATTACATTTTCTCATTCGAATGTTTTATGGCTTAACGAGACCCTAAGTGAATGCTTCTCGACACATGTAAAATATCACACAATATTTATCCAATTTTATCAAACTCGATCTAACTTGTTTTTCCCTAGCTCATTCGAGTTTCTATGATCAAATATAAGTTCAAAGGATCATTCCTCACCTTTTCCCACAATATGACACGTTAAATTGTGTTTTGGACCATTTCTATATGTCGTACGAAGCATATATATGTGCATATACATGCAACTCGGTACATAACCAAGTCTACACATTAAAACCCCCTCCTAAGCTACTACATACTCGAGTATTATTCTTATTCCTCTGCTAAAACATCAAATCAAGCAACTTGTGGAGTATTATACATTATATCGAGTAGTAATACATGCATAAATACCCATGCCATAAATCCTATTCAAACACAAGAGTTTATCCTATTTTCTCCTAATTTTTTCTCCCTTTTTCGAGCCCTCAAGAAGCCAGAAGCCTTCTACCATCATTTCGAGTTCATTCCAAGTCATATAGCCTCATTCGAACCGTTTTGTGATTTTTCTAACGTGTGAGAAGTGCTCCTTTCGATTTCTTGATCATTCGAACGTATAAACACCACCTTAAAGGTGTTGTAAATCTTCCTAAACTCTTTTCAATTCATTCATATCGATTATATTCACCTCAGGCATTGTTCCATAGTTCATTCGATCTATATTTCATTTTTATGCATTATTTACGCTTTCGTTTTATTTATTTTTACGTTATGCACATTGACCTCCTTCATGGATGGCTAGAAACTTGTGTTTTATCTCTACTCGACACTTACTTACTCGTTTCTTTACTTATAGCACCTCATTTTATTATATATCGAATCGCATATTCATATAACACATTTTCTATGTCATTTACATATGTTTGTAACCATGTTATGTCGACTGAGAAAAGGCCACGTAAAAACGGATGCATACACACACCATATCATTTTTATTGTTCAACTCGAATCTTCATAAGCTCATTTAGTAAGTTGATGTTTTAAGTTTCCACTAACAAGCTCTTAAAAGTACTTAAAAAGCTTTAAACCTATCGCTCACTAGAACAGTCGAAAACTCACTAAAATTACCGATTGGGCTTAAAATCCCAATAAGAAATTAATAAGCTCTATCGATAAGCTGTGGCTATAAGCTCTTTTGTAACATTTTCAGACCCTTTTTACAAGCCCAAGATAAGCCCACTTTGTCCTAAATCACTTCGGATCGACTTATGTTAATGGGCTTTGATTTCAAACGTTAAGGCCCACTTAGCTTAAAAATAAGCACTTCGTATAATAAGCAGTTGAAATTTACTCAAATAGGCTTTATTAAGTTATAAAAACTCTCGGAAAACTTATCACCCTCTTTTTGGAAATTTTTGACTAAGTTTGCAAAGAATATGTCATTTCGGGTTAAATATGTAAACTTTGTATAAATATGTTCTAAAACTGTTCAATTAATAACATGAGGATATATATTGTTAAAACAGTAAGCATGTGGCTTAAAATTTCATTTTGGGAATTATTGGACTAAAAATGTAATAAAAAGTTAACCAAGGACTAACGGTGCAAAACTAACACCGTTAGGGTAGAAAATGTAAAATTGGTGTAAGTACAAGGACCAAACTGTAACTTTATTTCATATTCATTTCTATTGCATATTTTACATTTTCCCACTCACTCATATGCATTTTTACATTTTTGTACCATATTTAATCCCGTTACGTTTATAATTATATATAACGAATTTTAAACGATTAACTTAACGTTTCGTTCAAACCACATTCGAGGAAACGATATTTATGGAATCAATGATATAAAAACATGATAATATTATGTATAATATTATTTTTGAACTTTAAGCATTTTAAGCATATCACACTCACACCTCACACCAAATCGTTATTCGTTACTCGTTTTCACACTCACTATTCATATTAAGTCACAAATACCAAATTCTCATACTTCACTATAATCCAGGTCATGTGTTGAAGCCGTGTCCGTAATTTCATTTGATTTCACATTTCCATCTTGCCAGTTACGCACAAGGTGAGTCATAGCCCCACTTTTACTTATTTAACAAGTTTACACTCTATGGGGGAGATACATGCTACAAACTAAATCACAAGTATTTTCAAGTATTTTTGTATGCTTCACCTGATATGATATAGACTAAGTTACTCTATTGCCACAAGCCCCTCACATCATGAACCATTAATCACTTGCGAGTGAACGCGAATATAGTGAATAGATCTATTGGAGGCTGACTGCCTATTCCACTAATGCCTTGACAAATAGCCTTAGTGGCTAGTCGGATTAGTCACAATGCACTATAATTGAAGGAAATAGGCAATGGCAAATCACCTATTACACGAGGGCCCCACACCGGTTACTACACTGTTAACGTTTAGTGTCGGTAATCATTTAGGCAATTTCAGGTTGGTTCTTCCTTAAACAAGAACCCGGTATTTAGCTTTGTACCGGAAAAAGGTGTAAGCGACGTGTATTAAGGTTTTCTCCGCCGAGAAGGGAGCTTGTTTCTTAGTGAAGAAAAACACTTGAGTTAGAGGCTCGAGGAGTGGAGTAGGGCAAGGAAAAGAGTCCTTGTAGCCG
This sequence comes from Artemisia tridentata subsp. tridentata, assembly GCA_021014915.2. NCBI lineage: Eukaryota > Viridiplantae > Streptophyta > Magnoliopsida > Asterales > Asteraceae > Artemisia > Artemisia tridentata. The sequence goes on from CP139508.1 coordinate 240,095,058, forward strand.
AACCACTATAAATATCCGTGTTGTGTGGTTTGATCTTTCCTTTCTCTACTTACTTATATTATATTGTTTGTTTGTGCATACTTACTTTGAAATCACGTTAAGTCAAAAAGCGAATTAATTTTAAACGGTAAAACTATTCAACCCCCCTTCTAGTTTTCCACAATTGGTACCAGAGCAGTGTTACTCAAGATTTTCAAAATATATTGTATTTTAAAAACTTGAAACGATCAATGGATTTTGAAAACTTTAAAGAATGGCAATCTATGCAAAGACCACCACTATTTGAACTAAATTGTTTCATATATTGGAAAAATCGCTTTGAGACATATATATGTGAAGTCAAAGGACATAGATCTGTGTTATATTATTGTAGAGGGTGATTACAAGCCCGTAAGTAATGATATTTCAGGTGGTCGGGATGTAGGAACTTCTTTTATTCGTCACAGTGATGAACAAAAGAAGTTGATTGCCAAAAAGAATGAAGCCAAAATGATGCTTTACAATGCCTTACCTAAGAAAGAATATGAAAGAGTTTTTATGTGTAAAACGGCTAAAGATATTTGGCAATCACTAATTATCACTCATCAAGGGAACTCACAAGTCAAAGATAACAAAATTGATCTTCTTGTTCAAGAATATGAACAATTTGTTATCTCTGAAGATGAGACCATTGATAGTGCGTTTGCTAGATTTAATACTATTATTACATCTCTTAAAGCACTTTACGAATCTTTTTCTAGTAAGAATTTTGTCAGGAAATTTCTAAGAGCACTTCACCCGAAGTGGAAAGCAAAGGTGACAGCCATTGAAGAATCTAAGGATCTTTCAAGAATAACACTGGACGAGCTCATAGGAAATCTCAAGGTTCACGAGATGGTAATGGAAAAAGATTCAGAAATAGTCAAAGGCAAAAAGGAGAAAGTGAAGTCCATTGCCTTAAAAGCTAGGGTAGAATCAAGTAGTGATACAGAATCTAGTTCTAGTAGTGAAGATGAAGAATATGCCATGGCCGTAAGAGATTTCAAGAAATTCTTTAGAAGACGAGGAAAGCCCGGTAGACCTCCTCATAAAGAAAAGAAATCCTTCCAACAAAACCATGATGATAGAAAAGGAAAGGTAGATAGAAAGTGTTTTAGATGTGGAGATTCTAGTCACTTTATAGGAGAATGCCTAAAGCCTCTAAAGAACAAGTCTCAAAGAGCCTTTTTCAGTGGAGCTTGGAGTGATAGTGAAGGAGATAATGATGAGCCTAAGAACGACGAAGTTGCTCTCATGGCTCACGACACAGAAGAGGTACATTCTGACTCGTCATACTCTTTCATTAATGATGACACGCTAGATATAGAATATAACAAACTAAGTGAAATCACTCTAAAAATCATAAGCAAAAATAAGTTCTTAAAAACTAAAAAGAAATTTTTAGAAAACCAAATTCATCAGTTAAAAGAAAAAGTCATAGGGTTAGAAAAAGATAAAAGTATTAAAACATGTGTCTTATGTCAGAAACTAAAACATGAAATAGAAACACTAAAGTTTACACAGGAAAATCTTGTCAAACAAAACTCCAAATTCAAAAGATTTGATAAGCACATAAACTGTGCAGATGACACAATGAGGTTACTAAAAATGCCTCATGGTAGTTTTAAACCAGATTTTATGAGAAATGGATATTTAAGTGACTTTCAGAATCAAACGATAAAAGTAAATAAAAATGTTGTTCCAACTGAGTCAAAGACTCACGGATCCAACGGATCCAAAGTATTGGATCCGCCAGGTATCCCCAAAGGGATCCGCAGGTAAAGTAATTGAACAGAAAGGTCATAATTTGGATTGTAATAAATTTATTAAGGCATCTAGAAAACCTAGCACTAGTACAACCATAGGAAAAGATCGGGTTAAAAATAAGAATAAAGTTAAAACAACTGTAGACTCCTCATTCTATGAAGGAACCATGCTTAGAGAACAATTGGCCTCAATCCCCTTCGATTATCTCCTAGATATTAGTGAGCCGTGGTAATGTTATGTTTAACCCAAACGAACCCATGAGATATTGGGGACCAAATGTTTGAGTTTTCTTTAGGTGTGCTTGAAAGTTAAATTAGATCCAGATGAGTAGATTAAAGGTAATGGGAGTTCAAGACACTTAACGAGAAACAAAAGTCTCTTCTCAACCTACCAAGTATCAACGGAGGTAATGTCATATTCGGTAGCATTCTTATAAGTAAAATCATCGGAAAAGGTACGATCTCTCATGACTCTCTATATTGATGTTGTAGATAGTTTAGCTTTTAACTTGCTTAGTATAAGTCAATTGTGCCGCAAAAAGTATAACATCCTTTTTAAGTAAAAATGGAAGTAAAATACTTAGAGACAGCATAACAGTAGGAAAAGGTGTTTTAAAGAATAACGTATATGTTAGATAAAACACCTAAAGACTAGCTTTTCCATCAAAAATTAGGTCACGCCAATATAAGGTTAATTCAATCCATATCATCTAAGGAACTCGTTAGGAACCTATGTTAATATGACCAATACTTTTGTAATGCTTGCAAAATTGGGAAACAAGTTCATAATAGCCATAAGGCTTAAAATATGGTGTCTACATCTAGGTGTCTAGAATTGTTACAAGTATATATAGCACATCTTCCCGGATTTGCCAATTTTGAAAAACCAAACCATGTTCACAAACTCAAGAAAGAATTATACGAACTTAAGCAAGCACCAAAAGATTGGTATAATTGACTTAAGACTTTCTTAGTAGACAATACTCTCTTCACCATGAAAAAGGAATCACATGTTATCATAGCCCAGATATATGTGAATGACATTATGCTCGGTTCAACTTGTCAAGAGCTATGCAACGATTTGTCAAAAATCATGCATGACGAGTTTGAAATGAGTATAATAGGGGAACTAAACTTTTTCTTAGGTCTCCAAATTAAATGATGAGATACTCTTCAACCAATCCAAGCATATCAATGATATACTTAAGAAATTTGGTCTTGAAGACTCAAAACCTATGAAAACATCCATGTTCTCCTAAACCAAACTCACTAAGGATAAAGAAAGTAAATCCATAGATAGCACTAAATGTAGAGGAATGATTGGTAGTTTACTCTGTCTTATGGCTAGTAGACCAGACATTATGTTTAGTGTTTGTCTATGTGCACGCTTTCAAGAAGATCCCAAAATATCTCATCTTGAAGCCGTTAAAAGGAATTTAGATACATTAAAGGCACTACACATTTAGGATTATGGTATCCCAAAGGCACGGATGTAGAAACCATAGTGTATGCCAATTTAGACCATTCTGGTAATTAGGTTGATAGGGAAAGTACAAGCAGTGTGAGACACTGTTTTCACTTCATGATTCACTAAGAAACAAACAGCCCTCGCTAAGGCAGAGTGTGTCAACAAGGAGAATGGATGAAGCAAGCTCCCAACAATTATGATATAACATTTCTCACTCTTTGCTATCAATCTCAACAAAAATCCAGCCCAACACACTATAACCAAACACGTCATCATTTCCTACGTAACAATGTTCAGAAGGGAAAACATCTCAATCGAGAAAGTTTCCTCAGAGGACAACATTGAACTCTCCTAGAAAACATTTCAACTCTCTTAGACTTAGTTTAGGATTAATAGAACCTAGTTAGTAATAGCTCGAATCTTAGATAAACCAAACGCAGGCAATACCAAAATTGGTGTGCTGATCCTGCGGATCCAAATGACAACAAGGGCGGAACCCTCGTTTGGGATCTGCCGGATCCGTCATCTGCTGAGGCAGTTTTTATATATTAAACAAATACCCTATACTATTCATCACTTTCCCCAAAAACATACATCCCACTGGAATTTGATTTCTATCACTCCAAACCCAGAACTTAGGTCATTCACCACCATCAATTTGTGCTTGAATCATCTCTGTAAGTATCCTAATCATAATCTAATTCATAATCTGAGTCTAGGATTTCTGTTTGTTGCACAAAATTAAAACTTGGGGTTTATGCATCTTTCCCATAAATTCATGAAACATGTTCAATTAAATTACATAACAAATCACGTTTTTAGTAGCTAGGAATTAGATTTCATAATCATCAAACACCCCATGAGAAATTTGTATAAAAATCTTCTCACAATTAGGAAAAACGGTTTTCAACCATTGTTCATACAAATACAAAAACGTTAATTTTTACATCACGTGCATAATATCTCTTGAATGCTAAAGAGAATACATAACTAATATGTATTTTCGGGTACATTCAAACGTAGCTACATCAAACAGGAGCGTTTGGGTTATCTCTCGTTTTATCAAACATAATTTTCATGCATCAAAAGGAGTCGAGATAGCCGCACCTCCACATTGTCCCCATATAGGCACACACTAGACCTCTATACACATTTTTGATAAATTTAACTAAACTATATATATATTTTTCGTGTCTAGGATAACTATGCCTCCCGCAACCAACTACGATCACAAAAAGACCATCCATTACCTACCCAAACACCATCAAACCAAGGGACTCACAGAAGCTCAAATAAAAATCTTTAAGTCATTAGAAAACCGTTATGTTCACGAAGGTAGAATGGTAGACTCATCATTTTTAGAAGAAACCAATATCCGTGAACAATTAACCGCTATCCAATTTCATCATCTCCTCGACATAAATGAGCCTATCATTCCTAGGTTTATACTTGAATTTTATTCTTCCATAAAACTTAGCACTGACGACTTGGGATTCTTGAGCATCCATTTCAAAGTAAACCAAAATCAATTTAGTTTCCCTTTGGATCAATTCGGAGAAGTTTTAGGTATTCCTAGTCAAGGAACTTGTTTTTACTCAGACAAATGGCCATTTTCCATTATAGAATCCAACCTTGGTCGTGACCACCAATACAACACACCTCTCACTCCCAAAGAAATTATCCGTGATCATCTCTTCTATCCTAGAACCAACCCAACTAAGAAAATCCGAGGTAAACAAGTAAATCGAGATCCATTTGCTATGGAACTTAATGAACTCAAACATCAATTTAAGAAACTAGAGGAGATTCTTAGAGCCAATGTCATTAGCACTGTTGGAAATAGAGATCATGTAAATGCTAGTCTATGCTACATGCTCTACTGTGTGTCGACCCATCAACAATTCAATTTAGCCTACTATATAGCCAAAAGAATGGTCGACATACCTGTCTTAGGTGCCACCGCAATACCATATGGAATGCTTATTACTCGTCTATTTAGAGATTCTATGCCTATTCCTCCAAACTCATGTGGGTTTCTTCCAGACTACACCAAAATTCCACACACCTTCGTTCCTCTTAGTGATCATAGAGTAGCAGTAGTAAAAGGAAAACGCGCACATTCTCCAACCTCATCTTCATCATCGGCTAGTGACGAAGATGGTTTACCTAACTCTAGGATTCCTCTACCCGAATACTTGCGTCAACTTCCTTCCGTTGATAATGAATCTATGGAGCATCGACAAAGAAAGGGAATGATGAAGAATCTAGGTCGATGGATCATGAAACTTCATAAGGGTCAGAAGAAAATAATCAAGATGTTGAACAAATAATGACATCTAAGGAGTGTGTGGTACAAGACTTTATCTGATTGTGCATTGTTGAATTTATGTGTTTCTTAAGATTTTATAGTGCTTAACTTTTATGAAAATTAACTTAACTTTGCTAGACGATAACACGTATTGTCATCAAATTTTCCAATTTTAAGCCACTGTTTGGCTTAACTCCTTTTATGGTAAGCTTTGATGATCGGTTTTATTTATATAATAACGTGTGTTAGAACCTATATATTTGGTAGTTTTGTATCATATCTTAGCTATTGCATATGTTTTAGGAGAATTTTCGGGATTTGAATGAATAACGAAAATTTTGACATATGTTCTGTTTACTTTCTGAGTTTTCATACGAAGGATCTGGCGGATCCCAGAATTTGGATCCGCCTAGTGTATTCCTTGGCTCCGCCAGACATACACCTACGGATTCCACGGATCAAAAAATTTGGATCCATCTTTGATGTCAATTGGATCCGCAGGTTCATCAGTAGATTTTTCAAAATTCTCGATTCATCCCGATACTTAGATTTTAGACTATAAGTATTCTTAGAAATTGTTTACTGATCATTAGTCTCCTTAAAATAATTTAAGAACTCTTAGAACCTTAAGAAAATCAATTTCCCACCAAAATTTGAATTTTCAAATTTGTGTGCAAGTTACCTTTCTATAACACATAAGGATCATTTTAATTGGTTCCTTGGAATCCGTGATTCAATCACATTTCATTCTTTTGAGTCATCTTCTGCATTTCTTCATATCAACTCCATTTCTATGGATTGACCTTCACAATAGGACAAACCACTTTATCTTCTTCCAAGTTTTTGGAAACCAACATTAATCCAAGCACCAATTTCCATACAATTTAGGAACTATAAATTAGAAACTTAAGATAGTCATAACACACAAAATCATCATCATCTTTACACATCAATCCTGCACAATTTCACAATGCACAAATCCAACAACTCACACATGCCCGGACCACACAGAAGGACTGCCAGAATTAGTGTTAGACCATACTGGCTTGTAAATCCAATCTCTAATATGAATTTCCCTACCATATCTACTACTACTTCAACACCCATCATCACCCATGTGGTTAACAAATGATCACCCGTTTCAACTCAACCATCAAGATCACCTTCACTAAGTACCACACCATCACTATCACTCACCATAACTCTAATAGGTAAGACACCATCACCAACTCCATCTCAACCAAGATCCCCATCACCACCATTAGCTTCCTTACCAATACCAACATCATCTCAAATAAGAAAATCGTCATCATCTTCACAACCACCCATCTTGCAACCACATGATTTACTTACCACACTCCAAAACATTGATGACTAAATGTGGCTAAATCAACCAAACATTCAAAACAATAAGGATCTTGATCCTCTCAACTCCTATTCAAACATAGTGAACTCCAACTTACATGATACAAAGGACTTAGAGTCCATGTGGCTTGCTTCCATCACATCTTCATCAAACCCAACCAATCCTCCGCAAAAGGCATTCTTAGGTTTCATCCTAGTATTTTCTTTGTAGGATTTATTCTCTTCTTGTAACATCATGTTTAGTGACTTATGTCACAAACAAATTTTCAATGAATGGATGTTATATGTTTGTGCTTGTAGGTGATCAATATTAAGCATATTATCTTATTTTAGATTACTAACATCATAGTATGGTTTTCTTAACTTCACATATTGCTTTGATCAAATGTACATTAGGTACAAAAATTTGATCAGACACTTCATTTTGACTTTTCAAAGTCAAATGGGTTGACCTTTCTTGTTTGGTTGACTATTACATATGCATTTTTCTTCTATGTTGAAGTATTACTAACCTTTATCTTGTAGCTTTTCTCAACCTTGAATCATATATGTTGGTACCTTAGCAACAAGGAGTATGAATCGAGTGGGAGTATATCATATACTAACTCATCATTTTATAGCATTTTTCACTCTTGAAATGTATACGTTGGTACTCTAAAAATGGGGAGTATACATCAAAGAGGAGCATAAAATAGTCTAACCATTTGTTTTGTAGGATCATACATCATATCATACTAATGTATACGTTGGTACTCTAGCAATGAGGAGTATACATCAAAGAGGAGCATATCATAGTCTAACCATTTGTTTTGTAGGATCATACATCATATCCTTGTTACTCCATTTAGGGGGAGTATAAATCAAGGGGGAGCCTTAAAGTTCTCAAAATCGCATTTCGCTACACATATCTTCTTTTTGTTTCGACAAAAAGGGGGAGAAAGGATTAAGTTTGCATCACTGTGAAACATCATAGTACATACATTTATACTTGAAATTGTTTTCAAAACTTGCATAAAACAAACTTAATCCATATTTTTAAAAATACTCATACTTCATTTATTCATTTGCTTAAAAATACACCTTATGTTTTGTCATCAACAAAAAAGGGGAGATTGTTAATACAAATATCGTCCCAAAAACGTTATATATATTTTACGATCTTTACTTAGTTTTGTTAATGACAAATACAAGGTATATCTTTTAGCAAATCATAAATACAAGCTAAAGTCTTTTTAGAACACATTTGCATTTCACAAGATCACTAGAATTTACATTTTATACATTTACATGTTTATTTCCTAAAATGGAAACTTTATTTTCAAAAGTTAGGATGACATCATGGCATGCATCATGTAAACAATCTTGGTAAGATTTTGTGATATTTTGTTTAGATCTTCAAGCCAAAGAGTTGACATTTGAAGATATGGTAAGATATGGCAAGATTTGGAAAGATTTGAAGATCTCTTAGCTGGCCTGACACGGCGGATCCAAGTGGATACAAAGACGGATAAAAATTAAGGGATCCGCCGGATCCGCCGCCTGTTGCTCAGCTTTACCTATAAATAGCAAGCTGATCATTTGGCCATTCTCATCACTTACATAGCATAAAATATATATTCTTTCATTTGCATATCACTAACCCGTATTATTTCATTCCTAGTGATCTTCCTTTTGTAGCAAAAGGGATCAAGCATTGACAAGCTTCAACATTCTGTTGCAAGACTTGATAATTACCTACTGTGTAACTTATTAGATTTTAGGCATCATAGTTGCATCTTTTATTCAGTAGAATCCGGTTAGTGTTGTAGTCCTCAAAACACATAGAGTGAACGGGAGTGGTTGTACCCTTGTAAAGAACTCGACATCTAGCTTAGTGTCGGTAATCATTTAGGCAACGTCAGGTTGGTTCTTCCTTAAACAAGAACCCGGTATTTAACTTTGTACCGGAAAAAGGTGTAAGCGACGTGTATTAAGGTTTTCTCCGCCGAGAATGGAGTTTGTTTCTTAGTGAAGAAAAACTCTCGAGTTAGAGGCTCGAGGAGTGGAGTAGGGCAAGGAAAAGAGTCCTTGTAGCCGAACCACTATAAATATCCGTGTTGTGTGGTTTAATCTTTCCTTTCTCTACTTACTTATATTATATTGTTTGTTTGTGCATACTTGCTTTGAAATCATGTTAAGTCAAAAAGCGAATTAATTTTAAACGGTAAAACTATTCAACCCCCCTTCTATTTTTCCACAAGTTATGATGGTGACTGTGATGAGCAAGATTAGGCCAAAATTGATCATGATATCTTACAGTTTTAAGAAAATGTTGAAAACTAAAATATTAATGTTTCCATTTTATAAGCAGATAAGTAGTTTTGTGTCTTTTCATGAATGTGTATCAACTTATTTATAAGCAGATAAGTAGTTATGTATGTTTCAATGCATGTGTGTCAGCTTATTTACAATTTGTTTTTCTCAAAACACTTAAATCAATTTAATTGTTGTATACAGATACAATACGCAACTAAATGATGCTATCCAAACAGTCAAAACTTCAAATTAACACGAAGTCAATAAGTGAACAAAAAAAAAGTATGCTTACCATTGCTACTATTCATGAGAAAATAACCTCCGATAACTGATAATGAGTTCATCTACATCCAAATTGAATACACAGATAAGATTTTGGCACTATTACGTAAGCTTAATAATGAGATAATTTTCCTGTTACTATGCAAACATGATAGTGCAAAACTTTCTTCTGCTTTAATGATGCTTTTCAGCTTTAATATTGCTAAGGCAGTTACAGTAAACCTATAAAAAAATGGTGATGTCTCAGATCATTTCAAATGCCCAAAATATTGAGACTTAGCTATTCTAAGTACTTAATCAGCTAATATACTCTTCGATTGCAGATCTAGAAATCAAATGCATCCCACACCAGCAACAGAAATTAAGAACATTATATGCAAAGGAATTTAATAGCTATGGCAACAAACATGCACTTTCATAACACATTCCGGAACCCAAAATGACTGCTAAAATAAGCTATCCAAAAAAACCCTTATTAACATGTAAAGAGACCTAAACGGCTTCTAAAAACAAGCTATCCAAACAGCCTTTATTAACGTATCAAGACACCTAAAGGGCTGATGACCAAACAGCCCTTAATAACATGTTTAGGAAGCTAAACGACTGCTGATTTGCAATTCAAGAACCAAAAGCCTCTTATTCCAACAACATAAGTTCTCATACGTGTTACACTTTCGGTTTCCGCTGTCACCTAAAACCAATTGCTGCCAACCAAATAAAAAATGCTAAAATCAAGACAGTCAAGATTTTATACTACTAAAAACAAGTCTGACCTTCTACTTAATCAATATGATTCTTAATCAAATAACAGTTTCATCTGTGATTACCAGAAACACAAAACCAATTGCTACATGAATACTATATATAAAGATTAATCTTTTTAACATTATCAACACAGACAAATCAAAACCACAACAGAACAACCTAATACCATCATTCAATGTACTAAACAAAAAGCAAGATTAATCAAATTATGATGCATAAGATCTGCCATACAATTATCAGCCATACATGATCATTTCATCAAAATTGATTTCAAAACTTGAATACTCAATCACCACACTCCATAATTAAACTGAGTATATGTTTTAATTTGATTATAATGGTGACTAATTGAAAAACCCTAATTTGAGGAGAAAACCCTAATTTATTTTTGCCAGATCTAATAAGTATGTGTGTTTGACTCATGTGTGTGTGAGAGAAATGCCCCACCACTTTTTGATAAAATGTAAAATGCAAAAAAAAAAAAAAAAAAAAAAAAAGAAAAAAAAAGAGCATATTAATAAACATAAACATAAACTTATTATTATTATTATTAATAGATCCGTCAGTCATTACAGTTACAAGATTAACATCTGATCATCAACCTACACAACCATGAGAAATACCAAAAGACAACCACAAAAGACACCCATCATCATTATAATCTATTCATCATCAGATAGTGTTTCATCAAACTCCATAAGCTTCACATGGCGGCCCTTCTCCACAAGACCATCACGGACCTCAGCAAGTAAAGCAATCAACCCCAAGAGCCTGTTGCGTTCCCTTTCCTCTTTCTCAACCAAACAACGAAGAACATCAACAGTTTTTTCATTGAAAGGGCCACATTGATGAGCCTCCCTGATTGTCACCTAACGCTTCTCAACCTTACTCCTGAGTTCATTACGCTCCTCCCCCATCCTAATCAAAAATCCCTCATCCTCTGTCATCTCATTGTTAAATAAGAACTTGAAAGTTGTTGCTAAATCATCGGACCTAGAAGCATCCTTGATTTCACTGATGTTGGAAGGTAAAGCCATGAGTGACAGAGTTAGGTGGAGAGATTATAGATAGGGTTTGTAAAGATTTATTAGATACTTTAAAAATAAATGATACATCGGGCATTAATAATCAAAAGAAATGCGTTTTGGGGAAACAAAGAGTTAAAAAGAAAACAAAGAGGTAATGAGAAAGAATGATTGCAAAACATAACTGAAGTATTAATTCAAGCAGGAACTTCATCTTCCCATGTAGAATTTATTTGCAAATATAACAAAAAAAACCCTCAAACTTTACCTTTTACATAAAAAAACCTATCACCTACACAATGTATACCATTACCATCCTAAACATCATAAAAAAAGTTATAACTTAGTCTTAGATTTATATCAAAATTTAGGGATGTTACAATCTTGAGAATAAATAAAAAAATGTCAACCTTATAAATAAGTCCTAATAAGTTCAATTAATAAACAATTGAATAAATAGCAAAATGGATACTTATATTTATTTTCAACATCATAAAAACGTAAACAAGCAAAGCTCAAAGTCTAAACATAAAAAGTCACTAAACAACTAATTAAACTCATTCATCTTAATAGCATTAGTTTCTTCCTCGCGAACACCGACTTTCACTTGAAAAAACAACCCTCCTAACTTTTCAAGCAATACTCGATGCCTTTCTTGAGTCTTCTTCAAAGCTAATAGCGAGTCAAGACAAACACCATGAGGATCTAATGCTTCCATGTTCGTTATCATGCTTTGGTTTTTCACCATTACCCGCTTCAAATGCTCACAACAAGCGATAAGCAATTTGGACAAAGCATCATCTTCACCTGCCTGTTGCACAAACCACAAACGCATACAATCATGCAATTTAGAAGAACCGGCAACGTTAATTAAGTTCTCTAACAATTGAAAATGTGTCATTGAAAAAAAAACCAAAGTACAAACAGTTTATAACTCACTATAACAAAGATACCAAATAAACAGGCAAAGAATAATTTATGTAACTTATTCATATTAAAAGATTATATACAAAGAGACTCTTTTAAATATGATAGCTTGAAAAAATTCTCTTGACATATACTCTTTTAATATGCTTACAAAAATTGTCATACCATCACATAAAATAATAGAATAATAAGTAAATAAATATATCAAAAAATAAATTAACCTCGCCTGCATCTAAAAACAAAAACTTATTGACCAACATAAGTCCATCCATGACGAAAGAGTGGGAGTTTTAAATATTACAAAACTTAATGCCGAAAATTACGTTATGAGAAGGCTATAAAACCTGAAAATCATTTAGAGTTTGTAAAAGAGAAGGAAAAGGATAGTAGTTTAGAGTCATTATTGTAAATAGAGTAGTTTAGAAGGACTGATTTTGTAAATATTTTCCTTTATAAATACTCTTGTACTCAATGTTTACGAGATCAATTGAAAATAAACTTTTTCCCTTTCTTTCATTTTTCTCTCATTTACTGTTTCATCACCATTGTTATCATGGTATCAGAGCTAACAACAATGGTGAATTAAACCTGTTGTCTCTGTTGTTAAAGTGTGTATTCTAATTTCTTTGTTACTGTGTTCGTTTCCGCGCGAAATTTGGTCAAAATTAGGTTAAAATTGGTCAAAATTAGGTCAATTTGGTCAAAATTTAGGGAGAATGTGCTACTTACTTGAGTCAATTAGGTATTGAACATTAGACATCTTATGCTGATAGACCACAACAGAATGGCAGAGTAGAAAGAAAGCATAGACATATCTTAGATACAGCTAGGGCTCTAAGACTTCATTCACATTTGCCATTGAAATTCTGGGGTGATTGTGTTACCATTGCTACATATCTGATAAATAGATTACCTTCTTCAGTGCTTGGTAATAAGACTCCTTATGAGGTTCTGTACAACAAAAGTCCTAGCTATGATAATCTAAGGGTATTTGGATGCTTTGCAGTAGTAAGTAATCCAACTAGATCAACTGACAAATTTGAGTCTAGAGGAGTGCCATGTGTGTTTCTTGGCTATCCAAATCATCAAAAGGGATATAAATTTCATAATCTTTTGACTCATACTACTTTTGTGTCAAGAGATGCAATTTTCTATGAACATATATTCCCCTATTCTTCAACCAGTATTCAGCAGTTTCTTTCTCCTCTTCCAACAAGTTTACCATGTGATTTTACTCCTCATGTTGTCTGTGATGAGGAGTTTCCTCATGAAAATCTCATACCTGCTCAGTCTGTACCTGCAAACTCTGTTCCTATTACACCTTCTGTTTCTGAATCATCTATGCAATCTTCTACATCTGTACCAAATTCTGTTCCTACAGCTAATCCTCCTCTTAGAAGGTCAAACAGAACTTCAAATTTACCAACCAAAATGAAAGACTATGTTTTATCTCATCTTCCTAAAGTAAATCAAGTGAGTCAAACACTTCTTTTACCTGACTTCAAAGCTTTTGTCAGTGCTTTGATTGCTCAAAATGACCCAGTCTCATTTAAGGAAGCTGTCAAAGATTCAGGTTGGTGTGATGCTATGAATCTTGAATTTAAAGCTTTGGATGAAAATGATACACGGGAAATAACTATGCTTCCTAAAGGAAAAACAGCTATTGGTTGTCACTGGATATTTAAGACCAAGTTTAAGGCTGATGGAACTGTGGACAAGAAAAAGGCTAGGCTGGTGGTGCAGGGTAATAGACAGAAGTATGGTAGAGATTATCAAGAGACTTTTGCTCCTGTAGCAAAGATGGTCACTGTGAGATCTTTATTAGCTGTAGCTGCTATTTATATAGCTGCTAACCCTGTTTTCCATGCAAGAACTAAACATATTGAGGTGGATTGTCATTATGTGAGGGACCAGTTACAAGCAGGCCATATCAATCCTTCATATGTTCACACCAAATCTCAACTAGCTGATTTTTTACTAAAGTTGTTACTGTTGATCAGCATAATCATCTTCTGTCCAAGTTGGGAGTGTGCCGGCCAACCCACTCTCAACTTGAGGGGCAGTGTAAAAGAGAAGGAAAAGGATAGTAGTTTAGAGTCATTATTGTAAATAGAGTAGTTTAGAAGGACTGATTTTGTAAATATTTTCCTTTATAAATACTCTTGTACTCAATGTTTACGAGATCAATTGAAAATAAACTTTTTCCCTTTCTTTCATTTTTCTCTCATTTACTGTTTCATCACCATTGTTATCAGAGTTTGTTACTCAATCTCAATTAAAACGAAATAACGGCATTCTATGTCATAAAATTAAACTCATTCAACAGGAAGATCGATACAAGAAAAAGTTATAAAAATGAAAACAAGTAATGAATCGTTTTCTATGTCATAAAATACTTGCAGGGTACTTAAAGCAATAATGATGTCCCTTTTATTTAAATGAGCAGTGCGACGAACCGCGCGTTGCGGCGGGGCGACTATTCTGTAGCAAATTTCCGAGGCGGTGATCTTGCAGCAAATTTTCGCGTTTGGTTGTTTCATTAATGAAAAAAAAAACACATCGTCTGAGCGATAAATTTCATTCCACAGCTACAAATATATACTGTTAGGATTCGGCATCCGTAAAAGTCTATATTACACACTGTTTAGTTCACTAACCACAAATACGTGACCCGCCGTATAATAACTAAGCGCTCTAATAGTCACCGGTTTCAATCGAAACAAATACAAACCCTTGCATTCCACATTGAAACACCTGCTGCTCCGTAATCGCAACTTCCAATAACACACGACCCCCACGTACATTGAGCTTCGACTGCAAAGTTAAAGGTTAGGGGTAAAAATGAGTTCATAACAGATGCAACATAACTAACCATTCAAAGGTAAAACTAAAAGTATTATACCATTACTCACAACACACATAAAGATCAGAACATGTGATCATAAGATTATTCTACTGCTAAGTGCAACCAATATCAAATCTAGCATACATCAACTATGTCAACACAGTCGTCAAACACTTACTGATATATTATTTTTGCTAAGTGATATTCAGATTTTTTTACAAAAATGAAGCAGAAAACATAGCCAAAATCATGTCATAATCAGCCATCCAGCATATACTACCCTTATAGATGACCATATTCTGCGAGAAATGTCTTCCAAACATGTGGGTAGACCTATGTTCACATTTTGGGTTCAAGAGAGGGGAGTGATGATCACGTTGTATCGGGATATTATACAAAGTCATATCACTCAAAAGTTAAAAGGTTACAGCCTCAACGAAGATATAAAGAGCAACTTTTGGGGCACCTTTGGTTAAAGTATATCTAAACATCTTAAGCTACACTAAACACTGACATCTTGAGATAGAAACCAACCACATGTAACATTTACCTTTTTCCAGATATGCCCCCTCCTCCATACAATACTGCCGAAAGAACACCAAGAACAGCACCTGAATACCCTGCCAATATAGCCTTGAAATTACACTTAGTACTTAGAGTCTGACAACTAAACTACAAAAGTAGGAATTGAGAGAGACATTGGAGAATGGAGAACGGTTTTTCTATATATAAACGGCACTAAAAATGTGTATGACCAAAATGTCTATAATTCAGAAGCACGGTCACACAAATAAACAAAAAAAAACACAACATGCCTACACCCAAAACATCCATAACAAATAGTGGCAAAAAACACTATATAAAGACAACCATACACACAAACAAAAATAGGAGAGGGAGATGACTGACCATGATTAAAATTAATAGAAATAGAATGGCAACAGTGGAGACCTGCAGCCATAGGATAGAGTAATTAATAAAACTATACACTTACCCAGTGTGCCATCGGTAAAATTTATCGGTTAGTTTCCTTCCAGTGACACAGATATCTTTAGCATTAAGGATAACACACATATCCCCATCGTCACAATTCAGCATATGTAGGCTTATCTTTGCTTTGAACCACTGTTGATATCTGAGATGTTAATCTACCTAGGACCTGCATAAATGTTTAGGTAATATTACTTGCCACAACTATTCGGGCATGGGCGATAAAGATAATGAACAGAACAATTATCCCCATCAATAAAGAACAGTTACTTTAATTCCGAAAACCATCGTTTTACAGACCCTAAAAAACTACCTACTCATAATTCAAGAAACATGCACTGATATCTTCCCTAACCTATTCAGCTAAAATCCAATACAACATCATAAAGCAATATGCACTAACCATCCCATTAATAATAAACATTTACAGTCAGATTTATCAAGGTGAGTTACCCACACAATTTCACGAACTTTTCATTCTCAGCTTACGATCTCTGTCCTGTGTGGATAAATAACCATTGGCTCGATATTATCTTTGTGTCTCAATCGTTTGTTTCGTAATCAAACTCCCCATTTAAATTGGTACATTATTTTCGTAAACACCGGTTATCTCATTCAAGTACCGGGTCACCAAAAAAGCAAATACAGAAGGGAAGACATACCTTCTTCGACTGATCGTTCAATGTGTACTTGGGGTTTCATGGCCAGGAACAGTATAACTTCCTGTTTGAGCAAAGATAATGAATTTTATTGATCCCAAAACAGCTCAAAAGCATTGAATAAATGAGAAGAAAAATATACAAACCTTGATGTTCTGTGAGTCGGTGGGCAACATTGCAAGCCTATAAATAGCCAAACCCCAGCCAGCGGTTGGTGGCAAACCGTATTCAAGAGCCGTACAAAATGCCTCATCCAAAGCCATCGCTTCATCATCCCCAGATTGGCGATCTTGGAATGTTTTACAGTCAATACGTGTATGATTTAAGATCAAAATGAGTTGTAGTTGTCCAAATAAAGTGAAGAATAATTAGTGTGTAAGATTTGATATCAAAATATGTATTTATAGAATATTTTTTTTGAGCAAGACATTTCAAATACTGGCCGAAAACTTTCTTTACGGAGTTATTTAAAATACCAATTTATATGAACGTGATGTGTACCTTGAGTTGATTGGCAAATCGCTGTCGTTATACCACAGGATCATTAAGTTGGTGTATGCATTAGCGAGCTGAGAAGATAAGATAGAACACGAATAAGAATAACAACACTATTAAAACGAAAGATGCATTAAATGTCGATATATCGTTCTGACATCAATTTATAAAAAGTAAAGGTCTTGTCTTTTACTTTCTATAGCTAGGCCAACTTTCCTAATAGTAACAAATCATGAATCAAAGTAATCAAAGAAGAAAAGAAGTAACCTACTTTGTCCAGCGATCGTGTTGTTGTGAGAGGTGGGGGCAGTTGATATGAAACTTTATGCATGCATCAGCAAGGAACTGTTTGGCTTCATCACTCGCAAGGTATTTCGGTATGCTAAGATTTGCTACCTTCTCCAACTCTTCAATCCTATTAATTGCAAATGCTAGTAAAAAAATAGCAAATAAAATCAGATTTAAGCAAAAAACCTGAATGGAGGAGTAAAGTCGAATTCAATTGGTTCACTGTCATACCCATTGGCATGATATTTAACTTTGCAGCCACCTGTCAGCTCGTCAACCATGCCTGGTTCAAATTTGTGTCAGTAAAAAATACCTCAAATTACCTTACCCACACATTGTAATCTTATTACATTTTTTCAGCCAAAAAACAACACTAACCGCTTAACATTTGCTCAGTTAGCTCCATCAAGTCATTGTAGTGTGCATAAGCCACATAAGCTCATAAGTCACACTTGTAGAACCTGTGGTAAGAATTGAAAAAGTGATGCGTATGCGTGTCGTAGTATAGTTTTAGCAGTTTTAATGCCTACTCAAGTTTTAAATTTATATTTAGCCGACTTATCAATAACACACACACTTAACGAGCAGTGTACCCGGTCAGTATGAATATAATGGTAAGTAGAGTGTCGATCACTAAGAGTGGAACGTATTATCTAGTTATTCTAATCAGTATTTTAATATCCTAACGCAAGAGGGTTTCAGCCTGAGAGACTGGCACGATTTGTTTGCAATTAAATAATAAAATAAACCAATAGGCACGAATCAGCAAGTAGCACACACGTACATAGATAAATACTCGAGACAATAAGAGGGCTGTCCTTATGATTAAGTAGTTTGTCACTTGTTTTATTGATAGCCTTATATGAAGTGTATGTAGTTAACCCTTTCTCGTTGGTCCTAATCTTATCGGCGAGTAAACCCTTAATGATTACTTATGTCTAAAAGTTATTCCTAAGTGATCAATTTAGTAATAACCGTGGGAGCCACATTATGTCCCGCAGTCAAATGCCCGCAAGCCACTAATAAACACAGAGGTTATCAATGCACTAATAAGTAGTAACCAAAGACATCAACATATAAACTTTAATTGATGGGAAAGCAAGTATTAAAGGGAGTGCAATCTTTCGTTGTCACATTACACAAGCCACCAATCCTGATGAATTAAAGTTTGCTAACACAATAAAACAAAACTACTTAATGAATTAAACACATGCAGCACCTTCTTACAGCTCTTGTATCTTTGATTTGGGTGTGTCTTGTGCTGCCTCCTTGACTGAATTCGTCCTAGGTTTCTCCTGTTCGGTCTTCGAATCTAATATAATGCGTACGAAATTCGTCTGGCCTTGGGGTATTTATAGTTTCTGTCTGAGGGAAGATGCGGCGCATCTAAGGAGTAGATGCGGCGCATGTACTTAACTTCGCGTGGGGTCCAAGATTATAATATTCAGGAATATTCGTACACCGCCAGAAGATGCGGCGTATCTTTATCTTTGGATGCGGCGCATGTCCTCTTGTATCTTGGATCGTATCTGGTGATATCTTGATAGAGATGCGGCGCATGTCATGAGTGAGATGCGGCGCATCTGGAGCAGATTAGTCTTGATCTTCTTCATTTCAGTAGACTCTTTACTTTATGCATGTTTTGCTCCATTATTAGTCCAAAATCGCTAAGTTTCACCAAATGCTTGTTTTTACCTGAGAATTACAAAAGTAAACGATTAAGTATCAATCCTCATACATAATATAGTAAAACAAGTCAAATTAATAGGATAAATGATAGTAATAAAATGTACTTATTTGAGTTCATCAAATATCCCCCCACTTGAACTTTACTTGTCCCCAAGTAAACCTTAGAATTTCTCTTATGAAAATGTATCCTAAAAGATGTTAGGAATTATTTTTATATTTAAGCATGTATTCGTTTATTTCATAATCACACAACTAAACACTTAACGAATTAGAAGTAAAATAAAATAAGTCGATAAAAGCAAATCTAATCGTTTAACTGTCCAGTCGTGACGAATATTCTATCATAAGCTTGGCAAGTATACACATCTCCTCCACTAAAGCTAAGGAATAACAAGTCTAAAGCGGTAAAAAGGGTTTTTAGGCTTAAGGGTTAATTATTCTCTTTCACTATCGATCTCAAATTCCAGAAAAGGCGACAAAATCACAAATACATGATCGAATCCACGAACACGATACTTGCAATTGCTCAAATCCTTAACTCGAATAGGCTAAAGATAGGTCCAAACTTCACCAATAATAATAAATCAAAAAGGGCGACAAAATCATAAATACATAGCCGAATCCACGACTACGATACTTAAGATTGCTCAAATCCCTAATCTCAATAAATCAAAGGTTCGTTTGGATAAAGAATAGTGAAGGGCATGGATAACATTTGGGATATAAATTGGTGTAAAAATAAAAATAAACAAAACAAATAAATTAAAATCCTAAGTGCGGTTAATCACTATCCCAACCATCCCATGAATAAGACTCATATCATCGAATAACTCACGCTTTAACACTTGAAACACATGCTTTAGGTAGACATGAATGATACTCAACAAGATCTTAATCAAAGAATAAACCTTAATTGGCGTTCCCATAACTGCCAATTCCCATTCAATCCATAGATATAGTACAACAAATAGTGGTGATATCGACCACTTACATAACTTTACATAAGTTGGTTTAAAACAAACATCCAACTTTTCTTTCTTTTTCTTTTTCTTATTTTTTCGATTTTTTTTTTTTTTTTTTTTTCAAACATAAACATAGATGTGTAAAATTTCACCACATCACTATAATGATGATTCTGGATAATTTTTCCTTACTTTTCATACTTCAGAAATAACGGTAATAGTGAAAGTAGTAAACACACGAAAAACAAACTCAAAGATATACAATATTTACTTTCACTCCAATTGCATTGTGCAATTTCCCGACCTAACCATAGATAATGAATTACGCACGCGAACACAGGTAATGTAAGGAAACACACTTTGCCTATAGCAATTAACCAACCACGGATTCTAATCTACAGGGTAGGCTAAGGTGTAAGGGTGTAACGAAACATTTTAAACATAGGTGTAAGAAATGAAAGGAATGGCTCTGAGTGTTTTTCTAGGGGTATCTTACTCTAAAAATGAGAGTAACAAAAGGGTTTATACGGGGGTTAACTAACCAGTGTAGTTAGCTAATAACACATAACATATAATAGGCTATTTGGGTGTAATCCTAGAATTTTACCAATTTAGACAAGTCATTCCAATTATATAAAATAATACTCATTATGGTGGTCTCGAATAGTATACAAGCCAAGTTCTAAAGTTTACAAGTCACCGGCACACTCATAGATTTGTGAATTTTGAAAAATCACAATTTTTGAAAATAACGTCATGTGTGCAGTTATGCAACTTAGATCTTAAACAAAAACATGCTAAAATTTTTTTTTAAGTTTGATATATTAAGCACATTTTAAGCATAATTTTTGAAAAAGTTTAGGACAAGTAAATGTTAAGTGTTCTAATTCTCCAATCCCCCCACTTAAGTTAAACAACGTCCTCGTTGTTTGTATAAAAGGTTAAAAACTGGAAAATAAAAGAATTAGAACAGAAAAACTCCCCTGAGATTTGCTCGGTATGATCCTCCATTAGTATAAGAGCAACAATCATCTTTCTTGTGGATGAGAACGTTAAAGCTTCATACTTGATGTATCCACAGGAAATCCAGGAAACTATAATACCACCAATGCTTTAAAAACACACCTAAGATAAGAAAGGTTCAAACTTGCATAATACATTAGTAGTTAGATAAAAATAAAATATAAAAATTAAAACTGAAAATCATCAGGTCAGTCGATGCGCCGTATCTTATGGAAGAAGATACGCCGTATCGAGCCTGGAATAATTACGGATCAGAATAAAGATGCGCCGCATCCTTAACCAGGGATGCGCCGCATTAAAATAAACTGATAAAAAGTTTTAAAGTCGAAAATAAAAATGCAGAAAAATAAAATAAGATATGACCATTGCAGGAGATGCGTCGCATCTCAGAATTGAGATGCGCCGTATCCTCATGCGGGCCTGACTGACTCGACACAGAAAACAGAAAAATAAAAATTTTCCGGGTTGTCTCCCGGTAAGCACTTGTCTTTATTCCAGAGTCTTCAAGTTAGACTCACGTTCAGCTCAGCAATAAGTCCTTGTCACGGTCCATCCTTCGTCCTTCATCCGAAAAATTTTCCCGTATATCTCTGCGACGTTTTCTTCCGTTCGACTTAATCTAGTATAACTCTTTGTCTTCACCGCAGTATATTCTTCATTAGGACCCAAAGAATATTTGATGATTTTAAATTTTTCAGAAATAATCATGGGTGGCTCATTGTAAGGAATCCCAAGTAGTTGACACTTTCTTTTGGTGAACTCTTCCTCGTCTTTATCAACAAACTTAAAATAAGGATCCTTAATCAAATAATCATCTAGTTCTTCAATCAACGACTTATCATTATTATCATCTTGAACCGCCTCCCATTCTCTTTCCAAATCATATTGTAACCGTCGACTAAGCTTCGTGAAATCATCAAACTGTTTATGCACCCATTCCCAGAAAGTAGTATCCGATGTCCCCTTAAGTCCCTTCAAGCGTTCAATTCTGCCCTTTTCTTGTAAAGCCTCCGATTTTTGTGGGCAGTCTTCAACATTATCGTACCACTCATAATCTTCAAAGGTTACATCGTTTCCAACCCGTTTCATCCCAATTATACTTCCCCCATTACAGGTTCCGTCACTTTTATAATCGCAGGTCGGCCAAACACTACTCCCGTCCTTGAAAACGAAGGGTGTACAGGTGTGATTAATGTGCTCAAATTCCCATGGTTTATCCCAAACCCATGGTACTTGGTCATTCCATTCATAGTACCAGGTGTTTTTGAAATCGTCATAAGTCTTAAATCCTGGTAGATCTCCAGTAAGCACATCATCGTCGACTTGAAGAAGGTAGTTAAATTCCTTGAACTGCTTGCACAAGGGTGTCTCATAATTGAACACATCAATGTCAATTCTGAAAAGTTCTTCAATGCCCTCATTGATTGTTGAATCATGAAGTGACGACCCATAATCGCTTTCTACTTCTTCGTCTTCTCCTCTCATCCAATATACCCATAATGCATCCTTAGTAGCACGATCCATGCTCTTATGGTTATTAAACTTACTAGCCAACCATTCTGAAAAATCAACATCGTGAGGATCGTGGTTAACGTCAAAGCAAACCTTTCCAATCATATTCTTTTTTATCTCCATGAACTCGTTAAATTGCTTCTTAAAACTCCGAGTCAACCATGAAGTCATAATCTCCTTGACTTCATTTGCAGGGGCAAATTCCGGACTACCATATTTGAGTTCTAGCCAATCATTAAGGGAGAGGTCTATCAATCTTACCAATCTCCCATGAAATAGTAACTCCGCCAAAGCATAATTCATGTCATTATCCTGATAGTTCTCATTCAATCCCCAGTACTGTTCGGAATAAGGCATGTAAGAGATTTGGGCATTGCCTCCACCACAGCTGTTGTTGCTTGAGTCCATGTATGCAAGATAGAATTTCCCATCATCTTCTTCGATAGTAGTCCAGTTCAATCCTTCGGCTTCAATGATAAGCCATAAGAGCGACAATTCTTCTTCAGTGTACCTCACAAATACATCATAAGAGAATACCTCTTTGTCAATGTTGCATAAACGCATGAATTCCTTAAAAGCAGCTTCAAGAGGAGTCTCCCAAGAGAATAAATCTGCATCGATCATGAGTACATTGAATGAATCTGAAAACAAGCATTCCTTAGCAAGATATCCGTTAACTGACATGTCTTCCATAGCAAAATCTGTCATCCAAGGTAAAATCATCAGTAGGATTTGTTCGCTAGAAGAGAAATTAATGAATATAGAAACGGATATATGAATACAAATAGCTGATATCTGCAGACGATGCGCCGTATCCAGAGAGTTGGATACGCCGTATCTTAATACGTTAAAATTTAATCAGACTTTATCCAGAAAATAGATACGCCGCTTAGAATTTACGAATGCGCCGTATCGAATTAATTAATCAAAAATCAGCTTATCTAATTAAAATTAAATGCGTCGTATTAACGAAAGTTAATGCGCCGTATTTTCGTTACGTTTAAAAATAAATATCGATTTTTGATTCAGTAAGATGCGCCGTATCGATATAGATCGATGCGTCGTATCTGTTTAATAATTCGCAAACTGTTTTTAATTAAAATAATAGATACGCCGTATCTACGAAAGCAGATGCGTCGTATGGCGTTAACGTTTAGAAAATTTTTTTTTATTAAAAACAGATACGCCGTATCTGCTAAAGCAGATGCGTCGTATTACTTTATCGCTTAGAAAAAAAAATTTCTTATTAAAAACAGATACGCCGTATCTTGGGGAAAAGATGCGTCGTATCGAATTAATTAAACGCGTTGTATTTTTAAAATTAAACGCAATACGCCGTATCTGAGAGATCAGATGCGCCGTATCGTTTGATTTAGCACAGTACAACGATAGCAGAACAGAAAACACGAAAAATAAAAACAAATAAAAACACACAACGAAAATAAAACACACAAAAATAAAAGCAAACAAATAACACAAAACAAATAACACACAGTACAACAAATATGCAAAATAATACAATGATGCAATTAATCTAATAAAAGAAAATCCTAATTAAAATACTAATCAAATTAACAGATAATAACAATTCACTCCCCGGCAGCGGCGCCAAAAACTTGATGCGTATGCGTGTCGTAGTATAGTTTTAGCAGTTTTAATGCCTACTCAAGTTTTAAATTTATATTTAGCCGACTTATCAATAACACACACACTTAACGAGCAGTGTACCCGGTCAGTATGAATATAATGGTAATTAGAGTGTCGATCACTAAGAGTGGAACGTATTATCTAGTTATTCTAATCAGTATTTTAATATCCTAACGCAAGAGGGTTTCAGCCTGAGAGACTGGCACGATTTGTTTGCAATTAAATAATAAAATAAACCAATAGGCACGAATCAGCAAGTAGCACACACGTACACAGATAAATACTCGAGACAATAAGAGGGCTGTCCTTATGATTAAGTAGTTTGTCACTTGTTTTATTGATAGCCTTATATGAAGTGTATGTAGTTAACCCTTTCTCGTTGGTCCTAATCTTATCGGCGAGTAAACCCTTAATGATTACTTATGTCTAAAAGTTATTCCTAAGTGATCAATTTAGTAATAACCGTGGGAGCCACATTATGTCCCGCAGTCAAATGCCCGCAAGCCACTAATAAACACAGAGGTTATCAATGCACTAATAAGTAGTAACCAAAGACATCAACATATAAACTTTAATTGATGGGAAAGCAAGTATTAAAGGGAGTGCAATCTTTCGTTGTCACATTACACAAGCCACCAATCCTGATGAATTAAAGTTTGCTAACACAATAAAACAAAACTACTTAATGAATTAAACACATGCAGCACCTTCTTACAGCTCTTGTATCTTTGATTTGGGTGTGTCTTGTGCTGCCTCCTTGACTGAATTCGTCCTAGGTTTCTCCTGTTCGGTCTTCGAATCTAATATAATGCGTACGAAATTCGTCTGGCCTTGGGGTATTTATAGTTTCTGTCTGAGGGAAGATGCGGCGCATCTAAGGAGTAGATGCGGCGCATGTACTTAACTTCGCGTGGGGTCCAAGATTATAATATTCAGGAATATTCGTACACCGCCAGAAGATGCGGCGTATCTTTATCTTTGGATGCGGCGCATGTCCTCTTGTATCTTGGATCGTATCTGGTGATATCTTGATAGAGATGCGGCGCATGTCATGAGTGAGATGCGGCGCATCTGGAGCAGATTAGTCTTGATCTTCTTCATTTCAGTAGACTCTTTACTTTATGCATGTTTTGCTCCATTATTAGTCCAAAATCGCTAAGTTTCACCAAATGCTTGTTTTTACCTGAGAATTACAAAAGTAAACGATTAAGTATCAATCCTCATACATAATATAGTAAAACAAGTCAAATTAATAGGATAAATGATAGTAATAAAATGTACTTATTTGAGTTCATCAAAAAGCTACTTATTTCATTCCTCATAACAGTTTATTGGAGCAATGTTCATTTGGTAACCTGGTTCAAACTAAAATAACAGCAGCTAAAATTGTCAAAAAATCAGTGAACTCACACTCATAAGCCGGTGTAAAGCGTTAGGAGAGTAAGTAGTAACCTGTGCAGCTGCTGCAAAAAGAACAAAGACAGTATAATTATTCATATGTAACGAAGCCATATCAGAAAACAATACATAAAAAGGAAGGAAATAACCGCGTTGCTCCACAACAGCAGGCACATGATCAACAGATGCAACATCTGAATGAGAATGCGTCAACGTTGGTGAGTGACTGCGGACGTGCTACATTGGATAGTAGTTGCACGACAACTTGAAGAAGTAGCTTCCAGAACGGATGCAAAAAGTTGAGTATTTGTGGCTGTAATAACAAAAACATAGCATAAATTAGTGCAGTTGCATATAGCTGATCCGAGGCGAAAACAAAAGCCTGACCATATGTATTGTGTTTTTTTTCTTTACAAACGTTACAGGTACAGCAGCTTATATTATCTTTCTTAATTCATTTGCATCTATCATTTTTATCCTTCGTTTCTTTGTTCTTTAGATCTTTTTAACGTGCACTACTTGACATATCATTTCATCAGCCACCAGGCAATGGCACAGATTCCAAAATATCTAAGCTTTTGGATATGTCAGCAGCAATCAAATGACTTTGATTTTTATTGCAGACTCTTAACAGCTAAAGTGTAATCGCTTACACATAAAAACAAAGGAACTAACCACATGATGTCATAGCAGTAGCCACATGACCGAACAACGGAACATCTGAATTAGAACGTGCAGACAATGTTTCACCAGGAACTTGCACACCTATTGCACGACCAAACGTAGAACCTGTCATGGCAATTGAACAGACTATTGTTATTAGAAATAACGGAAAACAAAAGGCATGATAGATAATCATTTACCACTAACGCCAGTGTAGGCGCGATAAAAACAACAACGAACGTGTAATCGTTCACATGTATAGAATACGTATCAGAAAACATCGTAAACACCAAACACCGAAAGATACACAGAGAAGAAGAACGTAACCATAAGGCACCGTAGCAGCGGCCACATGACCAACACATGGAACACCAGAATCAGAATGCGTAGATGATGTTTCACCAACAACGTGCAGACCCGTAAACAGTTGAATAGCAAAAGAAGACACCACAAAACCGTGAAGGAACACACCTTCAGGAATACTAATGCGGCCAGCAACCGGCAAGGTTGGCAACACCTCCTTTCTCGAATATCCATGTGACCATGTCAAGTCGATAACAGAGGACAATAAAAGTGTGCAAGGAGTAAGCAACGAAGATCAATCCAAAAGCATAGTTGCCATATTGATGTTTAACATTTACCCAACACGTAAGTAAATGATATTTTCTCAAATGTACATACCAGATCATTCACCCGCTTCCGAAGCATGTCATTGTCGACTTTGTTTGAATGAAGCTGAATAATAAAACATAATAAGTTGTGTTAATATCAGTAATAAAAATATAAACAACTCGATTTAACAAAAATGCACTACAAAGCAAAACGGTCCAAACCTCGGAACTCAGTTTTTTATTCTCTTCATCCAATTCCCCATTTCTCTTCGGCAACTCTTGTAGCTGTGATACCAATCCACTAATATCACTCTGCAAACAAAAACACACAAATTAATATTTCTTGCCATCTGTGTCATCCTTTTACTACAATTCACAACATCTAAAACAGAACCAAATGAAATCTAAAACATTTTTTCCTTGGTATCAAAACTAAAGGCATGTTTAGGATTGCTTAAAAAAACTGCTTATTTTCTTATTGCAATATCATACAGCGGATAGTCCATTCCGAGTGTTTGGATCGAAGCAAACTCATTTATTAGGTACGTGGTGCAATTGTGCATCAGTAACATCTTTTTTCTTTAGCTCAATAACTCTTCTTTCCATCAACAACTTCCCAAGTTTCATGCACTTCTTTGCAGCAAATTCTTTCAACACATCTACAAAAAAGTTTTAAAATGTTACTTGCAAATTATTCAAAATCTAATGACATTTTTTACAACTTACATAAAGGCATAAACTATATTATAGTTAGTTAGTTACCTTCATAACTAATGAGTCGATAAACTTGACCAATAAGCAAAGTATCATCAGGCTTAAGCAACTTCAGTTGCTTCACAGGCAACCCATTATCCGCCTTAACTACGAAAGACGATTTAACGACTTGTGCAACATAATAACCAACATTGGTATTCATAACATCTCCAATCAAAAAGGTAATTTCAGTAGTGTAAACGACCTGCCAAGATACCAAGATACGGCCATTCACAGCCCTCTGAACACTCCCAGTAACATACCCTACAACCAAACGAAACCCGTTCAGTCAATAGATCTTTTATTCCATCGACAATCAAAACCTTTCCAAATACTAAAAAATCGTTTTAACCAATTTCCCAATTCTCAAAACATTAAACAGCATAATCAGTAAAACAAATACAAAAAAAAAAAAAAAAAAAAAAAAAAAAAAAAAAAAAAAAAGGATAGACATTTCAGCGAACACTTTATATGCATAAATTGGTATTTCAGCTAAAAATACCAATTTATGCAACTATCTAAAACCAAAAAAAGCAATGTAAAAAAGATTGAAACAGACATATTATTAATATACGTAAATCAGGCAAAAAAACCTACTTGCTGGTTGTTGCTTTTGCTACGAATCTATGATAACTCATGCTTTCCTGAAAAACGAAAAACATGAAACCACAAAAAAAAAGAAAAAAATAATAAAAAAAAATAAAGGTATAATTAAAACAAACATTAGAACGCATCTTCACCCATAAACTTTAACCAAAAAAATACGGAAATTAGGGTTTGCAAACCTTTTTTTTGCTGTTGATAAACAACTCTTCAAATATGAACGAAACCCCCAAGATCAGATTTCGATGTTAGCCGATCAAAATTTTTGGTTTGACAGTTATATCTGTGGATGGATGATGGAGGGTTTGATGCGGGAGGGTTTGATGCGAGTGGGTAAGTGGATTCAGGAAGATTCTAGCTTGATGTGTGTGTTTTGTGTATAAGAGAAGCGTGTGGGCGAGATAAATAACGGACCGAAAAAAGCGGGAGCCCAAACGGAACAGTGCAGCCCAACACTGTTATGTCAACTGTAGCAAAATGTTGACGCTCCATTATATATGGTATAATTATGATACCAAACCAATTAAGTTGTTATATAAAGACTCCCATTTAGATTAAGAGATTCATATAACAAAAAATATATCATTTCTCATCATTTTATTGCGAAGTCTTGTACCAATTCACATTAGAAAGAGTATGGAATTTAATGTGACATTGACAAAGTTAACATCTCAATTGTTAATCATCATCTATCTAAACAGATACTTACTGTAACTAAATGCAGGGGTGTAACACCGAGCCAAGCTCGAGCTCGACAAGGCTCGAGCTCAGCTCGTTTAGCACTACGCAAGTTCGAGTTTGAGCTTATTTGGTTTAATAATGTATCTAAATTGATTGTTTATTTCAAAAGTTATATGATATATGATTAGACTATTCATAGATATGTTATTTTGTATCTAAACAAGATTCGGCATGACTAAAATATAAGATTTGAAATAACAAATTTGTAATTCAAATCGAGTTTGATATCCTAAGCTTTTTTTGTAAAGAAAACTTGACAGTAGAATTAAGCACATCCTTTGAAAGTGAAGATCTGGTACGCTTTGCAGGTGTAAAATATTTCCATAGAAAAAATTAATTCGCAATGTAGATCGTTTATAATAGTTTTATACTACTCGTACGATCTATATATGGATGTACAAATTACAAAACATTATGATATAAGATTAAGTTTAGCATAAGAAAACGACACAAAACATTACGATATAAAGAAGTTACAACTTCTAATAATGTGATCTATGATGATCATTTTGCAAAAGGACATTTGATGTTATTCCATATGACCATACCTCCTTGCAAACTATTGTGTGAGGTCCTTTATAACCTTGACTTTGATCTATCTCCCATACCTAGTACTTTAAATTAGCGTGTCTCTCATGCCAAAGAACTTTGATTTTTTTTTTTCTTCTTAGTTGTATCATATCATACACACTTAGAGCACAAGGATACCTTACGGTGCCGTGGGCTGGTGCCATGGTAAAAGTGTTGTCACCTTAACATTTTTTTTTTATAACACCAGAATCTATCACTAAACACAATACACCCATCCTTCCAACAAAAGTGGTGTCATGGGTCCAACAAAAGAGAAAAAAGATAAAGAAAAGACCATGTGGGCAGGGATGGAGCTAGGAATTAGTATTAAGGGGGGCTCAAAAAAAATTCGGCAGCAACATAAGATTGTTTGTTTTAGAAGCCGGATTGATGTTTGAATCATTCGACATACGGGTTCAATGATATTTTTTTCGGTAGTAACATAATTACTTGATAAGTTGAGAAAATGAACAAAATCAGCAAGGTTTGGCGTAAATGGTAACGAAGATGATTTAGTCATAATACAGACTAATATAGTGGTTGTTTGCGAAAGAGATTCAAAAGTAATACTTTAAGCATAACGAAATTGATAACTTATAAACTGGAGGGTTAAAACTGAACTTTTTAATAAAAGTATTAAAGTACATCACTTCCACTAAATCATTAACAATAAAATAAGATTTAAGATCATTTGAGGACAAAACTTTGTTTACATACCAAGGGATCAATCCTCACCATTCATCTAGTTTGATCTAATGGGATTAACCTAAGATTTAATATGAAAACCTAAGTCCATGTCTTTTTTTCCTTTTACTTTGTCTTTTTGTCTTTCTTATTTATTATTATTATTATTATTATTATTATTATTATTATTATTATTATTATTATTTATTTATTTTTTTAACGTTTTTTTTTCTTTTTCGTACGTTTTCATATATATTCGTCCGTTTTCATACGTTTTCGTCCGTTTACATACATATTCGTCCATTTTCGTTTTCGTCAGTTTTTATACGTTTTCGTTCGTTTTTATACGTTTTCATACGTTTTCATCTGTTTTCATCCGTTTTCAGACGTTTTCGTCCGTTTTAATACGTTTCCGTCTTTTTATACGTTTTTTCGTCCGTTTTCATCTGCTTTTGTCCGTTTTCATATGTTTTCGTTCGTTTTCGTCCGTTTTTATACATCTTTGTCCGATTTCAGACGTTGTCATCTATTTTCCTACATATTCATCCATTTTCATACGTTTTCGTCCGTTTTTATACGTTTTCGTCCATTTTTATACGTTTTCATCTGTTTTCGTCCGTTTTCATACGTTTTCGTTCGTTTTCTTACGTTTTCATACGTTTTCGTCCGATTTTATACGTTTTTGTCTGTTTTTATACGTTTCCGTCCGTTTTTATACGTTTTCGTCCGTTTTCATACGTTTTTGTCCGTTTACATATGTTTTTGTTCGTTTTCTTACGTTTTGTCCGTTTTCATACGTTTTCATCCGTTATTATATATTTTTGTCCGTTTTCTTACGTTTTCGTCCATTTTCATATGTTTTCGTCCGTTTTTAGATGTTTTCAGCCATACTCAGGATATCACAAGTGATGATACTCAGAATATCACAAGTGATGATACTTAGAATATCACAATTGATGATACTTAGAATATCACAAGTGATATTTCTTTATTATCACAAGTGATATTCTGAATATCACAAGTGATTTTCACCTTTTTTTAATTCACGTTTCTGAATATTCGTCCTTTTTCTTACGTTTTTGTCCGTTTTCCTACATATTCGTCCGTTTTCTTACGTTTTTTAATTCACGTTTTCGTCCGTTTTCCTACATATTCTTCCATTTTCTTACGTTTTTGTCCATTTTCATTTGTTTTCGTCCATTTTTAAATGTTTTCAGCCATTTTCAGACATTTTCATACGTTCCTGAATATCACAAGTGATATTCTGAATATCACAAGTGATTTTCACGTTTTTTTAATTCGCGTTTCTGAATATCACAAGTGATATTCTGTGATACTCAGAATATCACAAGTGATGATACTCAGAATATCACAATTGATGATTCTCAGAATATCACAAGTGATGATACTCCGAATATCACAGGTGATATCCTGATACTCAGAATATCACAAGTGATGATACTCGGAATATCACAATTGATGATACTCAGAATATCACAAGTGATATTCTGAATATCACAAGTGATTTTCACGTTTTTTTAATTCGCGTTTCTGAATATCACAAGTGATATTCTGTGATACTCAGAATATCACAAGTGATGATACTCAGAATATCACAATTGATGATACTCAGAATATCACAAGTGGTGATACTCTGAATATCACAAGTGATATCCTGAATATCACAAATGATATCCTGAATATCACAAGTGATATTCTGTGATACTCAGAATATCACAAGTGATGATACTCAGAATATCACAATTGATGATATTCAGAATATCACAAGTGATGATACTCTGAATATCAAAAATGATATCCTGAATATCACAAGTGATATCCTGAATATCACAAGAGATTTTCAACTAATGTTTTGTAACATGAAAATCACTTGTGATATTCAGAATATCAAGTGATATTCTGAATATCACAAGTGATTTTCACGTTTTCTTTTTCACTTTCTTACGTTTTCGTCCGTTTTCGTTCGTTTTCATACATTTTCATACGTTTCTGAATATCACAATTGATATTCTTAATATCACAGAAAATCACTTGTGATATTAAGAATATCTGTGATATTAAGAATATCTGTGATATTCAGAAATATATGAAAACGGACGAAAACATAAGAAAACAAACGAATACGTATGAAAGCGTAAAAACACGTCTGAAAACGGACGAAACGTATGAAAAATGGACGAAAACGTCTGAAAACGGACGAAAACGGACGAAAACATATAAAAGATAGACGAAAACGTAAAAACAGACGAAACGTCTAAAAACAGACGAAAACGTAAAAAAATAGACGAAAACATAAAAAAACAGACGAAAACGGACAAAAACGTCTGAAAACGTATAAAAACTGCCGAAAATGGACGAAAAAGTCTGAAAACGGACAAAAATGGATAAAAACGAACTAAAACATATGAAAACGGACAAAAACATCTGAAAACGGACGACAACTTACAAAAACGGACGAAAACGTATGAAAACGGATAAAAACGTCTGAAAACGTATATAAACATATGAAAATGGACAAAAACGGACGAAAAAGTATGAAAACGGACGAAAACGTAAGAAAACAAACGAAAACGTAAGAAAACGTAATAAACTGAAAAAAACATGAATTTATAAAAAAATAATAATAAAACAAATAATAAAAAACGTGAGGAAAAAAAAAAACCTTGATTGAAAAAAAATACGTGAATAAAAAACAAAGAAAAAAAAAAAAAAAAAAAAAAAAAAAAAAAAAAAAAAAAAAGTTAAAAAAAAAGTGAATAAATAAAAAAGACAAAGAAAAAGGAAAAAAAAAGACATGGACTTAGGTTTCCATATTAAATCTTAGGTTAATCCCCACCATTAATTCAAATTTGATGGATGGTGGAGATTTGTCCCTCAGTATGCAACAAAAATTTAGGGTGTGTTTGTTTTTTTAAAAAAAATCTTACTAGCCCTCTTACTCTTACTAGTAAGAGGTGGTCAGACGTTTTGCTTGTTTGTTTTTTTCTTTTGAGTCAGACCCGGTTAGGCATATAACATCTTACGGGGACTTGTCTTA
This sequence comes from Artemisia tridentata subsp. tridentata, assembly GCA_021014915.2. Lineage (NCBI taxonomy): Eukaryota > Viridiplantae > Streptophyta > Magnoliopsida > Asterales > Asteraceae > Artemisia > Artemisia tridentata. The sequence goes on from CP139508.1 coordinate 240,128,468, forward strand.
CTGCCTCTTACTCGATAGAAGATTGAAGACTCGTGTTAATATAATATATTTGATGGTTTATTAACTATGTTATATTTATGATAAAAAGTCGTGTTTCATATTTACATAAGTTACTTAAATAAATTGCAGAAACGAGCACTTAAAATCATTCGGACAATTATAAAAAAACAAACAACATTATTTCGTTTAGATTTAGACTTTCTAGACACCTCTTACTGGTAAGATGTGGTAGTTATATTCAGACCTAAAACATCTTAATGAAACAAACACACACTAAGTGATTGTGAGCTACTAAAGATCAGTTCGGTAAAAGCTTGAAACAAGCTCGAGCTTAACATAAAGCTCGTTAAATTATCAAGCTTGAGCCCAAGGTTTTGATATCATGCTCGTGAGCCCAAACGAATAGCATATCAGTGAGTAGTAAAATTAGTTATGATATAACTTTTGAGACAAATGAGCAATTTAATTTAAAACGTTAATATATATTTTACTTAAGCTCTATGAAATTCTTGAATATTACACTGTTGTTTGTGATCGTGTATCATATCAATTTGAAAACAATCAAATGGTGTATTAAGCTTGAACAATCATTAGTGTCGTCTATTGTATGAACATATATAAAAGATGTACTTAACAGACAACTGACACCATTTATTGTGAGAGCACACGGGACCCTAGTTGGTACCGGTGGTACCATCCCAAAACGCGTTCACCATGGCGCCAAGAGGATATCGTGGTTGGCGTCGTCAGTCCTCACATTGTGTGGTGACTAGCCCACACGCAGAGACGGAACCAGTGGGGGGCTGGAGGGTGCTCAGCCACCACCAACAGTGGCGGACCTACCCCATGACAAGGTGGTTCTCACAAACCACTTTTAAGAAAAATTAGAACCTACCTTAGAATTAGATCGGAAACCACCGTACATCAATGCGAGAAGAAAGAAAGACAAGAAGCAATTCAATGAATAATACGAGTAAAAATGGTATACTTGTTTGAATGGTGGTTTTGAAGTCTGTATTTCTTATCAGGAAGATTACCCAAAAAAGAAATAAAATAGTCTTTATTTTATGAGAAAGGTTCATTTAAGGACTAGAGTGTGTTTGTTTCATTAAGATGTTTTTGGTCTGAATCTTACTACTACATGTTACTGGTAAGAGGTGGTTGTAAAGTCTTAATCTGAATAAAATAAAGTTGTTTGTTTTTTTATAAATTGTCTAAATGGTTCTAATTGTTCGTTTTTTAAATATATATTAAACCATAGCAGTAGATGAATAAGTAGCTTGAATGTAACAAGAATATTTGAAACGAAAAATCAATTTTGAATTTTACAAAAACACGGTTTCTAATCATCCTTGTCAATAAACGTGTTATCTCTTCAATTCGTCGGTTTCGCGAAAACTAGCTCGACACACACAAATTAATACTCTACAAAATTCGGTCCCTAGGCTTTGACGCCAGACGGCAGCCACCAAACCTTCTGATTATCAACATATCTTTCATGTAACAAACAACTGTCTCTTTGATATTTCCTTTTGTAAACCTCACTAAACATAAACAATAATACATTATAATCCTTTCTTTATTTCGAAACATAAACCAAACGAACCCTTTAATCCAACTTTTCATTTTTTTTTCTTCAATATTTTGAGACCAGGTAGGTGTTTTTGTTCTGGTGTTTTGATTTTCGAAAAATTGATGATGGGTTTGTATCAAAGATCTTTATTTATCTTTGTTATTTAAGATTTTATTTGATATTTTGAAGTTGAATTCAGACCTAAAACATCTTAATGAAACAAACTGTTGCAATATGTGAACTATATAAAACCATAAACACATATAATCATCAAGAACACGCAGCGGAAAGATCTACAAGAACAAGTAATTAATTAAACATAAATAGATACGTACCTTATTGATTCCTAGCAAGAACAAGGAATCCCTTCAACAAGAACAAGTTATATAAACCCTAATTGGGATTATATATGGATCGATCAACACTCCAAGATCACAAGCTAAAACAAGCTTGTCACTCGTTCCTGTACACACGTAATGATAGCGTTTCAATGAGAAAAGCTAGGTTCTTGATCACCAATAACCAAACACTTTATAGCTTTAGTAGAATTCGGCCAAATCCTAGTGGATTTAGAAAAGGTGCCGATCGTTGGAGCTAGAGGGGAGAAGGAGAAGAAGTTTGGCTAGGTTTGGAGATCCAAGATTAGGGAAAAACTAAAACACAATGAATTGTATTTATAGTGTTTCTTTTCTTTGTGCCCAAGCTAACCAAAACCGACCCTAAACCCTAATGGGGAGGGTTCGGCCGATCATTGCATCCCACAAGGGATTCTAGATCCTTCTTTCCTATTATGCGTAATTAGTCCTTTAACGGTCGTTAGTTAAAACCCCGTTAAGTACTAACCGTCATTAAGTGTTTTATTGATGAAATGAATAAATAAATATATGAAATATATTTAATTATTCATCATTGAAACTCTCACGTTATTGTGTGCAATCTGTTGGTCCACAAATTGTATATGGATCACTAAGTAGTCTTGAATACCTAGTAGATGGTTAGAATAAATCCGAACCAATCTAAGTGAGAAACCCTAAGTGATTGTTAATGTTAATGCGGAATCTTAACAAGAACAATTAAGAACACAAGCAGGGATATCACTAACTTCGTATATTGATATTCACTATGATCAATTCGTACAACTCACACACGAACTAACAATCTTTAGGGATCCTTTTATAACACAAGGAAACCCTAGACGACACATAAGATATACACAAATCTTCTATAAAGATACATACACGCATTGTATCTTTTCCTAACATAACTCTAACAAACTTTCCTATCTTCACGACCAGACTTAACTTTATAAGTCAACCAGACTTAAATGTGCTACCAGACTTAACTTTACATTACCAGACCTAATAACACAAACAGACCTAACTTAGTAAACTACCAGACCTAAGTTGTCTGCTCTTGATACGCATCATAATTCCCAACAATCCTCCCCTAACTTGATCTTCATGCTTCATGAACTTCAAGTTCTTCTGATTTGGTCTTCTGAGGATTGAATCTTGAACACTTTGAAATGTATTTAGGTCTTGTTCCTTTCCAGCAGCTTGAATCTTGATAAGCTCTTCTGATATGGTCTTTGCAGCAACATTGACTATATGTACATCAATTCATATTAAGTTTCATATCTATTCTCATCACTTCCAGGTGTGTTAACACCTGTGAGAGGTGAATCATTGAAATTTAATGGATTTGATGTCTCTTTACCAATAGCCATTACTACTGGAGTAGCCAAATGTTTTGGTGTGTAAGACCATGGTACACTGATAACCATATGATTTTAAGCAAATCATCAGCTTATCAACGGATTTGTTAAGTCTTTACCAAAAGCCGTTTGCTTCTGGACTAGTCAATTCTTTGATGGAAAAGCACCTCATCATGGTGAATTGATTACCATTTATGGTTTTCCACAGCCTTTACCACAAGCCATAACCTTGTGGGCTAGCCAACTCTTCACTTATCTTAGATATGGTGAGTTGAATACCATACAATTTTTGGCAAATTGTCAGCCATAAACGGATTTGAGCAATCTTTACCTGTTAGCCGTTTGCTCAGGATTAGCCAGTCCTTATGTTGATGAGACAAGGTGGACTGATAACCTTTTGATGTGTTAGTGCAAAGCACCTCCACCAAGTGAGAAGTTCCAATAGTCTCACTTAACAACTTGTGAAAATATACTTAATCCAGCATTGCCTATAAAAGAAATAAAAGACATAGATAAAACAATTTTTTTTTTTTTTTTTTTATCACTAACAGAACTAAAATCAAAACTACAAGACTTAAAAATAACCTAAATGCTGATAAGTATTCATACTTTACATACTTCACAGTTTGACCTCCCCTTAGGCCAAACCTCCCCTTAACTCAAACTAGGGGTTCATCATACCAATGTTAACTACCAGATAATTGAATTTAGGACCATCAAATGCCTTAGTTAACAGGTCAGCAACATTAAAATCTGTATGTATTTTCTCCATTCTAATCAACTTCTTTTCAAAGCAATCCCTAATGAAGTGATGCCTTATTTCTATATGCTTAGTTTTAGAGTGATATACTGGATTCTTAACAATACAGATAGTACTCTTATTATCTATGTGGATAACAGTATTCATAAAATTCAAACCATAGTCCAGCATCTGATTCTGAATCCACAAAACTTGTCCACAGCAGTGAGCAGCTGCTACATACTCAGCCTCAGTAGTTGAATTAGCCACAATCGTCTGCTTCTTGCATTGCCAAGATATTAGCCTCCTTCCAAGGAACTGACAACCTCCTGTTGTTGATTTCCTATCCAGACTTGCACCAGCATAGTCACTGTCTGAATAAGCTGTCAGGTCAAAAGTTGACTCCTTAGGATACCAAAGGCCCAAATTTGGTTTGCCCTTTAAGTACCTAAAGATTCTCTTCACAGCATGAAGATGTGAAGTCTTTGGTTGAACCTGAAAGCGTGAACAAACACAAACTGCATACATAATATCAGGTCTAGAAGCAGTAAGATACATGAGGGAACCTATCATGGATCTGTAAAGATGCACATTCACATCAGCAGCATCTTCATCCTTTGTTAAAGGCACTTTGTTCTCCATGGGAGTGACTGCTGCCTTCACATTTGAGAACTCAAACTTTTTCAAAATTTCTGCAACATACTTGTCTTGAGAAATAAAAAGTCCATCATCCTTTTGCTTAACTTGCAGTCCCAAGAAAAATGTAAGTTCTCCCATTGAGCTCATTTCAAACCTGCTCTTCATTAAACCTTCAAATTCATCACACCAAGACTTTCTTGTGGATCCAAAAATGATATCATCCACATAAATTTGGACAAGAATAATATCCTTCTGATCTCTCTTGATAAATAATGTCTTGTCAATTACACCCCTGATGTATCCATGTTCTTCAAGCATCTTAAAGTCCGGAGTCAACACAAGACAATCAGTTTCAGTAAAAAGCACCTTATGCTGAGTATCACAAATCTGTGATATTGAGAAAAGGTTGAACTGCCCAAGTTCTTTCACAAAAGATACATTGTCAAATTCTATGTTGCCCACAATAATTCTTCCTTTACCAGTTATCTGTCCCTTGCTTCCTCCAAAAGTAACAGAACCTCCCTCGAATTCATGAAAATCATTAAGATAGTTCTTGTTACCAGTCATGTGCCCAGAGCATCCACTGTCAAGTATTCCTCTATCTTCCATATAGCATAGTGGATGATCCTGCACAAAAAGAAGAGAAATTAGTTTCTCTTAGGAACCCAGGCCTGAGTAGGCTTGGGTCCGCCTTGTGGATCAATATGCTTAAATTTCTTAATTGAACCTGATCCACTGTTGTTTTGGGATTTATACATGGATTTATTTTTGTTTGAATCCCAAGACATACATGCTGAGGTCTTAACAGCAGAATCCCCATTTCCCTTTAAAGGTTTTGCTGTTTGCTTTCCAACTTGTCTTCTCACAGGTGAATGAGCTTTGTAAAAATTATTTCTTTTAAAATTTGCATTCACCTGAGGTTTTTGAAAAGGTTGCTTGGGTCTTACAAAACCAGTGTTCACATTAGGTCTCACAGAGTTAATATAACCAGTATGCACTTTAGGCCTCATAAAGTTAACATTTTGCCTATTCACATTAAAATTTTTGTAGCCAGACCCAAAATTTGGTCTACCAGAATTAACAAAAGAGTTAGGTCTGGTAGTGTTATTTAGTTGAACAGGTCTGGGGACAAACTGGTTAGCATGGTTAACTCTACTAGCATTGTTCCAAACTGGTTTATTTGAACCATGAACCTTATTAACATTCATTCTCTTTTGCTCAGCCTCTCTTTTCATTCTCTTTTCATGGAAGTCACAATCTCTTATTAAATGACTCAAACTTCCACACACAAAGCATCTTTTAGGAGCATAAGTGTAACTACTCCTACTTTCTCTGTGAACACTATTGCTTCTAGGTGACTCATTCAATTTAACAGATTCCCTAGGAGTTTTTATGTGATTGACACAACTAGGTTTAACTGTCTCAGCCTTTTGTTCAGTCACTAAAGGTTTAGTAACAACAGGTTCACACTTCTTAACAACCTTAGGTTCAGGATTCTCTTTTTCCTCATTGTTTGACTCAGGCTTAGAGTGATCAGAGGAACCATCAATAGATCCTTCAGAGTCATTGGATTGACAAGAAGAATATCTACTGGATTTGTCCTCTAAGGTAGTAGGTTCAGGCACTTGAGGACCTTTCTTACCATACACAAAGAGTGAATCATCCAACTCTTCTTTTTCAAGAGGAGTATAGTCATCACTCAAAGGTGGTGGTACTCCCTTAAAGTCACCAGTCTTAACAAACCTATTGTACAAAGGTTTATCAGCATAGTCCTCTTCTCTATTCTTAAATATAGCCCTATTCTCATTTTCCTCATATCCTAAGCCACATTTTTTATTTGACTTAATTTGAGAATCCCAACACTTAAACAGGTTATTATTTGAATTGTTCCATTGATCTACCCTTTTTCTCAGCTCATCCCTTTCCTTCTGAATTTTAAGCCCTAATTGTCTATACCTTTTAAGCTTCTCATCTTGTTCATATATCTTATTAGCTTGAAAGTATAGTTTTTCATTTAAAGCAGCATGTTGGTTTTGAAGGGTGACCTTTTGTGCCTCTAAAGTTTTTACAGCATTTTTATGTGCTAATAAATTTACTTCTAGATCACCTATTTGTTCTTGCTGCTCATCACACAAAGCCTTAACATGATTATATGAGTCAGTACATAATTTAGAGCATAATGATACCTCATTACCAATGGCCATGAGAGCATGATCAGACTCCTCATTTACTCTTGGATGCTCACCCCAATTGACTCCTCCAGCTTCCATTGTCAGCAGGCTCATCTGATTCTTTTCCATCTTCCCATCTTCAACTCTTTTCTCATCAGCAGACTTCTTCTCTGGACAATCTCTTGAAAAATGCCCATGCTTGTGACAGTTGTAGCATTCAACAGTCCTCTTTGTGTATCCCACTGGTGATTTGTTGTTGAAGTTGATAGTCCTACCATATTGCTTCTGAAATCGTTTGACCCTTAAAGCAACCATGGCAATGTGCCATTTTATGTCCATCTCCTTAACTTCAGCATCATTAATCTGTTCAAGGTCTTCACTAATAAAGCTTTCATCTTCCGTTTTATTGGCAAAGAAAGAATGTATCACCTCATCAGTAAAACTTGAAGCAGACCTTTCACTTGAAGGAGTTTCATAGTTACCAGACCTAACACCACCAGATCTAACCTTGTAAGTACTGCTTTTGTTTTGAGACACAAAAGCAACATTTGATGAACTGGTTGAACCCTGAGTGTTGTTACTGATGTCCCTTTCAAACATCCTGAGATTATTGTATAGGTCATCAGGTGTCATAGAATCTACTTCCTCCTTAATCCTCATCGCCACAGATACATTGCCCCATTCTGATGGTAAAGATCTAAGGAATTTGTGATTTGCATCCTCATTCGAGACTGCTGCACCATGAACTTCCAGTTGTGTTAACAGATGTTGAAATCTGTCATAGCCCTTCTCCAAACCTTCAGACTTTGAAACACTGAATGTTTCAAATTGCTGTTTAAGAATAGCCTTTTGCATCTTTTTGGAGTTAGCATTACCTCCAAATCGTTTCTTGATAGCTTCCCACATCTCCTTAGCATCAAGAATGCCATGAAACCTTTGTAAATGCTCCTTAGGAATAGCCATAAGAAGCAAGGTTCTGGCCTTCTTTTCCTTCCCCACAGCCCTAATCTCCTCAGCAGATACTGGTGGCATTATTCTGAGCTGCCCATCATTCCCTTGTGAAATTCTCTTCTTAGAATTTCCCTTTTGAATCACCTTCCATACATCGCTATCAATGTATTCCAGATAATGTTCCATCTCCATGGCCCATATATCATACTCTTCTCTCTTCAGTAATGGAAGTTTTATGTTTGAGATTGTGGTTGTGGAAGGGATGGGTTGTTGTTGTGATTGGGAGTTACTGGTATCGGTTTTTCCTTCATCTTCATGGTTTGATTTCTCATCCTCACTGTTATGGATTGAGAAAGTTTCAGTGAAAACAGGCTTATCGGATTCAGACATTTTGTAGGGTGATTTGAGTGAGAATTAGGTTTTTGAGATTTAGTGTTCTTCGAATTCAGAGTCTCTCCCTTGCTCTGATACCACTTGTTGGTCCACAAATTGTATATGGATCACTAAGTAGTCTTGAATACCTAGTAGATGGTTAGAATAAATCCGAACCAATCTAAGTGAGAAACCCTAAGTGATTGTTAATGTTAATGCGGAATCTTAACAAGAACAATTAAGAACACAAGCAGGGATATCACTAACTTCGTATATTGATATTCACTATGATCAATTCGTACAACTCACACACGAACTAACAATCTTTAGGGATCCTTTTATAACACAAGGAAACCCTAGACGACACAGAAGATATACACAAATCTTCTATAAAGATACATACACGCATTGTATCTTTTCCTAACATAACTCTAACAAACTTTCCTATCTTCACGACCAGACTTAACTTTATAAGTCAACCAGACTTAAATGTGCTACCAGACTTAACTTTACATTACCAGACCTAATAACACAAACAGACCTAACTTAGTAAACTACCAGACCTAAGTTGTCTGCTCTTGATACGCATCATAATTCCCAACACAATCCCGAGCCTCGGGTTCGAAACCGGACATACGCATATTAATATTTATACACAAAACTTAACAGCTCCCACTTGGATAAACAGTAATATAGTAATGACATGAGTCAGTCTAGCTTAACCTTCCCAATGCCCCCAGCTTGATCCGAGTATGGTTCTCCTGGAAAAAACCACGTGATGAAATTAATCATCATACTTATCCTTTTGTTACTAATACTGCGTTAATATGGATATGGATCTTGGTCATTCCATAATTAACATTAGTTTCTCGTTTATGCATAATTGATCAAGATTACCAAAACATCTGAACGTCTTCCAGATAGACTTTGGGCGTGCGCACGCAAACATCTTGTCAATCCTACGAGTGGCCAAGCAGTATTAAACTTCAACACAAAGTTGAAGGAACAAATCCCTTGTTGACTGCGAGCATAACCCTCGAACTTCGCATCATTTCTGAAAATAGCCCTTATAACTACCTTTTACGGTTAGCGTTAGACCATCTTACAGAAAATAAGCTACATCCTCGGCAATTATCTGGCATCTCAAGTCTGAGGATAAATATTCATGATATACTTGATGACAACGATCCATAAAGTATAATCATGTGATTGGGATAAGTCCTATATTCAATGTATCCAATATTGAATATCATGTGACATTGGTGTCTCAACCTTACAGTCCATTCTACCAATCCTCACATTTGTCTTAGTTTAATAATATTCCCATATTATCAATTGACAACGGACTATTTAGAATAAATAAATTATTCACGGATTTAAACATGCAAATATAGGACACAAGTATTAATAATGATAATAAACGTTATCCGCACTTTATTTCATTAAAATAATAATTGTTTACACGTCCCTATCGAAATAGTAATCCAACAGATTTACATGAAACTATCTGCTAAACGAAGACCAATACCCTGAGCATGTCGAGTAAACGTATCTTTAGGTAATGCCTTCGTGAAAGGATCAGCCAGATTGTCATCTGTGTGAACTTTGAGTACTTTGATTTCACCCAGTTTGACCTGTTCTCGAACATAGTGAATCTTTCTTTTAAAGTGTCTGGCGCCTTTCATAACTCTAGGTTCATTGGCGAATGTGATTGCAGCAGAGTTATCGCAATACACATTTATAGGTAATTCAATAGACGGCATCACTCCAAGATCCGTAATGAAATTCCTTATCCAAACAGCTTCTTGTGCAGCTTCCGATGCAGCAATGTACTCAGCTTCTGTAGCAAACATGGCCGTTGTACTCTGCTTCTTACTCTTCCAGTCTACTGCTCCTCCATTTATGACAAAGACATAACCCGTTTGTGACTTCGTATCATCTTTATCAGTTTGCCAGGACGCATCGCAGAAACCTGTAACATTCAGTTCTGCGTTTGGATTTCCCCCGAAAACAAGAAACATATCTTTAGTATTCCTCAAATACTTAAGAATGTTCTTTACAGCATGCCAGTGATCTTTCCCTGGATTCTGCTGATAACGACTGGTCAAATTTTGAGCGAATGCCACATCTGGCCTTGTGCATCTAACAGCATACATGATAGATCCTACTGCCGAAGCATACGGAACTTTCTGCATGTATGCCACCTCTTCAGGTGTAGAAGCACACATTTCGCTACTTAAGCCATGATCTACTTGCATGGGCAAATATCCCTTCTTGGAATTTTGCATATTGAATCTCTTCAATATTTTATCCATGTAAGCACTTTGGCTTAATCCGATTAACCGTTTAGATCTGTCTCGATAGATCTTGATTCCAAGGATATACGCTGCTTCTCCTAAATCCTTCATGGCAAAGCAATTACCAAGATATTCCTTAACTTCATTAAGGCTTGGTATGTGATTTCCCATGATTAATATGTCATCGACATATAGGACAAGAAAAGTAGTGTTACTCCCACTAACTTTGTGGTATACACATGGCTCATTGAAATTTTGAGTAAATCCAAACTTCTTGATTTCCTCATCAAATTTCTTATTCCATTGCCTGGATGCTTGCTTCAATCCATAAATGGATCTTTGAAGTTTGCATACACGCTCAGGAAATTGTGGATTTACAAAACCTTCAGGTTGCGCCATATAGATGTCTTCATCTAGGCGACCATTCAGAAACGCGGTTTTGACATCCATTTGCCAAATCTCATAGTCATAGTAGGCAGCTATGGCTATAAGAATCCTAATAGCTCTAATATCGGCTATAGGAGAAAAAGTCTCCTCATAGTCAATACCGTATGTTTGGGTAAAGCCCTTGGCCACCAAACGAGCTTTGTAGGTGTGTACGTTGCCATCCATGTCAGTCTTTTTCTTGAAGAGCCACTTACACCCAACTACCTTAGCATTGGGTGGAAGGTCTACTTCAATCCAGACTTTATTGTCTTTCATGGATTGCATTTCCCCATCCATGGCTACTTGCCATTTGTCCTTTTCATGACTATTAATGGCAGCCTTATAACTAGTTGGCTCATCAATGTGATCCAATAGAAAAGTTTCCTCATCGTTTATGCTTAAACACAGGCGTTCAGGAGCCTTTGTAGATCTTGAAGATCTACGGATGGGTACCACTTCTACTTCTGGTGGAGGGCCTAAACTTTCAGGTTCCACAGGAAGTGTGTTAGTGCTTTCAGAAGGTGATGTATCTTCATGATCATTTTCAAGATCATATACTCTCCCACTAAATTCTTGAGATATTAAATTATCCTCAAGAAATTCACCGTACCTAGCTACGATGACCTTATTTTCAGGTGGGAAGTAAAAGTAGTAACCTTTAGTTTCCTTAGGGTATCCTACGAAGATACACTTAACAGATCTTTGTTGGAGTTTATCAGGTGAGTCACGTTTAACAAATGCCTCACAACCCCAGACCTTTAAGTAAGAAAAGTTGGGAGCTTTTCCAGTCCATACTTCATATGGGGTCTTATCAACCTTCTTAGTTGGAATCCTATTCAACACGTGAACAGCTATTTCAAGAGCATAATCCCAAAAGGATAAGGGAAGAGTTGTAAGATTAAACATGTATCGTACCATATCTAACAAGGTACGATTTCTCCTTTCAGATACACCATTTTGCTGTGGCGTATAAGGAGAAGTGAGTTGTTGCACAATGCCACACTCACCCAGATAATCCTTAAACTCTTGGCTTAAGTACTCACCACCACGATCGGATTGAAGGGCCTTAATCTTCTTTCCGAGTTGTAATTCTACTTCATTTTTAAAGACCTTGAATGTCTCAAAGACTTCATGTTTATGTTTAAGTAAATAAACATAACCATAACGACTATAGTCATCCGTGAAGGTCAAGAAGTAGACAGCACCACGTTTAGACACATGTCTAAGTGGACCACACACATCCGTGTGTATCAATCCAAGTAGATCTGAAGCCTTCTCCATATTGCTATGGAAAGGTTTCTTTGTCATCTTCCAAGATATGCAAGACTCGCATTTATCAACTGAATCATCATTGATGTTTTTCAAAAGCCCATCGTGTTGCAGCTTTTCCATGCGATTCTTGCCTATGTGAGCAAGACGGCAGTGCCATAATGAGACGAGTCCAAGTTAGACTTGACTCTCTTATTTCCGATGCTATACATTGAATTATTTTTATTGGATACATGGTTCTCCATGTCAATTTCAAACACACCATTTAATGGAATAGCATTAAAGTAAAAAACAGAATTTAGAGAAACAGAAATTCCATTATCATTAAAAGTATGCTTAAAACCCAAATCCAATAACAAAGAAACTGAAACGACACCTCTAACAATAGAAGGTGCGTAATGACAATTGTTCAACACTAATATTAAACCAGAAGGTAAAACTAGCTCAAAAGTCCCTATGGCTTCTACTGCTGCACGTATTCCATTACCCACGTACAAGTAGCATTCCCCATAGTTCAGCTTCTTCACTCCTCTAAGCCCCTGCGATGTATTACAAATGTGAGTACCACATCCTGTATCATATATCCAGGCATTTTGCTTACGAGGAAAAGAAAACAATTCAACCATAAAAATACCTGAAGTGCTGGCGCCCTGCCCAACCTTGGCATTCTTATTCTTGCGACACTCCTCAAGTAGCAGTGGACAGTCCCTCTTCTAATGTCCAGGAGTATTGCAGTGGTGACAAGCAGCCGTATCCTTTTTAGGATGATCCTTCTTGGGAGGAGGATTCTGCTTCTTTTGCTTTTGCTGATAGGTCACAATCTGCTTGCCCTTGTCAGCTTTGCCCTTTCCTTTCTTGTTCACTTGTTTCGGTTTACCGGGCTTAGCTACCCTACCACCTCTAATTGCCATAACAGCAGGTGTAGGAGCTTTCTTAGTGAGTCCCTTCTCATGTTCAATGAGCATTGCATGCAATTCAGAAAAAGTCTTCCCCTTGCAATGCATGTTAAAGTTGCGCACGAAGTCACCATATAATTCCTCATTGAGGGATTTGTTGATGAGGCCAACTTTAACGTCTTCCACATACCCGCAATCAAGTGCATCTAGTTGGTCAAGATAACCTTTCATTTCAAGCACATGAGTACTTACGGGTGTTGTTGCGTCCTACTTGCACTTGCCTAAGTTGTCAAGTACATCATACAATTCAGCCATAGGAGGTTTCTGAAACATGCGTGTCAGTTCCTCAATCTTGTTTTTCGGGCCATATTTCTCAAACTGTTTTACCAGTTGAGTGTCCATTCCCGATAGCATGAGACAAGCCGCATCATTGTGCTTGTCATAAGCTTCATTGAACTCCCTAAGTATTTCATTAGGCGAGTTAGCTGGAGGAGCAACCGGAAGGTCCTCAGTAAGACATTCATAACGTTTGGCAATCCTAAGAACAAGCCTTAGATTGCGATACCAATCGTTAAAATTCTTAGTCCCAGTCAATTTATCTTTTTCAAGCATCATCTTGAAACAAGAGGTTAAGTTTGACGAGTTTCCGGGTTAGGCCATTTCTACAGAAAAAAATTCAAAAGTTAGTACTTTCGATAATAAACATTTCATGAAAATTAAACACCCATTGGTTAAAAACCATTTAATTTTCACTGAAAACTAGGATCCTAATTGACGCCGTTTCATTACATCAGCTTTGGCTGCTAGCAATGAAAGTGCTCAATAAGGCACGGGATCACCCAATTGCCAATGTCAAATTGCAATTCCTAGAAATCTTGGGACTGACATTATATTGCCAACATCAGTTGCAAAATGTAAGCATGTTTCATCCCCAATTCTTTATGCCTTGGCGCCGTTCCATTACATCAGCTTTGGCTGCTAGTAATGAAAGTGCCCAATTAAGTTAACCAACTTAAGAAACAGTAAATTGACGTCGGTTTATTGCATTCAGCTTTGGCTGCTAACAATAAAGTACTCAATTTACCCTTAGATGACCATCCTTTGAACATCAACATTCAGCTTTGGCTGCTAGTGATGTAGGATGAAACCTTAGGTGTTTCTTTTTGTAGTTGGGTGGCATATAACTTAAATTTACAAGGGTAATAAAATTTTGATGTGTTAAATCAAAAAATATGTACAAAGATGTCATGTATTCATCTTTGTATCATATATGTTTGCAAAAACAAAACCGTTTACTCATTCGTAGCTCAAATCATCAAAGTTTTTAATTGAGGCGTTGAGCAAATTACAACATTGCCTTAAGATGCTTCGTACTTTTTCATGGTGTACTTGGTAAGTCTATTATTGACGCACAGGCGAGCGGAGGGACGACAGCCGCCGAAGCTTGTTAAAACCGTGCCCCTCTAAGGTCACAATTTAATGTGAACCAACCTTATACCCACTTTATAGTTTGTCAATAATAGGTCCGCCGCTTCGACCACTTTTGTACAGTCGCAATCAATCAACTAAAAAAATATGATTTTCTTGCTAAAACAATTTTATGTAGTAATTTATTAATTGCTAGTCTCGCCTGGGAGCAAATTACCGTGCGAAGCGAACCACTGTCGGCACATAAAACTTGGCAATAAATAAAGTTACTACAAAGGTTTCATAGTTATTAGTCTTATTTATTTTTTATTTGAAAAATTACGCTCTTTTGTAGTTTACAATCCATCATAATATTAAACACAAAAGATCAAGTAATTACAAAAAATAAATAAAACACATAATAACAAATATATGATCATCCACGATATCATATAGCCACATGCAAACCTTTTTCAATAAATCCTAATATTAATTCTATGTGAAATTATAAATGTATGTAACTAACAAAACTCCAATTGGTTTTCGAGCTCATTGTGCCCAATGGTCCACAGACGCCAAATAACTTGGCCGCGTAAGTTTTAGTTAGTTAGATACCACATTGGACATAACTTTTTAATTAATATATATTGAGGTCTTCCCCAATTTAAGATTTATTTAAATCATGTAGCAAATAATTCAATACAAAATCATACAAATCAAACCATGACAAATATGCAAGATTTGTCAAGGATACCATATTGATCACATAATCATGTAGTCCATATTATTATATCAATATCTCATGTACGTATCTAATTAATTAGTAACATCACATATGGTACTTACTAATTAATCCCTAAAAATTTTCATGCAATCCTAGGGTTTCTCAAGTTTTAATTAAAAAACTAAAACCCTAATTTTTAATATATATGTATCGACCCATATAAGGGTTTATAAAAAAAATTAAACAAACCCTAAAAATATAATTGCATGTTATCTCTACAAGATCCATGCAATTAAAATCATTCGGACAATTATAAAAAAACAAACAACATTATTTCGTTCAGATTTAGGGTGTGTTTGTTTCATTAAGATGTTTTTGGTCTGAATCTTACTACCACATCTTACTGGTAAGAGGTGGTTGTAAAGTCTTAATCTGAATAAAATAAAGTTGTTTGTTTTTTTTATAAATTGTCTAAATGGTTTTAATTGTTCGTTTTTTAAATATATATTAAACCATAGCAGTAGATGAATAAGTAGCTTGAATGTAACAAGAATATTTGAAACGAAAAATCAATTTTGAATTTTACAAAAACACGGTTTCTAATCATCCTTGTCAATAAACGTGTTATCTCTTCAATTCGTCGGTTTCGCGAAAACTAGCTCAACACACACAAATTAATACTCTACAAAATTCGGTCCCTAGGCTTTGACGCCAGACGGCAGCCACCAAACCTTCTGATTATCAACATATCTTTCATGTAACAAACAACTATCTCTTTGATATTTCCTTTTGTAAACCTCACTAAACATAAACAATAATACATTATAATCCTTTCTTTATTTCGAAACATAAACCAAACGAACCCTTTAATCCAACTTTTCATTTTTTTTTCTTCAATATTTTGAGACCAGGTAGGTGTTTTTGTTCTGGTGTTTTGATTTTCGAAAAATTGATGATGGGTTTGTATCAAAGATCTTTATTTATCTTTGTTATTTAAGATTTTATTTGATATTTTGAAGTTGAATTCAGACCTAAAACATCTTAATGAAACAAACTGTTGCAATATGTGAACTATATAAAACCATAAACACATATAATCATCAAGAACACGCAGCGGAAAGATCTACAAGAACAAGTAATTAATTAAACATAAATAGATACGTACCTTATTGATTCCTAGCAAGAACAAGGAATCCCTTCAACAAGAACAAGTTATATAAACCCTAATTGGGATTATATATGGATCGATCAACACTCCAAGATCACAAGCTAAAACAAGCTTGTCACTCGTTCATGTACACACGTAATGATAGCGTTTCAATGAGAAAAGCTAGGTTCTTGATCACCAATAACCAAACACTTTATAGCTTTAGTAGAATTCGGCCAAATCCCAGTGGATTTAGAAAAGGGGCCGATCGTTGGAGCTAGAGGGGAGAAGGAGAAGAAGTTTGGCTAGGTTTGGAGATCCAAGATTAGGGAAAAACTAAAACACAATGAATTGTATTTATAGTGTTTCTTTTCTTTGTGCCCAAGCTAACCAAAACCGACCCTAAACCCTAATGGGGAGGGTTCGGCCGATCATTGCATCCCACAAGGGATTCTAGATCCTTCTTTCCTATTATGCGTAATTAGTCCTTTAACGGTCATTAGTTAAAACCCCGTTAAGTACTAACCGTCGTTAAGTGTTTTATTGATGAAATGAATAAATAAATATATGAAATATATTTAATTATTCATCATTGAAACTCTCACGTTATTGTGTGCAATCCCGAGCCTCGGGTTCGAAACCGGACATACGTATATTAATATTTATACACAAACACACCATTAGTTAAGTTTAAGGTTGGAAAAAATTGGGTTAACCAAGTCCAAGATATTAACTAAAGTACTAGACTGGACTAAGACCGAAGGAACTAGTCCAATTTACTCAATCGTCCAGCAGCCAGTAATATCTTCTCAACCAACCGGAAAAGAAATGCTAGGAAAAAAAATGCTTCTACAGAGGTTTGCGAGGCAGTCATCAATCAGTGCTGCTGCAGTCAATCAAACAACAACAGGTATTAATTACCTACAAATACTTTTAAGATTGTTTTTATTATATAAATAAAAGTGCTTATTTCAGTTTGGTGGTGTGCACTTTAGAATAAGCAGTCCCAAAGACCTCCATAAGACTGCTAATACTACAAATTTTGCACTATAGGTTTCTTAGGTAAGTGCGCTTATCTTTTAAGTACTTTAGAATAAGCTATCCCAAACACCCCCTAATACGGCTCAAGATAAAAAAATTTATTCATAGGTTTCAATGTAGAGCTGTATAGTCTTTCATGATTTGACTAGGCATATAGGCAAACTCTTGAATATTGATATCATCGGAAAAAGTCCTTAATACATGATGTTATCAAGGAGTTATGGATCAATTCGGGCATCTGGAATGGGTCAGGTTTGTAGAAATTAGCTAAAAGGAAGACGGTAGCACGGGTCAGATGTTTATCAATGCAGATTAGATTATTATCGCAATAATATAGCTTTAGTAACACTCAGTTATCAGTTAGTCAACTTGACCTGTCACCCACGGCCACATTAGAACCTTGCTTGTTTTTGTTGCCCAACTTGGTGGGCCCATCCATTTTGCCACCTTAATCATAGGATATTGATGCTTGCTTTACCATCCTCAATGGATCATCTTTCATTGTCTGTAATAACTTGTATATGAAATTTGAGTTCAAAAATCTCAATGATTTTGATATGCTGCTATTGAGTTTTGTTCTCTTTTTGATTAATCACGATTACAACTATTGGAATTAATGAATGTTCTGTTTCTCTAGCTTCTTTATAATGTATAAATTTTGGTGCCGT
>CP139508.1:240146524-240159089 GCA_021014915.2 Artemisia tridentata subsp. tridentata
CTTTTGGATGGGATTGTGAATACCCATTTTGATGATGTAGCACAGGTGGCTAACGTTGTTCGCAACATTGAGATCATGCAGGAGAGGGCCAGACAGGGTGCTAAGAGATATTGGGACGGGGATCGTGTACGACCGGTTCAGGGGAACAACCAGTGGGGTAGTGATTCGAAGGGAAATGATCATCGGGGTTATGATAGGCGAGGATATGATAGGCATGCCTACAACAACCAGAGGTCGGGACGTGATCAGCAGTATCAGGATTAGCAGCACCGTAGTTATCAGCAGCATCATTCTTCAGGTTCGTCTGGTCAGAGGAGTGGTACGGATCAAGTTTCGGCTACTGCTTGTGGTACTTGTGGGAGGTTTCATCCTGGGAAGCCTTGTTATAAGACTTCTGGTGCTTGCTTTATATGTGGTCAGGTGGGACATATGGCTAGAGATTGTCCTAAGTCTGGTGGTAACAACAAAACGGGTAATGGGAATGACCGACAGCCAGCTACTAAGGGTCGAGTATACTGCTTGACCAGAGATCAGGCTGCTAGTGCCTCAGGTATCATTTCGGGCACCGTTTCTTTCGGTTTGACAATTTAATGTCAATCCTCCTTATACCCCTCTTATAGTTTGTCACAATTGGGTGAGCCGTTCGTACTATTGGTACAAAACTCAACAATCAATTAAACACTAGAAAATTTAACTCTTCGAAAACAATTCATTGTTTCACCATTATTTAGTCCATATTATTTTTCAATTCAAAATTACCCTTTTGTTTCAAACATGTCAAACATAATATAAACAAAACAAGTAATAATAAAAAATAACACAACTAAATAAACACACATAACATAACAATTAATATGTGTAAACATGTAGCCACATGCACACTTAATTCGATAAAAACTATTAATAATCAATTCTAGGTTTATTTTGAATATATTCAACTAAGGCCCTCACTTCAAGGAAGTGAACTGTTAGGATTCGACACACGATTAAGGTGGTTAAACCTTTTGTTCTTTGTGTGTATGATATATTGAGTGAATATGATTAAGTACGCGGAATTTACTTAACCACACTTAGAAGGTTATTTGTGTTATGGAAATGGAATGGTTATGTTTGTTCTATGACAATGAACAATGAAAGATTAACACC
Organism: Artemisia tridentata subsp. tridentata; assembly: GCA_021014915.2. Lineage (NCBI taxonomy): Eukaryota > Viridiplantae > Streptophyta > Magnoliopsida > Asterales > Asteraceae > Artemisia > Artemisia tridentata. The sequence continues at coordinate 240,147,671 of CP139508.1, forward strand.
AAACGATTCAATATTATTAATGATAATAATACGAGTGATCTTTGAAATATCACTAGGGTTACAACCTTGAATCTTAAGTTTCTACAACTTGTGAAATTCTTGTGTTTGTTCTATGTCTTAACAGTTATGAAAGTTCTAATAATAACACACTATTCGACTTATGCACATCAACTTATTCGCGCATAATATCGAGTCTAAGATCTTCTTTTATAGTCCAAGAAAATCTTTACAATATTGCTTAAAGTCTAGCCGACCTACTTGTTAACTTATCTTGAGAGTGTCAGTACATAAGATACAACATGTATCTGTGTACACAACTTGTTAACTAAGCACATGGGATAAGATATTATCTACCGTATATTCTTGACTTTAGTACACAAATATCTTTTCAATACTTATCCATCTAGCAGTCTCAACTCAACAGTATCAACTAGCAGTCCCTTCTTTGTACTACCAGTTAGAACGGTTAGTTATAACTTGAGCAGTCCTAAGATATACATCAGCAGTTGGAACTGTTAGAGAATTCTTCTCAGCAGTTGGAACTGTTAATACTTGTAGTTCTTGATACTTAATCTTCAGAACATTTAATTCCCAACAATCCTCCCCTAAACATGTAAATTCATTCCAACATGTTTCTGAATTAAATTTATGGATTGTGAAGATCTTTCAAACACTTCATAGTCAGACCTTTGATCTGAACTTTCTTCTGTTCTGAGAGATTGAACATCTTTCTCAGTAGCTCATCTGCTTTCTGATCTTTGACTTCAACAATATCAATACACTGATCTTTAGTCTTCAAACATTGACCTAAAGATGGTGCAATTTCCTTGGATGGAGGAATTATAAGAGGCAATGGTGCTGTGTATCTTGGATGCTTGTTTCAACAAGTGAAATCATCTATCAGCATGCCTTTGCAAGTGATGAACAAACGTAGTAAACTGAAATTGAAACTTTTCTTCGTTTGACCTAAATAGAACTTTCTCCTTTGGAATGTTCTTGTCATTTTCAACCCCCATGTCATCATCTTGTATGCTCTTGTCTTTTCCTCCCTTTCATTGGGTTTGTCTTCCTTTCTTGGGCTTTTATTTCCTCCCCTGAGATGTTTCCTCCCCTGAAGCAAATAAATTTTATCCTCCCCTGTTTGGAAGATCTCTCACCATCATCCCATCATTATCTGATCTACCAATGTGAACTTGTTTTCAGACAATGTTGTACATGAAGCCATCAATTCCTTAAGAGTTTAAGTTGCTGCCCTCATCACTTCTAGGTATGTTAACTCCTATGAGAGGTGAATCAGTGGACATTTGATTCATGGTCCATCAAAGGATGGTTTTTGTGAATCCTTTGAAAATCCTTTTAAGAAACTTTTGCCTTAGCAGTATGTAATTGATTTTATTATGAAAAACCATAATGCTTTCAACCATTTTGAAGGGATTAAGTGTATAACAGACACTTAATCAAAATTTCAGTTTAAAGCAACCTCTGGTTGTGTGAGAACCAATGTTTTCAGTTATCTTGATAACTGCCTGTGTAAAGATAAACTCATTCAAAGAGTTTTCCTGACAGGGTTTCCAGCTCATAGTAATTGTTGCCTCTAACACAAGTGTTAAATTCACTTTTACTAGCTGTTCTTTCTATCAGATGTCCTTAGACTTGCTCATTATACTTGAAAGTATAAAATGATAGAAAGTGAGTTGCATCAGTTACTATCTGATCAACTAAGTCATCAATTCAATGTGAAATTTGATAACCAGGTTTCAAGAAAGAAATTTTAAGGAGTTTTAAATTCCCAAACTCAGTCCATCATAAACCTGTTATGAAAGCAACTGGAATCACTTTTCTTCTACTTCCATTTCACTTGAAATTTCCTTATTGCTCAAAGTTCATACCTGAAATTGTTAGTCCAAAACCAAGAAACAAAATGCATAGCATTTGTCTTATAGCAGTATCAATAGATGACCAACAGTATGAACTGTTTAAACAAAATATGAACTAGCAGTACAAACTGTTCTATTGAACAATATCAATTTTCAAAGATATCAGTACAAGCTTAACATATATAAAAACCACAAAGATTAAAAATTTTAAGGATTTAGCATTCCAATACTTGCTACCAAGTACTGAAACCTTCCAACATCAAAAGCTTTGGTTAGCAGATCTGCAAAATTGAATTCTGAAGCAATTTTAAGAACTTGAATTAATCTTTTCTCATTGCAGTCTCTTATAAAGTGATGTCTAATTTCAATGTGTTTTGTTTTAGAATGTTGCACTGGATTTTTAATAATACAAATTGTACTACTATTATCAATATGAATAACAGTGTTTAAGAAATTGTACCCATAGTCAAGGAGTTGGTTTTGAAGCCATAGAACTTGACCACGACAACTTGCAGCAGCTATATATTCAGCTTCAGTTGTTGAATTTGCCACACTTGTTTGCTTCTTACACTGCCATGAGACAAGTCTACACCCAAGGAATTGACATCCTCCAGTTGTTGACTTTCTGTCCAAGCTAGCACCAGCATAATCACTATCCGAAAATGCTACCAAGTCAAAAGGAGATTCCCTAGAATACCATAGACCCAACCTTGGTTGACCCTTGAGATATCTAAAAATTCTCTTGACTGCAGTTAAATGAGAAACCTTTGGAGTAACTTGAAATCTTGCACAAACACAAACAGGGAACATGATATCAGGTCTAGATGATGTAAGATACATCAAGGAGCCTATCATAGATCTGTAAGAGTGTACATCTACATTTTCTCCATCTTCATCTTTCAGAAGGTGCTTCTCAGAGTCCATTGGTGTGCTTGCCACTTTTGAATCAGCAAATTGAAATTTTCTAAGTATCTCTGCAACATATTTGTCTTGACTAATAAATATGCCTTCAGATGATTGCTTAACTTGCAGACCCAAAAAGAATGTGAGTTCTCCCATAGAACTCATCTGAAACTTATAATGCATAAGTTTCTCAAACTCATCATGCATAAGTTTCTCAAACTCTAAACACATCTCCTTCCTAGTAGATCCAAAGATAATGCATCCACATACACCTGCACTAACAGAAGATCCTTCTTGTGTTGTTTGATAAAAAATGTCTGATCAATCTTTCCTCTTTGAAATCCATTTTCTAATAAGTAGGAAGCTAGTGTTGCATACCAAGCTCTTGGTGCCTGATGAAGGCCATAGAGAGCTTTAACTACTCTGTACACTTTGTCTAGATGGTCAGGGTCAATGAAGCCTGGAGGTTGTGTAACATACACCTCTTCTTCAATTTTACCATATAAAAATGCACTCTTGACATCCATTTGGTAGACTGTGAAGCCTAAAAATGAAGCATAAGCTAAGAAAAGCCTAATTGCCTCAATCCTTGCTACTGGAGCATAAACTTCATCATAGTCTATTCCTTCTTCTTGTGTGTACCCTTGGGCTACTAATCTAGCCTTAATTCGAATCACTATTCCTCTTTCATCCATTTTATTCTTGAAAACCCATCTAGTGCCAATTACCTTTGCATTCCTAGGTAAATCAACTAGAACCCATACTTTCTGAATCTTGAACTGAAGAAGCTCCTCTTGCATAGCTTCTACCCAGCTTGAATTATCTAAGGCTTTCAGAAAATTCTTTGGTTCATCTTGTGAGAGAAAACATACAAACAAGCAAGAGTTTGAAAACTCATGCTGCTTTGAAGCATAAAGGGCATCAAGAAGCCCTTGTTGGTCTGAAGACATCAGTTGTTGTCTTGTCTTCACACCTGACTGTACATCTCCAATCACATTATCTAGGGAGTGGACTTTATGAATTCTTGTTTGTGGAGTAGAAGGAACTTGATAATTTGATGGAAGATTGTTGAAATCCACCTCATTATCTGAGAATTCTGCTTCTTTTGTTTCTGAAGGGCCAGCAGCAGAATCAGTTGGCCTAGCAGCAGAATCATTAAGCTTAGCAGCAGAATCACCAGCAGAAATAATTTGTTGCTCCTGAGTTCCACCTTCTTTCCTTTCATCTTCAACACCTTCTTTAGCTTTCCTAGAAGAAGATTCATCAGTTGTTGAAGTTGATTCCACAATTGTACTTGACCATATTGGCATCCAAACATGATCTTGGTTTGTCTTCTTTTCTAACCTTGCCTCATCTGTTGCTTGTGAACCTGAAAATTCATTAGTTTCAACAACAACATGCACATAATTCATTGATTTGGTTAGAACTTCAAGATCAAATAGCCTTTTTGGTCCTTGACCTTCTACATTGGATTTGTCTTCTAAAAACTCCACATGTAGGTTTTCTTCTACAATCTTAGTTCTTGTGTTGTATACTCTAAATGCTTTGCTATTAAGAGAATATCCAACAAAGAAACCTTCATCTGCTTTACCATCGAATTTTCCTAAATGGTCTAAGGTATTGAGAATTGTCACATGACATCCAAAAGGTCTAAGAAATCCTATTGCAGGAGTTCTACCTCTAAAAAGTTCATATGATGTCTTATTGTGAGGCTGAATAACTAAAACTCTATTTTGAACATAGCAAGCAGTGTTGACTGCTTCAGCCCAAAAAGTTATAGGTAGCTTAGAATCAGCTAACATTGTTCTAGCAGCTTCAATTAGTGTTATATTCTTTCTCTCAACAACACCATTCTGTTGTGGTGTTCTAGCAACACTAAATTCTCTTCTAATACATTTTTGTTTGCAGAAATCATCCATAACTCTATTCTTAAACTCTGTCCCATTATCACATCTAATGACCTTCACTTTCTTGTCTACTTGGTTTTCTATCTGAGTAATGAATGTCTTAAGGATGCTTGTAGTCTCATCCTTAGTAGATAGAAAGAAAACCCATGTAAATCTGGTATAGTCATCAATTATAACAAGACAATATCTCTTATGCATTATACTACTTACTGAAACAGGTCCAAATAAGTCCATATGCAGCATAAACAATGATTGATTGATAGAGTTAAAAATCTTGGACTTACAAGTGGCATTGTGTTGTTTGCCTTTAAGACAAGCAATGCATGTTTGATCATTTTCAAATCTTTTGTGAGGTAAACCTCTTACCAAACCATTCTTAACAATTTTATTTATGGTTTTGAAGTTAATATGACCATGCCTTCTATGCCATTTCATTGATTCATCCAATGTGGCCTTTGCAACAAGACAAGTTAAATTCTTTTTAGGAACAATGTTTTTCATGTCTACACTGTACATATTGCCTTTTCTAGGAATTCTAAGAAGTACTTGACTTTCATCAGGCATCTTAAAATCAGGAGAAAGTACAAGGCATTCAGTCTCACAGAAAAGAACATTGTTCTTTTTGTCACACATTTGTGAAACACTAAAAAGATTATAATTTAGCTCTTTTACATAGAACACATCTTCAAAATCTAAATTTCCAGTTTTAATGGTACCTTTACCGGAAATTTTGCCACCAACACCTCCTCCAAAGGTAACATAGCCTCCATCTATTGATTGAAAATCTGAGAGATAAGACTTGTTGCCTGTCATGTGCCTTGAACATCCACTATCTGAGTATCCTTGATCCTCTTCCTGATCATTTGAATGTTCCTGCACATAGATAAGAGTGTTAGTTTCTGGTATGTGCTTAAACACATACCTTTTCTTGACCAAAACCGGACCCAAAATGACCAAAAAGCCAAAGATATTTGTGTTTTTGTGTTTGTTTGTGTGCAGGTACGGATATCGTGAAAAAGGGACAAAAACAAGCAAAAACGGGGAAAACGAGCATGAGATATGGAATGGATATTTAAAGCCGGAGCCGAGAAGAAAATTATGGTTAAAAAGTCAACCAGGGTCCTCAAATTATCAAAAGTTGTCAAGTTCAGCCCTTGAACTCACTTTGAAAAATAAGCAAGATCAGTCCCTTGAGAAATCAGAAATTACACAATTGGTCCCTTGAATCAAAAACCTTAAACTTTCAAAAACCTTATAACCGGATTTACAAACATTCCCCAACCCACCAACTACAAACCCAACCCACCTCAAAAAAATAAACCCAGCCCATACTTTAACCCTTAAACCCGACCCATAGCTTTTATACCCGGTCAACATCCTAACATAGTAAAAAAATATATATATATATATAAAAAACGCACACACACGAACGCGCCCAAACTTTCCCCAAAATTCACTGTTACGTCAAACCCTAATTTACCGTACTCAACAATTACCTTACCCCAGCAATAATTATCCAATCATTAGATAATCTAGAAGGTCCTGACAGCTATGAAGGACACGTGGGAGCCTGCCATTGGAAGAGCCACCTCATCTATTTGATCAAACGGCTGAAATTGATGCGTAGGGAGTAAGCTTGTGATCAAGGGATATGATTGATGCTGAGGAGTTTCAGGAACCCCAGCGGATGGCTATATATACCCCTGACCTCACTCACGGAGAGGAGTTAGCTAAATTAGATTAGAATTAGGGTTAAGTAGGAGTAGAATAAATTAGAGTAGTTTTAGCTTTTTATTGCTTATTGTTGCAGCTTTGTTACTTTTCTGATCAGTATTCACTTCTGTAATCGAATTCCAAGTTTTTATTCAAAAGTCAATGTAAGTCAACGTTTTGTTCTTCATCTTATTTGCTTATTTTTAATGTTCCATTTTCATTTATCTGCTTGTTTAGTCTTATTATAGTCTAAGATTCATCTGTCCTTTTAACTGTTAAGCTTAAATTTGATTTTCCATTGCTCTATAGTTCATAGCAGTTTGATTAAGTGTGTTTGGTTCAGTAGTGTGTGCTGAGTTTTATAGTTAGAATGATGTTTTCTTAGTTTAAATATGTTGCAGTAGATTTGTTAGAACTATTCTTGGCATAATATTTAGAGGCTATTAGGTAAAAGTCAATGCAAATCCTTAAAACTCAATTATGCTTTTACTGTTGGGATTTTAGAGTTCCAAAATCAGTAGGATAGTTGCATATATAGCTATGGAAGCTTGAATCAGTCTCATTATAGCTTGTTATATCATAATTAGTTAATTAGGATCATTCAAACTTGTATTTAGTCAAATATAAAGAAAAAAAAAAGTCAAAAAGATTTGAAAACTGGTTTCTGGCATCTGATCTAGGCCCTAGATAAGCTAGCATTTGTTTTTAACTTTTGGGCATAATTGGTTTTTAAGTAGCTGGTCTTATGAGCTTTAAGTATGTGCTTTTGGATTTCCCTCAATAGCTTCTATTAAGCTTATAAATCAGCTGCAAAACTGCTTTTCATCCATTGTTTTGTTTTAAATTTATAGCTGCATTAAGTGTTTTTTGGGAATAATCTGAGTGCTTATCTGGTGTTTTCAAGTTAATTCTAGTTTCCAGTATTAAGATTTATCTGTCCCTGTGCTTCTGTTAATTTTTGGCCTTATTAGCTTATTTTTAGCTTATTTCCCAACAGCTTATTGCACTGTTCAGCTTATTTAGGCTTAATTAGTTTCTGAAATTATTTTTCCTAGATTAGTAATTTAATTTTAGAATTATATAAAATTTTCCAGATTTTTATTAAGTGTTTTAATATTTTTAAATCATTTAAATAGTTTAAAATAGTTTTTAATTAATAAAAAATAAATAAAAGTAAAAAAAAAAAAAAAAAAAAAATTCTTTTTCCTAAAATTTTCTTTTATCATTTAGAATGTAGGAAAATTATTTTCATGCCCGTAGGATTAGTATTGCTCTAATTTCACTTTTATAGTAGCGCTAGTACGTAGTTTTTTATTATTTCGCGCGTTTTTAGTTTTAATTGCGATTTAGCTTAATTGTCCTTTACGTTATCATTTCATATGCTTTATTTGTTGATTTCTAGTGTTGATTTACTTTCCGTAGTGATAATTATCAAAATCTCACTTTTATCTCTCATTCACTTCACGTTTCACGATCTCGAATCACAATTCCATTCAATCTTCATCGGGACAACGAACTCGGGGTTTTCACATTATTTACCTTTTGTGATTTCTCCCTTGATCTATAATTGACTAAATCAGTTTCTTTTGGGGATCCAAGCCATTACTGACTTGGATCTGCCTCTTGCATCAATGTAATTCAATCTTTTAAGAATAGTTTATGCAACATTGGATTTTAGAATCCAACATGCTGAGGCCTTAACAGCATTTGCCCTGATTTTCCAAGCAGCAGTACTAACTGCTTTCCTAGCAGTCTTAACTGCTGGCTTTGCAGTTTTACTCTTTGGTTTCCAAACTTATTTTTGGACCACTGCTTTTAATTGAATGGGCCTTGTAACAGTTTTTGGTGCATGTTTTAAAGTTATTTTTGCACTTATAACTGTTGGTTTTGGGTTAACAGTCTTAAATGGTCTAGCAGTTGAAACTGCTGCTGTCGAAACTGCTCTGGGTTTTATACTTTTAGAGTGAAATGAGTTTGAGGAGTTTGCCTTTTGAAATTCACCCTATTGTTTTCATAACCAGATACCCAATGGTTGCAGAAAGCTGCAAGATGGTCAAAACTACCACATGTGTAACAAGCTTTGTTATAAAAAGCAAAGTCATCACCTAATTGGTTAGACTTGAGGTTGTTCCAATTCCTTTGGTTACCTCTGGGCTTGTTGGTGGTTCTATATTGCTCACAATATCTAACTGGTTGCCTAACATGCTTAATGTTTGATTTAGGCCTATCAGTATTGTGTTTGACTATCTTAGGAACACTTGTTCCTACTTTCTTAACCACTTCAGGTTTAGACATAACCTGTTCTTCTTCATCATCACTATCAGTTGTGCAGTCTTCACCAACTATAGCATCTAAGTTCTTAACAAAGGACACCTTGTCCTGATAAAGTAAAGTTTTATCTTAACTTTTACTTATCTTTTCTACCTTAAGGCTCTTGCTAGCCTTAGAACCATATTCCATGATTGGTTCTTGAAACTCAGGTAAACCTGAATTTACTAGGTCAATCCCTGGAGGTTTTGGGATGCCTCTATAAGGAGGTGGGACACTCTTATATCCTACTCCTGACTTAGCTCTATTAATCACCTGACATTCTACTATATTGTGCACACTTCTAGAAGCATGTTCTAGTGCCTCAGTAGTCAAGTGAATGTTTTCATTTTCCTTTTTGACCCTATCAAAAGCTTCTCTCAAAAGCTTAATTTCAGCATCTCTAAAGAATATGTCCTGTCTTAGGAGATCTTTGTCATCAGAAAAAGCTAATTCATTTTCCTTATAGTGTGTGATTTGTTTCTCTACCTTTTCTAATCCACACTTATAGTTTATAAAGTTTTGAAAAGTGCTGCTTAGCTCTTTCTTTTGATCATCATATTGTTTCATTAAAACCTGTAGAGCATTAAGAGCAGTGCAAGTATTTGAACAAGCTTTATGATTTTGTACCTCAGTAGCAGAAAAAGCCATAAGTGCCATTTGAGCAGGAGTTTCTTCTTCATCTGCCATGAAGCTCCAATCAAAACCTAAGCCATCAATAGCTACCATAGCTTTTGGCTCAATAACCTCCTCTGTTTTGGATTTGCTTCCAAAACCTCTATTCTTGCTATCTTGCTGCCTTGGTCTTCTGCACTCTCTTGAGAAATGACCCATCATGTGGCAGTTATAGCACTCTATCTTTGACTTATCAAAACCAGCAGCATCAGTGTTGCTGATTATGAGCTTCTTCCCCGTCTTGTGATAGAACTTCTTGGCTCTCATGCTAAGAAGAGAAATTTTCCATTTTAGATCCATTTCCTCCAGATCATCTTCATGGATCTCTTGGAGGTCTTCATAGGAGAGCATGGACCCATTATTTTGACTTGTAAGAAATGCACAACAAGTCTTTTCATCCAAAATACTTATGGTACTACTTGATGAACTAGCAGCACCAACATCATCAACAACTTTCACCTCTTCACTTGATTTTGAGGTACTAGGAGTTGACATAAATGCCTTGTTCCCAGTATTAGAACTAGTACCTCCATTCTTCTTCAAATCTTGCTCCACAATCTTGAAGTTGCTATATAAGTCCATCAGTTCCATGGTGTCTAAGTCTGGCTTGTTCTTCCAGACAACAACATGTATAGCCCACTCTTCTGGTAAGCTTCTCAGAAATTTTGAGTTCAAATCTTCTTGAGGTATTACAACCCCAAGAATAGCAAGTTGGCTCACAATATTCTGAATCCTATTAAACGTGTGGTCAAGAGGTTCATTGTATGTAGAGGAGAAGTTTTCAAACTGCTGCTTGAGCAGTGTCTTGTGGGTTTTCTTGGTGGCTTCATTTCCACCAAACCTGGCAATAATAGCTTCAAATAATGACTTGGCATCTTTGAACTTGCTGAAGTTTAGAAGTTGATCATTGGGAATGGTCATCATCAGCATGCTTCTTGCCTTCAAGTCATTTTTCTTCTTTATTCTATCTTCTGCAGATGATGGCTTTGTCTGCAGAGTTGACACAACTTTGCCGTCCACTGTTGATGTAGTGGTGGTAGGCTGGTAAGAGTTTCCATCTTCTATAATTTCCCAAAGTGTATAATCTTGCACTTGGAAATATTGCTCTATCCTCAGCCTCTACATCTCAAACTCATTCTGTTTGAGCATGGGAATCTTTGCAGCAACATTTGTCTGAATAGATTCAACATCCATTTCTTAAGCTTCTTCTTCTAAATCAATAATATCAGCCTCTAGCTCTGATACCACTTGTTAGGATTCGACACACGGTTAAGGTGGTTAAACCTTTTGTTCTTTGTGTGTATGATATATTGAGTGAATATGATTAAGTACGCGGAATTTACTTAACCACACTTAGAAGGTTATTTGTGTTATGGAAATGGAATGGTTATGTTTGTTCTATGACAATGAACAATGAAAGATTAACACCAAACGATTCAATATTATTAATGATAATAATACGAGTGATCTTTGAAATATCACTAGGGTTACAGCCTTGAATCTTAAGTTTCTACAACTTGTGAAATTCTTGTGTTTGTTCTATGTCTTAACAGTTATGAAAGTTCTAATAATAACACACTATTCGACTTATGCACATCAACTTATTCGCGCATAATATCGAGTCTAAGATCTTCTTTTATAGTCCAAGAAGATCTTTATAATATTGCTTAAAGTCTAGCCGACCTACTTGTTAACTTATCTTGAGAGTGTCAGTACATAAGATACAACATGTATCTGTGTACACAACTTGTTAACTAAGCACATGGGGTAAGATATTATCTACCGTATATTCTTGACTTTAGTACACAAATATCTTTTCAATACTTATCCATCTAGCAGTCTCAACTCAACAGTATCAACTAGCAGTCCCTTCTTTGTACTACCAGTTAGAACGGTTAGTTATAACTTGAGCAGTCCTAAGATATACATCAGCAGTTGGAACTGTTAATACTTGTAGTTCTTGATACTTAATCTTTAGAACATTTAATTCCCAACATGAACCACATGCATTGACGAATCAATTGCGTAAGCCATAAT
>CP139508.1:240159112-240307564 GCA_021014915.2 Artemisia tridentata subsp. tridentata
GAAAGGTATTGAACTTGATTCCCTTCTTTGTCCCATTTGTCATGAAGATGTTGAAACGGTTAATCACACCTTTTATAATTATGAGATGGCTAAAGATTTGTGGGTTACATGCTGGGATCTTGATATTCCTTTTTGCGAGAACATTTTGGAGTGGATCACGTGGTTAGATTCTTCATCCCTCTCTAGTAAAGCTCGATTGTTCCTCGATGGTGTGGGAGGGACTCTTTTATGGTCTATTTGGAATTTCCGAAATAGATTAGTTTTCTCTAATTCTCCTCCCAAGAAAGCGGTGCTTTGGGATGATATTGTTTAGCAATCGTTTTTATGGATTTCTTCTAGAAATCCTAAGCTCAAACTTAGCTGGGTAAGTTGGTTGAAAAACCCTTTAGCAACTATAGCTATCTTGTAATTTGTTCTAGCTTTTGCTAATTTTGTGTGTTTTGTAGGCGGTCTGTGTGGTATTTTCGATAATAAGAAATAAGGAACAACTTACATCAATCAATAGAAAGAAATTACTGCAAACTTTTAAAAAGATAAAATGAAAGAGGAAAAAATGATAAAGAGAAGAAAAACTTATTATCACACCTTCACTATAATAATATATTATTTGATGACGTATAATACGGACAACGGGCCTATTGGGCATGGACCGTACTATACACATTTGGGCCCCGGCCCAACAAAGTAGACAAGCAAATATTTGGGCCGCCACCAAGCCCATTGACAAACGAGCCGTGACCCGGATATACAAAGATGCACGTAGATCATCTAAAGAGTACTTCCGCAGTCCTCCAACGGATCGGCCAATGGTTGCGGAAGATGATCTGTGTCTGCAATCACGATTACTGCGGACCTTTTTCCGACAAGGGTCCCACTCTGGCTACTAACAATAATAAGCGAAATACTAAGAAACCCTACTATTGGACTCACCTATAAAAAGAGGTCCTCACACATTTTACGAGGTATGACTTTCTCACACATATCAATACAAATACTCCAAGATTCTCTAATAAACATGGTTACTTACTCTCACGTCGGAGCTTAATCGTGGGGTCCGTCCCCACGGTAAGGCTAACGGTTTACTTTCATTTGTGTAGGGAATCATTTCATTACTTGATTTAGTGCAAGCATAATCCATCAACGGCCCGTTAGAACAGCCAAATACGCAATTCCAATCCAATCCAATACCCATCACATATTTTGCACTAACAAGTTGGTGCCATCTGTGGGACCAGTACACAACTGCGTTCTTGAAAATACTCACTATGAACACTCATTCAGGCCCCACTCCTTCTGTACCCACGTCCGCCATGCGGAATACGGTAGGAAGGGAGAAAGAAACAACACTGGAAGATCAAGGTAGGTCCACATCCAACGCAGCTCTCTGAGAGTACTGTGACAAACACTACCACCAGTTGTTGCCAATTATAGCTGAGAAAGTTCATCAAAAGAAGATGCAGCAGGAGAAGTTTAAAGAAATAAAAGCTCGTCTAAACTTTGAGGAAGTTTCGCAACATTCCGAATATAGAACACCTAACAGAAGAAGAGATCTCAGAAAGAAAATTGAATCTAAACGACTCTGAAGCGTGTCCGGAAGCACTAACCTAAGGGGCGGCCGATCAAGATCAGCAAGGGAGAAAGATCCAGAAAGAGAAATGGTGTTCAGAAGATTGGAAAAAGGTGTGTTCAATATATTGGGAGATAAAGAAAGGAGTACATCCTCATACTCACGGGATTCCAGACAATAGTCTTACCGTAGTGGTGGATGAAGGGAAGAAAGTTGTTATCAGAGTTCTCGTTCACGGGACTCCGGAGCCCCGACAAGGTTCAGTTTGGATTTAGATTTAAGCCTGATGAATAATAAGCTATTAAGTTACGAAAATCAGTTTTTCAAAGGTCACAAAAAGCCATATAAGTCGAGTAGTACAAGTCCAAGGGAGCCACACCTTATGTTTACTTTCATTTACATTTTGTTTAGTCATTTCGAGTTCAAAGACTTTAAATAAGCTCGACATATATATGTGTATGTCGATTAGAAACAAATAAGTACTAGCTTATACTTTGAGATGTTTATAAGCGTTAAACAAGTTCAAAGATTTCCACACAAGCTTTTAACACATCCTTAGTCATACATCTATGTATGTCGAGTAGTGTATAAAAATTCAATAGCACAATTTGTTATGTATGTCGAACATGCATAACTTAAGAAACTCATTGTTAGGTTTTCAAATTTGAATATACATATACAAGTTATCATGAAATGCATGAGTAGCATGCTTAGTATCTTAAGGAATTAAAGAAAATATAAGACTTAGAAATCGACTTCTTACAGTGGGGAAGAGTGTGTGTCAAAATGGAAGCAAGGAAGAGATTCAAAAGCTCCTAAGCCACAACCGAATATAACCCTCTCCAAAACTTTGCTTCTAAAACCCAATATTCCAATGCACCTAGCTAGAACTTGCAATGTCCAAAGATGGTTTAACTATGAAGGAAGAGGAAGGGTGTCGTAGGGTATTTATAGACCAAAAGGAGAAAGATTTTAGATCTAATAACCAAAGGATTATGTTCAAAGGCTAATGACCAAAAGGTTAAAAGTTCTCATTTAATGCCAATGTACTTGACCTAGCTAGCTAGTAAGTGGTTTTAGAAGAAACAAGCAAAATTATGCATTGTTTCGAGGGAGTTGTCAGCCGAAGGACACAAAAGAAGAGCAAGAAAAAGTACTTGAAGCATCTTTAGTTTGTAACCTAAGGACAACATGTTTATTTTCCATAGTATAAAGTCAATTGTGTTTTATTATAAGTCAAAGAGTGGTTTCATAAAATATGCTATGTGCTATGGGTGGTAAAAAGGACGGTTGGTGTAATTGTTGAGGAATAAAATGATTTGATTCTTACGGAGTGTATTCCGTGTATCGTTTGAGCTTAAACGTAAGTCGCGATGTTCCGGTTTAAGAATTACAAGTAAAAATGTATAAAATACATTTTTTAGGTGTGTTTTTATAAAAGTGATATAAAAACAATAATATGGACTCGAACATGAGTTTATTTAATTATTGCCATAACTAATCGAGTGTCGGTACGCGTGTGGGGCTTGTCAGTATGAAATGTGAGTTACGTCACATATTTTGTTGACGAATATGATTCGTAGTTGTATTGTTTAAGTAATTAAAAAAAATAACGCAAAAAAATGTGTTGGGAACACATTTTACATGTAATCAAGTATTAGTCATTGTGTAAAGGTTGCTTATGGTCTTTAAGTTAGAACACAACTCACGGCTCCATTAGAAGCCCATGGCCGTGAGTGTTAGCATAGTTTCTAGAAAGAATGAGGCAAAGTGTTGCCCTAACACTTTGCCTATAAATTCCAAAGCATGTAACTCATTATTCTTGTTGGTTTTATTTCACATTGTACCGAACTATTGCTACTCTTTCATGTGATATAGAATTCGACCATTCTCTTCATCTTATTCTCTCTTTATCTTATCTATTACTTGTTATACGTGTGTTATTACTTGTGTTACATCAAATCTAGGACCTAACAAGTGGTATCATTCGCTAGAAGATAATTATTTTATGTGTTTTTGAGTAGATCGTAGCTTATTCTTAAGTTTACGTTTGGTTTTGTTGTTGATTCGTGACTATAATCTTATTTCGATCACTTTTTCTTCACACTTGTAAAGTGTTAAGATCATTATAGTGATTAGAAGTTGGATTGGGAGTCAAAAGTTTACATTTTTCATGTATTTCACTAGATTTACACTCCGAGTTCATAAGTTGCATTTCATCGGAATTCACCAAATTTCGTTTAAAACATTAAAGCTTGAAACTTTCTTATTATTTAAGTGTTTTGAACCAAAGAAATTCAGTTTAAACATCGTATTTGAGTGGTAAAAAGTGATTTGTTTAATCTAACATTCTATCGGATTTGGTGAAAAAGGGTTTATCGGAATTGGTTATGAGGGTTTATCAGAATTGCTCAGTAAGGGTTTATCGGATTTGAAAACTTAAGGGTTTATCGGAATTGGTGCTCAGTAGATTCCTTTATTGTATAAGCTTGTGAAAATACTTCGACTTTGAGACAAATCTCCTATCTTGTATAAGGTAGTGAGAAAATTATCGGAATTGCAATTTAGATACGTTATCAAAATTGCCAAGTTCTATCGCAATTCAGATAAGTTATCGGAATCGCAAATTTCTGTCGCAATTACAAAGTCCATCGCAATTCCCAGATTCATCGAAATTGAATAGTCCATCGGAATTCAGCCATTTTTTTCGGAATTAGATAAATCCATCGGAATTTTAAAATTTCATCGGAATTCAGATAATCCATCGCAATTAAGTAACCTCATCGCAATTGGCAACTGTGAACAGTGTTTTGTCGGAATTGGTTGTGAACAGTGTTTTGTCGGAATTGAACAAGAAAAACATCTAAATTCACACTTAACCAAAACCAAACCTTATAACTCATAACACACTTCTCAATTGTCAACAAGATCCACAAGAACACAAGAATGTCTCAACCACCGAACTACAACTATTTCTACAATCAACAACAGCAGTATCATCAGCAATAATAATATCATCAACAACCACTATATCCTCAACAACAACTCTTTATGCAACAACATCAATTTTTCCCTCAACAACAAGTCCCTCAACAACAACCATATCAACAACAACCAATGCAGTCCTACCCACTTCCAGCAAAACAACCTCACTGGTTTGATCAGATGTGTGAAGCAATAAGTAGTCAACAATCAAGACATGAGGCTGGGTCCTTAGACACACCTCCTATGCTCACTCCGGGTAACTATGTGCAATGGGTAAGTTGATTTTTACGGTTCATTGAACTCAAGAAACCGCATGGAAAATACATGAAAAAGGCAATCATTGAAGGACCATTTCAAGTGCCAACCATAACGGTTTCTGGAGATCCAAATGCCATTCCTCCTAGAGAAGCAACTGTGACCCCTATTCCTGATGCTCAACTTACAGCAGAACAAGTACTTCATAAAGAAGCCAATGAACTTGCAATGTCCTACATCCTTCAAGGAATTCCTAATCCTATCTTCAGAAGTATTGATGCACAGAAGACTGCTAAGGACATGTGGGAACACGTTCATCTTCTCATGGAAGGCACTGAATTCAACCAAGAAGATATGGAATTAAAACTCTATCTTGAATACACCATGTTCATGATTGAAGCAGGAGAATCATTAGCGTCTTATTACCATAGGATCACCAACATCATAAACGATTTGGACAAGCACAACATTATTCAACCCAGGATTGCAGTAAACACAAAGTTCCTCAGTCGTCTTGTTCCTGACTGGCAGAAGTATGTTACCTTTGTTCGTCAAGCAAAGAATCTACACAACGCATCCTATGGGTTACTGTATGATTATTTGAAACATCATCAGTCAGAGGTTGATAAAGATAGAGCTGCTCGTGGTAGTTACTCACCATCAACAACTCTAAACTCACTAGCATTGATAGCTCAATCTCATTTTGGTCCACCATCAAACCAGACTTTTGGTCAACAACAACAAACCTTTGCTTATCCTCAACAAACCTCATCGAATCAAATCATTCCATATGAATCTACACCGCAATCATCTGACAATCAACTAGTTCCTTATGACAACACGGACACCATGCTTTACTCTAATGTCAACAGTGATGAAGATGATGCTTTCAATTCATTGAATGAAGGATTTGCTTTAATTGCTCGAGCTTTCAGCAAGTTTTCCAACAAATCCAACAACCGTCTTCGTACTTCATCCAATACTCGTAATCAAGCTGTTGTCCAAAATGGAAGGGTTGTGATTCAGAACCGAGCTTATGGAAGAAATGGATCGGGAGGCTACATGGGAAACTCAGGAACTGGTCAGAGGTTTAATTCAGCAGGAAGCAGTAGGAACAATGCTGGTACTCCACAGAAAAGGGATGAGATTGTTGAAACAGGGAATCAAGGGATTGCAAACACAATGGTTAAATGTTACAACTGCGGAGGGAAAGGTCATTTGGCTAGTGCATGCCCCAAACCGAGGACAAGAGGCAGTGCGTACCACAAGGAAGCACTACTACTTGCTCTTAAGGATGAAGTCGGGGGCACTCTTACTGAAAAGGAGCACAACTTCATGGCTAATGCATACTCTGATGATGATATGGAAGACTTGGAAGCTAATGCAGCTGTGATGTTGATGGCCAATGATCCGTTATAAAAATATATCGGATACGCGTGAGACGCGGGAATCGACAAGTCAACGCCAAAAATTGATCCGTGTGGATTATATATATAAAAATATATCGGATACGCGTGAGACGCGGGAATCGACAAGTCCACCCTTTGAGAAAAAGGCCAACGTGCAAAACCCGTGAATACGATATGAGATACCGGGCAAGTGATTACCCGGTTCGTGTCCCAGCGAGGTGTGAATCGAGGATTTCGTGTAAGGTTTGGAATTAAAGTGCTTGAAGTGTGGATTTTGGATTTTTGTGTTTTTTAATTCTAATTAAGTGATGGAAAGCAAATATAAAAAGAAAATTACGCAAACATCAAATTACACTAAAAACGCAAATCGGGAATTCCAAAAAAGAGCCTAAAAACTAAAATCTTTAAAAATTAACCCTACGAGTGCAAATTTATTTTTCCTAAGTCCTAAATGCTAAAAGAAAATTTTAGAAAAAAGAATTATATTTTTTTGACTTTTATTTAATTTAATAGGAATTAAAAACTGGATTTAAAAGAAAAATAAATTAAAAATACTAAATGAAAAGGGAAAATTATGAAAAATTCCAGAAAACTACTAAGTGAGAAACTAATCCTAGGAAAAATAAAATTGGGCCAACTGCTTATTCAGATAAGCAGTTAATAAGCTAAAAGTTAAAATAAGCTTAAAATGAAAAATAAGGGTTAAATAAAAAGGGTTACAATGTTTAACTGAAAATGACCCTAGGGCAGTTGGTATGTGTGTGGTGTTGTGTGGCTGTGTGCGTGAGAGGTCCCAGGTTCGAACCTGTGGACTTCCTTTTTGCTATATTTTTTTTTAGACTTAAAAAACACAATATAATAAGCTAAATTTACAACTAACACTATTTTTGAAACTTAAAAATAAGCACAGAATAAGGACTGGAATTCAGAACAATGAGCTTAAAAAGGACATAAGCTAAGGCAAGGCACTAATAAGCTATCTATAAGCTATGAGAGAGCTAGAAAAGCTAAAACAGACTAAACATAATCTAAATGAACTAAAAATATCAGAATAAGCAACTAGAACAAGCAATAAGCACTGAGATGAAACCAAATAAGCAATAAGGGTCCTGAGCATTCAATGGTGCAAGGCAAAAAGGGGTTTTTCAAGCTGATAAAAAGCTACAATAAGCTATTCTAAAAAATTCCTAAAAATGGCTAATAACTAGAAAAGAAAGCCAATATTCTTTGTGCCAAAATTAAGCTTATAAGGACTTATAATGAAGAAATTAAAAATGAAAAACATGGGTGATGCGTGGTTTTGCAACCTTACAACAGGTTTTACCTCTCGAGGGATCTCAAGAGGCTTACAACCCCACCAGGCAGTGTACCTGACCGATGTAGTATAGTGTAGTGGTAAGTACGGGGGATTGATCGTTTTCCACAGGGAATAGTGTTCGTTAGGTATGAAAAACTACTCTAATAGGTCTAAAGGTGAGAGAAGATTCTTTTTATGTTTTTATAATTTTTTATGAAAGCAAGTAAAATCTCGGGTTTGAAAGAGTGGGCGGAATTAGTTGCTAGTCAACTAACCCAAGTTACTACGAATGCAAATAAAATAAAATAACAGAAAATGAAAAGGTGGTAAAACTTATGTGGAGAGAAATGTGTTTACTTAGATTTCCTTACTCCCTAACTATCTTTTACCGGTTGATTAGTGTGTATTAATTGCGTGGATGACGGGTGTATTCCTTAATACCAATCGTGGGGTGGCGTATGTACTTCCCCAACTCTACAAGCTCCTACTTCACTCCTATGTCGAGCCGGCTAGGAAGCTCCTAACATGGGATCACTAGAATTCGCTTGTGCATTAAATACAACCATAAAAACCGTTAGTACGCATTGGTTCATGTTTCTTAAGATGTTCAAGCAAGTTACCGAATAGGAAGTTAGCCAGTTTTCTTAAGCCTAACATAGATAAACAATCATCCAATACAACTAATAACACACTAATAACCAATAATCAATAGCTAGGTTTCATTAGATCTAAGCAAACACAAGATAAATCTAGCCTAGCATGTTAAACAAAAGACAAGAACAAGATAGAATCAAACAACACATAGACATATTGAATGATTAATTGATAACTTATCTTCAATGTAACATGGAAGATCTCAAGGCAAAAAGCCTTGAAAAAGCTGCTAAAATCGTCTTAGGGTTTTCACACACAAAGTTCCCCAATAAGTTCCACACTAATGACAAAAAATTGCAAAACTATATATAGACTTTCAGATCTGACGGCGTCACGTTATGGAGTGTGACGCCGTCACCTCGTCGCTTTTAGGGTTCCCGGATGGCCTTCTTGACGCCGTCCCTCTTTAGCTCTCCAAAATCCGTTCTGGCTTATCAAGGCTTGACGCCGTCAGACTTAGGGGTGACGCCGTCCCTCTTTAAATTAAGCCGTGACGACCTTGATCACATTAAAGCGTGACGCCGTCAGAATTCCATGCAAATTTCTCTGGCTTATCATGAGTAATTTTCACATCCACCACTTTTGCCAAGCCATGACGCCGTCCAGAACAAATCCTGACGCCGTCAAAGGTAATTTCCAGCACAATTTTGAGACTTTGTCGTTTTCTTCACTTTTATGCTCCAAAAACGTCCAAAATGCCTCCTTTTCCAGATTTCTCCTCAAAAGTACCTAAAATGACAAAAGGAACGATTTAGGGCAATATTTGATCAAATAAATACGATTTAGGGCTTAAATGACCCCTTAAAAGCGGTATACTTTTCGCTTCATCAAATACCCTTACACTTGAGATTTGCTTGTCCTCAAGCAAATGTGCTTTTATTCTAACCAAAATACAAGTTAGGGGTCATTTAACACTAATATAAAAGTAATTGCAACAAATAGTCGTTCCACTTTAATCATAATAAGCACGGATGTTACATACTAGCACCTCACAAGTAGTGTTTAGATACTTACATCTCTCAAGTGTCATCAAAATAAATCTCATAAATGAAAACGGATAATATCTCTCACTACCTATCATAGCAAATAGATTGCCATAGGCTTGGGAAAGGATCGAAAACCTCCTCCACTAGGCGTAAGCACCTAAGATAAACTATCAAAGAGGGCTTTTAAATGGGTTATAACGTTAGGTGTAGGGAAAAGGAAAACACGGTTTTGTTGGATAAGGGATATTTTACTGGTGGCGAGTTAAAGATCTTGATTAATTACATGTACTATACAATGTTGCTAAGCCAAGACTCGACTCAATCTTAAGCTAAAAACAAAATAACAAAAACATAAAATAAACATAAAATGAAACGGGATGGTAGTCCGTATGATTTTTCTACTTTTCTTTTTCTCAAATTTTTTTTTTTTTTTTTTTTTTTTTTTTTTTTTTTTTTTTTTTTTTTTGCATACACTTTTGCCCTACCATCCAAAATAATACATCATAGGGACATTGCATTCCCCTTACACTTGAACTTTTACATAACTTTACAAATTACTATTCTAATGACTCGAATTAAGATAATCAAAACACTTGGAGTACTTTTAAAATATTTAGCACATATGGGGGTAATAAATGATGTTCTTCCCCATTACTCCATTACACTAGTACTTCACCCATGAGTCCCAATCGTCCCAAAATAATATGTACAAGGATATGACTCGACTTAGCAACCATGTAATCAACTAGATAATTAACTTGGGTTTAAACAAATGTTGTAACAATAATGCACTAAAAATGAGTGCATACAAGGTAGGCTAAGGCAATTTGGGTGTACATTTAAGTGGGGTGTAACAAATTCTTCCTTTAAGTAAAATGCTTAAAGGTCGAAACGAAAAGATAGGCTCTGAGGGGTGTACTAGGGGTATCGTGTACTAAAAATGAGTACAACGCAAAGGGTGTGGGAGAATTACTTGACCAATGTAGCCAAAGTAATTATAACAAAAACACAGGTGTAAAACAATGGGTTAATCCTAATGCCTCTTATCATGTAGTAAATCTAACTACACGAATGTAGTCTCACTTGTGGCCTTGGAATGGTCCTAACGCAAGTTCTAGAATCTAAGTGCTACCGGTACACACATCATAGCATAAATGCTTTTCCTACCAATTCTAGGGGCGAACCTCACATATTTGGGGTGGAAAATTTTTTTAGTGGTACGGTTTTTGTGCTAGTTATATAATTCCTATCCATGAGACGCTTATTAGAACTAAAGTTTCACTCCTAAATGTTGTAAAAAATTTAAATTTGGCACTAAAATTGCCCTAACAAGTATTTCTCTCAGTTTTATACACATCTACCATTAAACAAACAAAAATCAAGTGCAATTGCATTCTCTAAAGTATCGTACTTTTACCCCCCCTTACACTTAAGATGAACATTGTCCCCAATGTTCAAATAACAAGATGTAAAAGCATAAAGTAAAAGAATGAAATTAAATACTCCCCTGATTCGCTCGGTGGATAATGAAGTAACATGGTTAAATCTTCTTCCAAGAGAATGTAAAAGCTCCAAGACTAATGCATCACCAATAGCTTGATTCCACATACATTTCCTTGTCCAAAATAACCTGTTAAACCTGAGAAAACAAACACGAAAACCTGCATAACATCGGCGGGATAAATCTATATATAAGGATATAATGCTTGTGGAATGATTATTTTGCAGATTCCTGGAGATTATAAGTTAGAAATTTAATAAAAACTTTTTATGAAAACAAAACTTTCAAAAATTTCAGAAAATTAACACCTGACGCCGTCAGGTTGTAGATCCTGACGCCGTCAGAAATAATCTGACAGAATTCTCATGTTATGTTTCCGGAAAATTTTTGGAAAAACCTATACCTTACTTCCTGGAAATCCTGCAAAACATCATTATGACTCGATACAAGCATTTGACTCAAACAAATACTAATATGTATGTTCATTTATTACTATTACGATTCATGTTCATTTGTGTTCTAATAAACCGATTTAGATTTCCCTTACACTTAACTTTTGCAAAATACCTTTATATGTAGTTAAGACGAAGTTAAAAACAACATAAAGCATTTTCACAGATTAGTTTTGAACATGAATCAATAAAAATAAAAATTAAACACACATACGGAAACAAATAAAATCAAACGAACAAATAAATAAACACACAAAACAAATAAAGCTTGGGTTGCCTCCCAAGAAGCGCTTGTTTTTGTTCGAGTCACGAGCCTGACTCTACCCTTATTTAACGAAAATAGGGGAGGTTTTCCCTACACTTAGGGTTAAGTGCGGGTGATAGTAGCGATACACACCAGCTCGGTAGGAGTATGCCACGTGAGAAAAGATTGGTGGATGAATTATATGCTCAAAGGGGTGTGCTCCTTTCATCCTAACCTTACCTAGTTCACTTTGGTCAATGGGTGAATTAAAGTTTTCTCCTAAAAATGGATCATCTTCTATCAACTTCGAGAGATTCCTAGTTGGGAATCCATCTTGACCTAATAAACCCGGTTTAAACCCATAATGTTTCTTGTGATCAATCATGAATGGGTGATGTAAGTATGTAAGGTCATGGTTCACTCCTATATTGTCTTCCTCACTACAAGGCTTAATGTCTACTACCTTAAACTTAAGACTACCCGGACTATATGTTTTGATGGGTGGATCGGGACCTAATTCAATTCCTAAGTTTTTATCCAAGGATGGAAGATTAGGTAACGGTTTTGGTTGAGGCTCCGGCTCATCAAAACTAGGAACTTCCATAGGACTAAAAGAAAGGTTGTGATCACTAAAAGCATTCAAACCTATTTCTTCTAGTTGTGTTTGGTCCAAGGGCTCTACCTCTATTGGGGTTCCTATAGTCTCCTCAACTTCTTCCGGGTAAGTCACGGGCGGTGTGTATGCCTCGAATGATGGTAGGACTTGTGGGGTACTTTGTAGGTTTGTGTTATTTACCTCATCCTTTCTTGTCTCTATATCAATTATATCCACATCATGTGTTTTAGTAGAATCTAATCCAAACATGTTCCTAAGTATCTCAAATCCTTCTCTAGCCATTTCAAGTTCTAAGTCCGATTCATAAGAATCTTCCCCGATAACATGATTACTATGTTCAATTTGCCTAAAGGATTCATCATGTGTTCCTTGAGATTCAAAGTCATTGATCATAAAACCTAGGTCTTTTTGCTCAATATGCTCATGTTTGGCTAAATCCTCCTCAATTGTCTCCTCAAGTTGTGATGTATACGAACCCATTAATTCATTAAACTTATGGTTCACGATTAGGAGGCTTTCCTCAAAATTTTTCCAAAGGGTCTTATTAAAAGGAGTTGATCCTAACAATGATTGTTTAATAGAAGCCACACATGCACATAATTCATCAAACCTATCAAACTTTATACCCATCTCCTCTTGTATATATCTAAGATCACTTAAAAATTCATTGGAACAACAGGAAGCAAATCTATCCGTGTAAAGTAATTGTTCCTCTATTGTTAATGATCTAAATGGAATTTCATCCGTCATGGTGACAAATGAAAATGGTTTTACAAACAAAGGGCACAAAGAAAAAGATAGACTAAAGAAATCTAATAAAAAGAAAATAAAAATCTCACTAGAAAGGAATCTAGTGAGTAGACCTAATAAAATAAAAATTCAACCTAAACAATAACTATTCCCCGGCAGCGGCGCCAAAAACTTGATGCGTGGTTTTGCAACCTTACAACAGGTTTTACCTCTCGAGGGATCTCAAGAGGCTTACAACCCCACCAGGCAGTGTACCTGACCGATGTAGTATAGTGTAGTGGTAAGTACGAGGGATTGATCGTTCTCCACAGGGAATAGTGTTCGTTAGGTATGAAAAACTACTCTAATAGGTCTAAAGGTGAGAGAAGATTCTTTTTATGTTTTTATAATTTTTTATGAAAGCAAGTAAAATCTCGGGTTTGAAAGAGTGGGCGGAATTAGTTGCTAGTCAACTAACCCAAGTTACTACGAATGCAAATAAAATAAAATAACAGAAAATGAAAAGGTGGTAAAACTTATGTGGAGAGAAATGTGTTTACTTAGATTTCCTTACTCCCTAACTATCTTTTACCGGTTGATTAGTGTGTATTAATTGCGTGGATGACGGGTGTATTCCTTAATACCAATCGTGGGGTGGCGTACGTACTTCCCCAACTCTACAAGCTCCTACTTCACTCCTATGTCGAGCCGGCTAGGAAGCTCCTAACATGGGATCACTAGAATTCGCTTGTGCATTAAATACAACCATAAAAACCGTTAGTACGCATTGGTTCATGTTTCTTAAGACGTTCAAGCAAGTTACCGAATAGGAAGTTAGCCAGTTTTCTTAAGCCTAACATAGATAAACAATCATCCAATACAACTAATAACACACTAATAACCAATAATCAATAGCTAGGTTTCATTAGATCTAAGCAAACACAAGATAAATCTAGCCTAGCATGTTAAACAAAAGACAAGAACAAGATAGAATCAAACAACACATAGACATATTGAATGATTAATTGATAACTTATCTTCAATGTAACATGGAAGATCTCAAGGCAAAAAGCCTTGAAAAAGCTGCTAAAATCGTCTTAGGGTTTTCACACACAAAGTTCCCCAATAAGTTCCACACTAATGACAAAAAATTGCAAAACTATATATAGACTTTCAGATCTGACGGCGTCACGTTATGGAGTGTGACGCCGTCACCTCGCCGCTTTTAGGGTTCCCGGATGGCCTTCTTGACGCCGTCCCTCTTTAGCTCTCCAAAATCCGTTCTGGCTTATCAAGGCTTGACGCCGTCAGACTTAGGGGTGACGCCGTCCCTCTTTAAATTAAGCCGTGACGACCTTGATCACATTAAAGCGTGACGCCGTCAGAATTCCATGCAAATTTCTCTGGCTTATCATGAGTAATTTTCACATCCACCACTTTTGCCAAGCCATGACGCCGTCCAGAACAAATCCTGACGCCGTCAAAGGTAATTTCCAGCACAATTTTGAGACTTTGTCGTTTTCTTCACTTTTATGCTCCAAAAACGTCCAAAATGCCTCCTTTTTCAGATTTCTCCTCAAAAGTACCTAAAATGACAAAATGAACGATTTAGGGCAATATTTGATCAAATAAATACGATTTAGGGCTTAAATGACCCCTTAAAAGCGGTACACTTTTCGCTTCATCAATGGGCTGCATTTGGGAAAAATCAACTGATGCAACAGTATGTACTGATGTGATCAGATTTGAGCACTAATGGACCAAGCTACATTCAAACCTACTGAATGACTTCCATCTTGAAATTGCACTTAAAGGAGTCTAAAGATACCACAAATAGGAGCTTATAAAGCTTAAGCCTATAAAAAGCTATTATGAGCAGTTTCTATCCCTAAGCTTAGCACATTCAACTTAAAACACAAAATCCCTTCAATTCAGCTTATAAACTTCTACCAACAACTTATACAGGCCAAATTAATCATGATCAAAGCTTAACCAAATGCACATGAACAATAATCCAAAATTTGACCCACTTTGGGACTTAACCCAAACACTCCTTAATGCTCACTGTTTTGAGATTTAAGCTAAATCAGTCCACCATAAGTAATAAAATTTAATCACTACTGATATTCTAGCTTATTTTAACCCTGATGAACAATTTTCAGATGAAAACAAGCACTATAATAAGCTATGCCTAATGATGACTGTTTTAGATAATTTTTAGTTTTTAAAAGCAAAATGAGATTTACCACTTAACATCTAACATATAAGCTCAAATATTATCAAATAAGCTACAACTACTCAAATAAGCACTGAAATCAAAGGAAATAAGCAGATGAACAGTAATCAAGCAGTTAAATAAGCTAAAATGGAAAATGACTTACAACTCCTATTTCTCAAAACCAAGATCAAATTCAGTTCCAAACTATCCTAATGCTTCCCAAGAAGCTCTAACCCATGGCCATCCACAATTCACCATGCACCAGCTTTTTGACCATTTTGACTTTTTTTTGTTGTTGACTGATTTTGACTTTTTTGAATTAATCTGGTTATAATCTATTATAAACTTACAAAAAGCTATAAGCTTATAAAAAGGGTAAGGAAGGCTGGTGATTGATATTTAGCAACAATTTAGCTTAATTCGAATTATGAGAAAAACTTGAATTTTCATTAACTAAAAATTTCAATACAATGCTGATTAAAATGAGAACAACTAAGCTTAATTAGACTTGAATTAAACACTAAGAACTTTAATACTACAATTTCTACTGACTGCTAAAATTCTAACTTAAAATTTAACTAAAAACTAACTGCCCAAGGGCTTACAAAATGTTCTATTTATACTACTCTAATTAGGGTTCCTTCCTTGTGCTTTCTCTGTCTTCATCTGGACTGGTATGTGCTTAAACACATACCATTTCTCGACCAAAACCGGACCCAAAAAGACCAAAAACCCGACCAAAATGCCAAATATATTGTGTTTTTAAATGTGCAGGCACGGATATCGAAGAAAAGGACAAAAATCAAGCAAAGACCGGGAAACCGAGCACGAGATATGGAAGTATTATTTTTAGCCGATGCCGGGACACAATAAAGTCAAAGACAACCCGAGGTCCTTCATATTTTCAGAGATTGTCAAATTCAGCCCTTGGATCAACATTTGGAAAAAGGCAGAAAAGGTCCTTGAAATTTCAAACTTAACTACTTTGGTCCTTAAATATTTGTTAAACCAAAATCACCAAAACCTTAAACCATTAACTTACTATCCGGATTTAATAAACTAAATCCCTTCCCAACCCAATCCCACACCATCCTAGCCCATCATTTAAACCAGCCCAGCCCAGTCAATCCCTATACCCGATCCACCAATGAACCCCGGTCAACCCTTAAATAAACTTCGGTCAAAGTCAAAAATTAAATAAACACACACACTCCACTCACACACTCACCCCGCGCCCCAATTCTGCTACCACCCAATTTTACTGTTACCCCATGAACCCTAAATTCACCCCCGTACACAATTACCCAATTAAGGGTATAATTGTACTTTCTGACACATCACTGACAACAAGGGAATGATTACGTGGCGAAATGGAGGATTCTTATTGGCTAGGAGTGCGTGGCAATATTGATCCAAGGGCTGAGGACGCGCGATTGATGATCAAGAGATAATCTATGGTTGATATTTTCATCAAAGAAGCACAAGGTACACGGATTGCCAGCATGGCAGAAGGCTAGAAGCTTCCCCAGTCTCCTATAAATAGAGGGTAGATTTTCTGTTGTTAGAGTTAGTTTTTTTAGTGTAATGTTACTCTGCCATTTTCATTTCTAATTTGTAATTTCAGAATTCTGTTAATGTAATCAAGTTTTTTTTTTACTTAATGAAATAGAATTTTTACTTTTATATAATTCGTATCATTTAGTTATTCTCAATCTTCAAGTTCATTTTAAATCTGGTTGTTTCATCTCTTTTCCTGAATCATTAGCTTTTAAATACTGAATTGTTTTTATCTCAAGTTTATAAAATATAAAAACCAGAAAATAAAAAAAAATGTTTTCAAACTTTTAACTCAGCTTTCATACAAGCTATTTCTCAAATCTTACAAGCTTATCTTAGCTTTTTAGTTACTGTGAGCTTATTAGTAGTCCAAATCAGTTAATTCACCCAAATTTCATGAAAGTCAACGAAAGTCAAACTGTATTATGAATCATTGATCATTGGTGAAATTCTGATAAGTTGAGCTAGATTGGGAAGAGCTTAGCCTATCTAAAGATAGGCATCTTTGGAAATCTCCTCTGTTCTTGCTGAGGGGAAGTTTGTAAGATCCAATTTCATTTTAGCTTTATATTGAATTTCATAGTTAAAATAGATTAGATTTGTTTTACTTGATTGTAGTTGATTGTTACTGCCTTAATTCTCAGTAGTTTATTTGATATTTGATGTTAGTTCTATTGTTTGAGTTGTTTGATTTCATGTTTAGCTTAGAAGATTGCATAGTTACTGTTTGATTTTTGAGTTCTGAGCTAGAATTGTTAACTGCTGAAATTAGTTGTTGATTTGGTGTCTACTAGTGTTATTGAACTGAGATTGATCATTGAATTGGGTGAATGTGTTTTAGATCTCAGTGTTATAGTGTAAACTGCATAGTTAGGGGTGTTTGGATCAAGTTGTCTGGCTGAGTTAGTGTGATAGTTTGGTGGTTAGTATTGCATCAGTAGTTAACATAAGGTAATATTAGGCCTATTAGTTCATAAAAGCAGTAGGATATTAGATAAAAAGTCAAAGTTAGCTTTTAAATCTTAAGTCTGCTTGAATTTTATTGATCTGAGGTTGTTGATTGATCACTTTGATGCATTGTGTGATTGTGAGAGTGAAAAACTCAACTGTTTGGTTTACAAGCTGTTTTCCAGCTTATTTGAGCTTATTTGAGTCCTTTTCTTTTCATTAAATTAGTAGTTATTAGTTGTTATTTGATTTGCAAAAGAAGAAAATTTAAAAAAAATAGTTTAGACAATTTGTAGTAGCCTAGGATCGAACCTGGGCTACTTGTTAGTGTAAAACGTTTTTCTAATTTCAGGTTTTTCAAATTAGTCCGTAGGTTTCAAATTTAACATGTTTAGTCCCTGTCTTTGTTTAAAAACGAGTTGAGTATTAAAGATAAGTTTTAGAAATTACAAATCTGGTCCTTGTCGTTTATAAAGTCTAAAATAGTTTCAGTTTTTTACAATTTTAGTCCCTTGGCTTTTATAAACTTTAATTTTCTAAATTTTCTTTTATAATTTAGTTTGTTTGAATTACATTTTCAGTCCCTTGAGTTTTTAATCTTGCATTTTAGGTTTATTTCTTCACTATTAGTTTTATAAATCTCGGGAATAGCCCGGGATTTGCGTTATTTGATTTCTTTTTGTGTGTTTATATTTGTTATCGTAGATTGTTTTTAATTTTTCATATTTTAGTCTAAACAACACCAAAATAATCTTTCACGTCACTTATTCACTTCACATATTCACACACCGATTCGACTTATTCGCCGTCAAACCTTCGTTGGGAGAACGACCCGGGGAAATTGTATTCGTTACAATTTCTTTGGAATAAAAAATTAAAAAAAAAATAATAATAAAAAAAATAAATATATTACATCAATAAAATGGCGCCGCTGCCGGGGAAGGCTTGAAAAGAGTTGGAGTTTCGCCATAAGAATCGTGTTTTGAAGATCCTTCCTCGGAAGTTTTCGTTTTCATAAAAATAAAAAAAATACAAAAATATAATAATTAAAAAACACTTTTCCTAAAGTGTTTTCACCATTAATAAACATCCTCGGTCTTCCGTTGAAGGAGGGCGGTTGTAAACCATTCCGAAATAACAACAAAAGAGATCGGAAAATTAAACGTTTCTTGGATTATTTCTTTACTACAACCTAATTACGGGGTTTAAGGAGGTCTTGACATTAAATTGCAGACCGAAGAGAGATCCATTCTTCTCTCCCGCCACGCTGCGCGTAGTTTTGAAAGAAACAAGTACGGTTGATTAACGATCACCAAAAAGAAAATAAATATAATTTTTCTTATAAAAATATAAAAATCCAAAAATATTTTATTTTCAAATTTGGTTTTCCTTTTTGATTTTGTGTTTATTTTTGGTGTATGCACACCCGATCTTCTACTTCTCACCCTCTTCTTTCACCACTATCAAATCCCGAGAGGATTATTCGTCACAATCACCGTGTTCATTTCTCAACCGTTGAGGAAATGGCCGATGAACCACACAATCAACCCCCGCCGGTGGGTGGTGATAATCACATGCCAGCTCCCGATCTCCGAACGATGGAGGAGCTGTGCCAACCCACAATGCACGGACGTGGTGGCCCGATTGCCCCCGTCAATATTCAAGCCGCCGATTTTGGACTTAAGCATCATATGATTCAGCAAGTCCAAAATTCGTGCCAATTCCTTGGCTTGCCGGGTGATGATGCAAACAAGCATCTTGACAAATTCATAACCGTCACCCAAAGTATGAAACAACATGGGGTCTCCGATGACGCCCTCCGTCTATATCTCTTTCCTTATTCATTGACGCATCATGCCACCGCTTGGTTTGATCGTCTTCCCAAGAACTCCATTCGTAGTTTCGACGAAATGGTTACAAAGTTCTTGGCGAAATATTTCCCACCGTCGATGGTGACGAAATTAAGGAATGAGATTAGCAATTTCCGTCAGCTTCCCGATGAATCATTGTTTGAGGCATGGGAACGCTACAAGTTATCGATTGATCGGTGTCCGAACCACAATATGTTATTGGTCACTATTATAGATACCTTCTATAACGGTTTGACATTACGACACCGTGATACGATTAATGCTGCTGCCGGTGGTACGTTTATGAAACGTCGACCCGAAGAGTGCTATGATCTCATTGAAAATATGACCACCCATCATAATTTCTGGGATTCCTCTGCCGAGAGGAATGAGTCAACAAGATCTAGCACTGATTCTTCTACTTCCGAGATAGCCGCTCTCTCTAAACAAATGAATGATTTGTCTACGGCTATCTTGAGAATTCATCAAAATCAGGTTTCCACTCAAAACAACAACAATCAAGTGAATGTTGTTAACCATAGTTGTGAGACATGTGGTGGTCCGCACCAATATTTCGAGTGCCCAGCCTCCGGTGGCTACACTCAAGAGAATGTTTATGCTGCTACGGGAACCTACAACACGGGTGGTAACGGTTACCAACCCCAAGGTGACCGTAATTTGCTCAGCTACCGTTCTAACAATTTTCTCGGACCACCCGGTTTCCCACCAAATCAAAATCAGCAAGTGCAAAACCGTATTGTTCCAAATAATCAAAATCAAAATCGGGGCAATCAAGTTTATCAAAACCAAGGGAATTATAACCAAGCCCCGAATCAAGGAAATTTTAATCAGGGAAATTTTCAAAACAACAATCAAGGTTTTGTTCAAAACAACCGAGGGCCAAATCTTCCAAACAATCAAAATCAAGGATTTGTGCAAAACCCATCGCCCTCGGATGAGTTATTAAAGCAATTCATTCTTCAAAGCCAACAACAACAAAAGAAACAAGAGGAAATGAATAGAATGATGATTAATCAGATAACCGAATTGAACAAACGTTTAAATGATCGACCCTCGGGTTCGGGAACTACTACTCTTCCAAGTAACACGATCGCCAACCCGAGGGGCGATGCTAAGGCGATCACTACTAGGAGCGGTATTTCATATGATGGACCCACGGCTCCGACTACCGATTCTTCTCTACCTCCCAAGGTAGTCGTCCGTGAGACCGAGGTGACCAAGGACACGGAACCTCCTACTAACAACAGAGGAACCAAAGACGTCCAACCTCCGGTCGTCCATCCATCTGAACCAAAAAATGTTGAACCAAAAGAAAAAGCTCCTGAAGAAATTCCCGTCAAAGCAAATCTTCCGTATCCTTCGAGATTGAGTGATCAAAAGCTCCGTGAAAAAGCTTCGAGTCAAATGGAAAAATTCTTTCAAATATTCCAAGAATTACATTTTGATATAAGCTTCGCGGATGCTTTGCTCTTGATGCCTAAATTCACTTCCACACTCAAAAGTTTGTTGAGCAATAAAGAAAAATTATTTGAAATGACAAAAACTCCAGTGAACGAAAACTGCTCCGCGGAAATTCTAAAAAAGCTTCCAGAAAAGCTTGGAGATCCTGGAAAATTTCTCATTCCATGTGAATTTCCGGGAAAGGTTGAATGTCACGCCTTGGCCGATCTTGGTGCGAGTATCAACCTAATGCCGTTATCCATCTGGAAGAAACTTTCTCTACCCGATCTCACCCCCACTTGCATGACCCTCGAGCTGGCGGATCGGTCCATCACCCTTCCTAAAGGTGTAGCCGAGGATGTCTTTGTAAAGGTGGGGCAGTTCCATTTTCCAGCAGACTTTGTGGTAGTTGATTTTGACGCCGACCCCCGGGTTCCTCTCATTCTAGGAAGATCATTCTTGAGGACCGGGCGTGCTTTGATCGATGTATATGGTGAAGAAATTACTTTGCGGGTCGATAAAGAAAAAGTCACGTTCAATATTAATCCGAACTCGAATCCTCAAACCGACAAATGCAATGTCGCTACGGTTGATCAAAAGTCCGATCCCGTAATTGCTCCTAAAAGAGTTGATCCAAACCTTTCAAGATTCACGGTCAAGAGCATGTCAGAAAAACGTGCTGAGCTCAAGGCTATGAAAATCAATCCTGGATCGAGCAAATGGTTTGAGTGTTGTGCCGCAAATGCTAAAAGTATTCTTGACGACGATGATGAAGACGAATCGGAGACTACAACGGAAGCGGTGGAAATTGCTAGCTCTAAGAGCACACCACTTGTCCCACCTCCAGAACAAGTTTATCACATCGAGATTCTTAATTCCGACTCTTCCCATCTTTCTCCTACGATGGAAGAAAATGTGATCTTGCGGGAAGAGCTCGAGGTGTTTTTCAAAGATGAATCAATTTCACCGGAAATTGATGATTCTTGTCTTAATCCGGAGGGAGAATTTCTTTTTGAAAAATTATTAGACCAAAAGCCATCTCTTTCTCTCCCTCCGAAGGAAGTTGAAATCGATCTACCAACGAAATTTGATGACCTTGTTCCCGAAACTTTCAAAACAACTATCACCAACCCTCTGTTTGAGTTCGAATTGGGGTTTACTTTGATTTCGGATAATCTAATCTTTGATAGTCAGATGGAGGAAAGTGATGAGTCTGTGACGGAACCTGAGCTCACAAATCATCATATAATTGATTCTCTTCATGAGGAGTTCTCCGGTGAACTCACTCATTGCATATCTCCTCCGGATTACGATCAATTCTATTTTGATCTGGAGGAAGATTCTAGTCTGGGGGGAGGCATACCTTCTCATGAAGATTTCATCCCAACCCTCCCACCCGAGACTTTTGCCAAAATTTCTGCTGGTGATGAAGAGCTTATTATGATCATCATCAACATCTTTATGCTCTTCATCACGTATACTGTTACTTCTCCCATCCTTCACTCCTTCGGGAGTGAGGATACCATCTTTGACCCCGGTATTACCATTTATGGTTATTCTTTCTAAAAATACCGCGGGTATCTCATCGGAGTGGAACTTTCGTATGCTTCAATGTTTATCTAAACATCTTGAACGAAAGTCCGATTGAGATTATCTCTTCCACTTGCTCCCCCAAGGACAAATAAATTCGGGGTCGAGTCAAGATCATGTGACTCGGTTACCAAAAACAAGCGCTTCGTGGGAGGCACCCCATGCTTATCCATCTATCCTCTTATCTTATTTCTAATAAAACATGAGGAGGACTTCCTCTTCCGTATCTAGTGTTTCGTGTTTTCTGTGATGTGTCCAGGAATGCCCGATGATGAAGACTCTCGTGCTCGTAGTTTCCTTCACTCCACTCGAGTTTCATCATCCGCTGCTCATCCGATATCCTAAAATCTTATCGTTTTACATCTATCTTTTGGCATAATTAATAAATGGCCTTAGATTTATGTAGGAGAACCCTTACCTTTAAGACATTGAGGACAATGTCTCGTTTTAGTCTGGGGGGGTAATCTTTCGATTTGATTTTTGCCTTGCAATTTTGCCGTTTTCTCATGCAACCCCGTTTTTCCCCCAAAAATTGAAAAAAAATCCAAAAAAAAAAAAAAAAAAAAAAATTTAAAAATTTTGTGCAAAAATATAATAATTTTGACATTTTTGTTGATTTTCCGCTGGAGAGAGTAGGAATAAAATTCTGACTTGATCGGGCGTGTTGAGCCCTAGCTTGTCTCCTCAACCATTTATAATCCATAAGCTCGTGCTAGTCTTTTACACAAGGAGCTAGAAAACGCCAATTCTTTTTAAGAGTTTGTAAGTTCCCGTATTGACTTTATATATGCATGGCTTGATTATAAGGCTAAGCATTCGCGGATCTTATTATTTAAGATTTTAAATTTGCGAAGAACGAGAAATGATAGAGTTGTTTATAAGTTAGATTGCTAAACGTGGAGTAGTTGGTTCTCTTTAGAGCTCATCGAAGTTACTTGTGGCTTTTTGTTCCCACAAGCTTGTTTCACTCAAAAATAGTAATTTAGGAATAATTAAAGCTATTTTAGTTTTGGCGATAATTAGTTTTTATTTCTTCCTTAGAGAATCCTTGCTTATAAGAGTTGGGTACACATCAAGGTACTGCCAGTGTTACGGTGTAATAGACTATTCCATCTTGCCGGCTCGCAACCGATGTTGGGATTGTTATAAAAGCCGTAGGACTTGGGGTTTGGCAAATAATTAAGATGATAATGAATAATAATAATCCAAAGCCATAAAAAGTTTTCTGCATCTTGCCGGTTCGCAGCCGATGTTGTAGACTTCTAATAAAGGCAGAGGAAAAATTCCAAGGTCATAATAGACTATCACATCTTGCCGGTTCGCAGCCGATGTTGTGATTGTTATAAAGGGCCAAGGATTAATAATATGTGCTTAATAATGTTAAAAATGCCAAATTTCGACTCCGAGGTATCCTAATAAAGGCTTCCGTCTCTGGACTCGTAGATGAGTTGTTTCGGTCGCAAATAAAAAGGATATTCTCAAAATCGTGTTAAATCAGAGACCTTGATGTGGACCTCATTTTTGTATGCAACAGTTTTCGAGGGAAGGTTTGGAAACTACTTAGCGTCTAAACTAGGTATCTTTATCGGCTTAAAAATTATCGAAACGAGAATTTGAAGAAATTCATTTCTCACCAAAAATAAAATAAATAGAGGAAAATAGGAATTTGGGAACAAAGAGTCTACAAATAGCTTTCTGAGTAGTGTTGGCAATCTAACTTGTAAATGACAATGATTTCGTTTTTAAGCTTAGTTTGGGGATTTGTGAAAAATCAGGGACGACGAATTTATCCGTATGGTCACTTCTTTATGAGTCGTGTTTCCTGCTCAAAGACCCTAAAAGTTATCGAAAGATAATGATTGTCGACAAAGCCGTCACATGAATAATAAGAAAAATACAAAAATAGAATAAAATGGAAAATCGGGGAGTTTTTAGAACTTAAGATTTCTTGATCTCTTTTGAAAATTTTGCTACTTTTCAAAGTTAGTAAAAAGAGATTGGAAATATTCGGTTTCAAAAACGTGTTTTTATAACATTGCATGAGGACATTGCAATAGCTTAGTCTGGGGGAATTTTGGTATGTGCTTAAACACATACCATTTCTCGACCAAAACCGGACCCAAAAAGACCAAAAACCCGACCAAAATGCCAAATATATTGTGTTTTTGTGTTTTTAAATGTGCAGGCACGGATATCGAAGAAAAGGACAAAAATCAAGCAAAGACCGGGAAACCGAGCACGAGATATGGAAGTATTATTTTTAGCCGATGCCGGGACACAATAAAGTCAAAGACAACCCGAGGTCCTTCATATTTTCAGAGATTGTCAAATTCAGCCCTTGGATCAACATTTGGAAAAAGGCAGAAAAGGTCCTTGAAATTTCAAACTTAACTACTTTGGTCCTTAAATATTTGTTAAACCAAAATCACCAAAACCTTAAACCATTAACTTACTATCCGGATTTAATAAACTAAATCCCTTCCCAACCCAATCCCACACCATCCTAGCCCATCATTTAAACCAGCCCAGCCCAGTCAATCCCTATACCCGACCCACCAATGAACCCCGGTCAACCCTTAAATAAACTTCGGTCAAAGTCAAAAATTAAATAAACACACACACTCCACTCACACACTCACCCCGCGCCCCAATTCTGCTACCACCCAATTTTACTATTACCCCATGAACCCTAAATTCACCCCCGTACACAATTACCCAATTAAGGGTATAATTGTACTTTTTGACACATCACTGACAACAAGGGAATGATTACGTGGCGAAATGGAGGATTCTTATTGGCTAGGAGTGCGTGGCAATATTGATCCAAGGGCTGAGGACGCGCGATTGATGATCAAGAGATAATCTATGGTTGATATTTTCATCAAAGAAGCACAAGGTACACGGATTGCCAGCATGGCAGAAGGCTAGAAGCTTCCCCAGTCTCCTATAAATAGAGGGTAGATTTTCTGTTGTTAGAGTTAGTTTTTTTAGTGTAATGTTACTCTGCCATTTTCATTTCTAATTTGTAATTTCAGAATTCTGTTAATGTAATCAAGTTTTTTTTTTACTTAATGAAATAGAATTTTTACTTTTATATAATTCGTATCATTTAGTTATTCTCAATCTTTAAGTTCATTTTAAATCTGGTTGTTTCATCTCTTTTCCTGAATCATTAGCTTTTAAATACTGAATTGTTTTTATCTCAAGTTTATAAAATATAAAAACCAGAAAATAAAAAAAAATGTTTTCAAACTTTTAACTCAGCTTTCATACAAGCTATTTCTCAAATCTTACAAGCTTATCTTAGCTTTTTAGTTACTGTGAGCTTATTAGTAGTCCAAATCAGTTAATTCACCCAAATTTCATGAAAGTCAACGAAAGTCAAACTGTATTATGAATCATTGATCATTGGTGAAATTCTGATAAGTTGAGCTAGATTGGGAAGAGCTTAGCCTATCTAAAGATAGGCATCTTTGGAAATCTCCTCTGTTCTTGCTGAGGGGAAGTTTGTAAGATCCAATTTCATTTTAGCTTTATATTGAATTTCATAGTTAAAATAGATTAGATTTGTTTTACTTGATTGTAGTTGATTGTTACTGCCTTAATTCTCAGTAGTTTATTTGATATTTGATGTTAGTTCTATTGTTTGAGTTGTTAGATTTCATGTTTAGCTTAGAAGATTGCATAGTTACTGTTTGATTTTTGAGTTCTGAGCTAGAATTGTTAACTGCTGAAATTAGTTGTTGATTTGGTGTCTACTAGTGTTATTGAACTGAGATTGATCATTGAATTGGGTGAATGTGTTTTAGATCTCAGTGTTATAGTGTAAACTGCATAGTTAGGGGTGTTTGGATCAAGTTGTCTGGCTGAGTTAGTGTGATAGTTTGGTGGTTAGTATTGCATCAGTAGTTAACATAAGGTAATATTAGGCCTATTAGTTCATAAAAGCAGTAGGATATTAGATAAAAAGTCAAAGTTAGCTTTTAAATCTTAAGTCTGCTTGAATTTTATTGATCTGAGGTTGTTGATTGATCACTTTGATGCATTGTGTGATTGTGAGAGTGAAAAACTCAACTGTTTGGTTTACAAGCTGTTTTCCAGCTTATTTGAGCTTATTTGAGTCCTTTTCTTTTCATTAAATTAGTAGTTATTAGTTGTTATTTGATTTGCAAAAGAAGAAAATTTAAAAAAAAAATAGTTTAGACAATTTGTAGTAGCCTAGGATCGAACCTGGGCTACTTGTTAGTGTAAACGTTTTTCTAATTTCAGGTTTTTCAAATTAGTCCGTAGGTTTCAAATTTAACATGTTTAGTCCCTGTCTTTGTTTAAAAACGAGTTGAGTATTAAAGATAAGTTTTAGAAATTACAAATCTGGTCCTTGTCGTTTATAAAGTCTAAAATAGTTTCAGTTTTTTACAATTTTAGTCCCTTGGCTTTTATAAACTTTAATTTTCTAAATTTTCTTTTATAATTTAGTTTGTTTGAATTACATTTTCAGTCCCTTGAGTTTTTAATCTTGCATTTTAGGTTTATTTCTTCACTATTAGTTTTATAAATCTCGGGAATAGCCCGGGATTTGCGTTATTTGATTTCTTTTTGTGTGTTTATATTTGTTATCGTAGATTGTTTTTAATTTTTCATATTTTAGTCTAAACAACACCAAAATAATCTTTCACGTCACTTATTCACTTCACATATTCACACACCGATTCGACTTATTCGCCGTCAAACCTTCGTTGGGAGAACGACCCGGGGAAATTGTATTCGTTACAATTTCTTTGGAATAAAAAATTAAAAAAAAATAAATATATTACATCATGGACCATTGGATTTTCTTGATTTAATCTCAGCCCTTAAATCAGATTTTGGCGCCCAAACTGTGTACTTTGATATGGGTAGTGGCATTGGTAACATGTGAAGAGTACTTGGAGGGGGGAAATAGCAATAGGGTGGCTGGAGCAGTGTCTTGGGAGTAGGCAGGAACATGGTTGAGGTGAAAGGTATGGGGAAAGGAGAAAGAGGGAAAGAGAAGTACATGGTTGCGTTTGACTTTTGGGTTGACTGGGATTAGCTAAAAGGTTGGATCCGGGTTTTAGGTTAAGGATTTGGGTTTATTAGTTTAGTGGTTAAATGGGATAATTTAGGTTTAGGGTGATTAGGTTTAGGGTAGTTAGTGAAAAATAGGTTTTGGTTTCGGGTTCGTTTTTCCAAGCTCATCCAAATGCCATATCCCGAGTTTGACTTTGACTTTTCTTTTCTCGATCAAATGCCCAAATATTGTCGAGTCGATCCAAAAATGTCCGTTTTTGCTCCGTTTTCAATCCTTTGTACCTGAAATACATAAAAACACAAACCAAGGATATCTGCAATATAAATTGGTATATTTGGCTA
Source organism: Artemisia tridentata subsp. tridentata (assembly GCA_021014915.2). Lineage (NCBI taxonomy): Eukaryota > Viridiplantae > Streptophyta > Magnoliopsida > Asterales > Asteraceae > Artemisia > Artemisia tridentata. The sequence continues at coordinate 240,186,823 of CP139508.1, forward strand.
TTTTTAGCATTTTTTATGTATTATATGGGCATAAAATGATGAGTAAATAGGCACTCATCATCCCCCTACACTATCAATTGCTAGTCCTTAGCAATCCGATCATATAAAGTAATGAAAGGATCAAAAGAATACCAAGCATACCCCGTTCTGACTTTTTATTTGATGCAAGAAATTTAAACTTAAACAAAAATAGATAACATGCTTGATTTCCAAAAATGGTATCATGGAACGGGATTCACACAAAATGGGTGTCTCCAGGGAATTGTAATCGTCATCCTCTTTTTTATACTCCCAACTAAGCTTAAACTCATTGTGCAAATCTTTATTTAAAATGCTAACACTACTTATACTAATAATCTATGTAAGCCGAAACTTAACTTTTCACTCCCACAATTTATTCAAGTTAGGTGACTGTGCTCATTTTCAAAATTTTGACTGCAAAAATTGACATTTATTATGGTTGTTATTTGTTTAAGTCAAATACTAATTTACCGGGAACCTCGAAAATCTAAGGATCGAAAAGGGCCTTTTCCATGTAGCGGCTTTCTTCTCGGCACATCCCAAACCAGTTGGTTTTAGGTGACCAGGCTTTTGACACCCCACAGAGAATAGTACCGGAATCAGCGAAATTTTGATTTCAAAGATTTTGGATATTTCCACTAAGCTAGTATTAAATACTTAAATAGATAACAACAAACGATCATTTAGATATTAGAGACTCAAAGGTGAGATCACTCCATGTAACGGATTTCTTCTCGGCATATCCCAAACCAGTTGGTTTTAGGTGACTAGACTTTTGACACCTCACAGAGAATAATACCTCTTTATTTTTGCAACATCAAAACTTATTGCATTTTGCAATATCATTCCATTTTCTTTTTTTGCAATATCATTCCATTTTTTTTTTCATTTTTTCCTTTTTTTTCCTTTATATATATATATATATATATATATATATATATATATATATATATTTATATGCTTTCCCAAAAATTAAAATAAAAAGTTGAACTCGGACTCTATATCTAAATTGTATAAAAATTTGTTTTGCATAACATAACGATTTTAACGTTCAAAGGTTTGAAAACAGCAGATATTTTAGTCAGATTAGGAGCTTCTGGGAGGAAAAGCCATAGATTACTTGTATAAGCTCTAAAGAGAACCAACTACTCTACGCTTAGCATTTTCATTTGCACAAATCATAAAACCTTAGTCTAATCGTTAAGGAAGCAGCCAGATCAACACTCTGGCAGAGTCGGGATTCCCCTTGTTCTAACCTAATCAAGACTAAACACTTTTTTCTTTCTTTTTTGGTGCAAAGCACTTCTTTTTCATGCAATTTCTTATTCAAAAACGAAAAAAATTTAAAATTTTGGTCAAAACGGGGGTACTAGGGCACTAGAAGGTACACATGTGACAAAATTCGCGAGAATTTCCCCCCACACATAGAATTGAATATTGCCCTCAATATTCAAAGTACCGGCTATTATGCCGACACTTAGAACGTAAAAAGGTAATACTAATAGCCAAGTGTGTGACAGAATTCTTTATTTCACAAACAGGATTAAAAAGATATCCCTAGATAATCGTTAGCAAAAAGATAAGATATTGGGCGGCTGGATTGAAAACAGTCGCATCAATCATCACGATCTAAGGGAAACCTGCAAACAAGAGCAAACAACACACAAACAAAGCACAGCAGAGGAATTCCCCCACACTTAGTGTCAGAAAATAGAAAGAAGTCAGAAACATGGGTTGTCACCCATGAAGTGCTAATGTTTTTGTTAACCGAGTCACTAGCTTGACTCGACCCCGAATTCATTGGTCCATGGGGAAAGTTTGGAGATCCGGGACAACCATGGGTGGTATGTCCCCTCCAAAGTAATGCTTCAACCTATGACCGTTCACCTTGAAGTTTGGACCGTCATTTTGAGATAACTCGACGGTACCATAAGGAAAAACTTTGGCAACGGTGAATGGTCCGGTCCAACGGGTTTTAAGTTTTCCCGATAATATCTTCAATCTAGAGTTAAAAAGAAGGACTCGATCACCAACGTTGAAAACGCGGTTTTTGATCTTTGAGTCGTGGATCTTCTTTGTCTTTTCTTTGTAGATCAAAGAGTTCTCGTAGGCTTGATCACGAAGTTCATTTAATTCATTGAGTTAAACTTTTCGGTGATCACCCGCGGACTTAAGGTCAAAGTTTGCATGCTTTAAGGCCCAATAAGCTTTGTGCTCGAGCTCGATCAATAGATGACACGCCTTTCCGTACACAAGCTTGTAAGGAGTACACCCGATGGGTGTTTTGTAAGCTGTACGGAAGGCCCAAAGTGCATCATCTAATTTATCCGACCAAGAGGCACGGTTTTCACCTACGGTCCTTTCCCAAATTCTTTTTAAACCACGGTTGGAAACTTCTACTTGTCCACTGGTTTGTGGGTGATACGCGGTAGCAAGACAGTGAGTGACACCGTCCTTTGCAAATTGATCATTGCAAAAGTTCGTACCGCGATCACTAATGATAGCACTGGTGTAACAACCGAGAAATTTCCAAGTCATTATTTTACTAATTTTATTTGCTTATTATGCTATTTTAAGTAAATTGGCTTTTGCCGGGAAAGTTGCCCGTCGTGACACGTACACTGAAATTCGTAAATTGACTCAGGCTATGCTCAGACTACCCATTAATATGATTTATGTATCCCCACATACTTGTTTTTATATGGAATAATGTAATTTTCCATTTCTATGCGAAGTGTGCACATTTTTGCGTTTTACGCGTTTTCGGCTCGCGGTTTAAGCTTTAAAGACGTTATAACACTCCGTAAGGCTCGGGAAATTTATGAAACATCAATTTGGGTCATTTTAAGTTAAATTTGACATTTTTATGAAAATAGTATCTTCATGACATTTATTTTCACAAACTATGCATAAAACGTTACCGGTATGGCTCCGTTGGCCTTGAAACTCACTCCGTAACCTTAGATACTTATACAAAATCAAAATAAATCATCCCCATCCCCACTATCTCAAAACCCACGAAATTTTTATCATTTTAATGATGGCATGATGTGTTGTTAAAGGTTTGCTAACATAGAGACACTTGTCTATCCCATTTGCATGCATTGTTCTTATAAAACACCAATAACTCTTTCTTTCCTCATTTCTATCACCATTTCACCAATTTTATTGTTCTCTCCACCTTTGGAACGAAATGAAACAGCTCCAACACCCTTGGTCTTTAATTTTTACTTGATCTTATTCATCTCCAACCAAAGATTAAGTGTTCTTGTTGGTTTCTCAATATTGGTAAGTCCCTTGCATCTTTTTAATCTCATCTCTATGATTACTAGAGGTTTTTCTAGATCTAAGATAAACAACTCTTTCATGTATTATTTGGATGATTTGATCAAGTTTTCATAGGATCTTTAGTTGATTATGTTAGTTAGTTAGGCTTGATTTTGTTATTAGATGCAAGAGTTGTTAGGATTTTGTGATTTTGATCTCTTCTATCTTGGTATTCCATGAGATCCACCATTGTTTTTCCTCTAAAAATCAACTCATGCTTCTGTAAATAATAGATTTTTAGGAGCTCAAGGTTATATACTTGAGTGGTTGTGAAAAGATTTAATCAAAAATTAAATATAAAAGCATAAAGCATCTTGCTAGTTATTGGTCAAATCTGCCCAGAATTTTAATAGACAAAACGACCATCCCATTTTATCTCAGGGACATTTTGAACTAAAAGAAAAATATAGTGAATTAGAACTGTGTCTTAGGATCATTTCCCCGAAAACCCTACATCTTAATTCATCATGGAGATTTTTAGAGAAAATCCACACTAAAACTAGTCCAGGAATGCATGTCAGATTTGATGGGCTATTTACTCTAAAATATTGCAAAGAACACTAGGTTGGTGTAAACATGAAAATTGTAGCCAAGACCTGTAGAAAACTTTTCCCATAGGACATGTGTCCATTAGACCTGTAGTTAAAGAGATACACCCTTTTTACTAAACTCATTTGGATGCTGAGTATAACTATTTAGAGATACATGGGTAAATTTGTAATTTCACCCATGTTCTGAAGTTCTCAGTTATGTAAGGCCTTGATTTTCATATAGTACAGAGTCATACCTTTCTAAGCATATAAAGTTCATAATTTTAGCCTTCACGGTTTAGAAATGGCGACCCGAATAGTGCGGCAATTTTATAAAATTTCCATCAGCTTTACATTTTTAAACCATTTACGCTTTTATAAACGTCTTTTGACCCATGACTTGCTACAAGACTTTTAAATAAATGACCATATGATATTTTGAGTTCAAGTACTGAGTTAAATCACAAATATAAAGTATTATACCTTAATCCCCGAGCCTAAGTCGTGTTATATTTTATCTAGGTCACTTGTGATCTTTGCGGTTTTTCTCGACGTGCACACTTCTCCGATTTCCATTGCTACTTCATTATTGGTGAGTTCATAGCCCCAAGTTTTACTTTAATTGTTTTATAAACTCCGTGGGGGAGATACATGCTATAAATATTTATGATCACAGTTGTTTTGAAATTGGATGCTATCATGTTATTATTATTGCCTAAGTTTCCCATAGCCAAAAGTCCCTTTATCGTGAACCGTTAATCACTTGCGAGTGAACGCGAATACAGTGAATAGATCTATTGGAACTAACAATCCCCACCAGAAAGAACGTGCCTATATGGCAGTCGTGTATTGTATTCATCCAAAAATGATAGGTGTGGCTATTACCTATGTATAAGGGCTGATTCGAAATTAGATACGTAGTGTCGGGGTCACGAGCTTAGGGCAATAATAACTGAATCAGACTCTGCATTTGTTGCTTAGTCGTTTTTATAAACTGAATTATATTGTGATCAACTGCTTACTACTAAAACTCTATGGATTCACTCAACCTTTGTGTTGACGTTTTAGCATGTTTTATCTCAGGTTTAAAGGCATGAAGGTCTTGGATGGAGTCGCACGGATATATTTTGAGGACTCGGCATATTTTCACATTTGAAGTGTTTATATTTTAAAGATTTATGTTATGTTTAAAACATTTGCAATCTTTTAAAAACATTGTGTTTTATGAAAACTGTTGGGACCTTTGCAAACTCTGAGAATTTAATGTATCAAATGTAAAACACTTTTAAAACGTCTCTTTTCAAGAATCGTTTTCCATGACTTGTACTTTGTGCTAGGAAGTAATACCTCAGTGATCTATCTTCCGCTGTTATAATTTTGGGAGTGTTACAGATTGGTATCAGAGCTACAGTTATAGAGAACTGGGTCGTTTTCAAAACCCAAACTATAACTATTTTTCACTAAAGAGTCTCTCATTGCCGTATCCGATATCCGTGCGCGTATGCCACCAGACTGCCTATGTTGTTATACATATGTCATCACTAATGGTATTATATAAAGTATGCTTATATACACTCTTATTTATATAAAGGATAATTATATAAATACTCGAACATTTATGCTCATTCTTGGAGCACCGCTATTCTATCGACTTACATGCTATTTATATACACATTTGGTGTACTTTTTTGATCACTATGCTTATTTATAGCATCACTATTATTTATATAAAGGTTAATTATATAAATGTTTGACTGATTTTGACCTCTTACGCTTATTTCGGAGCTTGAGCTCAAACCTTGTTTTCTCCGATTACGCATCTATACTTACATTTTAATGGTCTCTTCTATTTTCTCAAACATCGTGAGTAATACCGTAATTCGCTAAAACTTTTTCATGACCTTTCATAACATCGTCTTATGCAAACCCGTTGCAGTCTATCGATTTCCCTCGGCTATCTTACTATCCGCCTTCGAAGACGAGTTGGAACATTGGTCTCATACTTCTTGAACACCTACATCGCCTCGTAAACCATCGCCTAGAGATACGCTGGTTGATTAGAGCATGAATTTAACGTGACGCCTTGGAACGCCCTACTTTTGGAACACGACTTTTAATGTCTCATTCTTTTTCACTCCTTGCATTTTGAAGAATCACGCCGCTAAGAAGGTAACACCGAAGCTTGATGACAATGTTTACCTTAACTTAATGCTATCTTTCAATTCCGAGGACATAATTTGGAAACTTTTCGACCACCATTCTGACACCCACTTCACCAACCTATATACTAACGTCTAATAGTGAGACAAAGCTATTCGAGGACGGGAATATGAAGTCTGAAACCAAACCAGAAGATCACCCACCCGAAGAAGAGGAGGAGAACCACTACTACACCTATTCCTCCCACTCGACCAGAGTCTATCACCAGAGAGCCCATGCACCATAGCATCCCATCGTTGGTGACACACATGCCACATCATGAGAGATATTACACGTCAGCAGAAACGAGCTGTAATTGCCAGCCTACAGTCTCGTTGGAGCAGAGTAAAGCTTGAGGAGCCAAGTGCGGACCTTACTTAATCAACATTCGTGATATTTATTGTTTTTACCATTTACTATATGTTCTCATTTAACCCCAAACAACTTTCGTGATACTCAATGCCTCTGTCATTTTATGTTTTTCCTATTTAAAATGCATGTTTTCAACGTAATGCTTCTCTCATTTATTGTTGATACCCATTCATTCTCAATTGCAATCACAATGCTTATTGTCTTTGTCACTTATTGCGTTTCTCATTAATTGTTACCCTCAGCTAGCATTCGTGCTGCTTTTTGTATTTCTTATTTATTGATCATTCTCATTTCTTCTCCTCATTTAGCATTCGAGATGCACATTTTCTTTCTAAATTATTGATTTTCCCAGTTATTCTTATATAACATTCGTGATATTTATGGATTTCATCATTTACCATTTGTTCTCTTCCATGACATTTATCGTCTTTCTCCTTTACTATTTCCGTTCACATTTATTGTCTATCTCATTTGTTCTCATCTAAGGTATCGTTACGCTTATTGCTTTCTTAATTCTTGTCTATTTCACTTACCGCACTTTCAACAATCGTGTGTTTATTATCCTTCTCAGTTATGGATTTTCCTCATTCATTCTCATTTGACATTCGTAATGAATATTGTCTGTCTCGTTTATTATTGAACCTCATTTGGAATTCTATCTTTCAGTATTGACCTCTTTTATTATTGGTTTGATTCGTTGGTTGGCTCGATTAATTGATTATTTGTGTTAATATTCTATATCTCTTCGCTTCACTATTATTGTGATTTATGGTTCTTCAGTTTGCATTAATTTGAGTCACTGATCTCTCTTTTACACACCTTTTCATTTGCTTCTCCGTTCGTATAAACATCAAATTTTCTTTCGAGCACTCTATGCTCATACTAGTATGAATGATATGGACATCTTAATCCATTCATTATTGTTCTGATTCATTGATCCTTACATTTGCATCGATTGATAATAGTTTGCTTCTTTGTTCATACAGATATCTAATCTATCTCTTTTAAGCAGTCTTTGCACCTACAACATTACACTCGACAGAATTCTATTACTATTTTTGTGATTCATCAAGATCTTTCATTTGTATTATTAATTACCCTTGTAACTATCATTCTCCCATGGCATTGACATCTACTTCTTTCGACTGATTGTACGCTCCCGTAGAAATCCCATTCGTGTTAATCGTTAGTACGCATCAGGGCGTAGGAACAACACTCCAGGACAACGGGCTACAAGCAGTACAAGATTGTCAGAAGAGTTACGTGAAAGTTCGCCACGAAAGCACGTACTATGTTTCAGAAAACGATGAAAACTGAACTCGATGTACGTTGAACCCCACAAGAATTTGGCAAAACCTTGATCGGTAGCTTATCGACTCGAACCACCCGCAAGAGCCCACTAGCGTGCACAACACATTTCATGATTCGAACTCAAAGAAGTGTCATTCGGATGAAACCCTCGTCATTCCACTAGAAGAGATTCAGCTTGATGACAAGCTTTACTTTGATAAGGAACCGGTTGTGATCATGAACCAGGAAGTCAAACAACTCAAGCAGAGTGCATTCCCATTGTCAAGGTTTGTTGGAATACTCGACATGGACCCGAGTACACATGGGAGCGAAAAGATCCGATTGCGACGAGAGTAACCTCATTATTTTTTTTACACACCGTCAACCGATAAGATGAACTGAATCACGAGGACGTGATTCCTTTTTAACGGATGGGTAATGTAACAACCGAGAAATTTCCAAGTCATTATTTTACTAATTTTATTTGCTTATTATGCTATTTTAAGTAAATTGGCTTTTGCCGGGAAAGTTGCCCGTCGTGACACGTACACTGAAATTCGTAAATTGACTCAGGCTATGCTCAGACTACCCATTAATATGATTTATGTATCCCCACATACTTGTTTTTATATGGAATAATGTAATTTTCCATTTCTACGCGAAGTGTGCACATTTTTGCGTTTTACGCGTTTTCGGCTCGCGGTTTAAGCTTTAAAGACGTTATAACACTCCGAAAGGCTCGGGAAATTTATGAAACATCAATTTGGGTCATTTTAAGTTAAATTTGACATTTTTATGAAAATAGTATCTTCATGACATTTATTTTCACAAACTATGCATAAAACGTTACCGGTATGGCTCCGTTGGCCTTGAAACTCACTCCGTAACCTTAGATACTTATACAAAATCAAAATAAATCATCCCCATCCCCACTATCTCAAAACCCACGAAATTTTTATCATTTTAATGATGGCATGATGTTTTTTTTTTTGAACGGCAAAACTGCTATATATATATATAGAGAGCCCAGCAAGAAACTGGAAATACAAAAGACAAACCCGACCCGACCAAACGGCCAACCCCAACAGCAGCAAAACAAAAACCCCAACAAACTAACTAAGAGCAGCAGAAGGCCCAGTTACACTAGAGACCCAACATCGAAATCAGACCACATATCCCAGGTTAGGTGGCTCCCTTTTGCACGTTGACAGAACCAAATGAATGAATCTTCCTTGATTAGGTCGACACATTTCTGGATCGGCACCACTTTATCTTCAAAAACCTTCAGATTTCTCACCAACCAAATTCTCCAAGTAGTAGCTAAAGCGACCAGAACTCTTTCTTTCCTCATTTCTATCACCATTTCACCAATTTTATTGTTCTCTCCACCTTTGGAACGAAATGAAACAGCTCCAACACCCTTGTTCTTTAATTTTTACTTGATCTTATTCATCTCCAACCAAAGATTAAGTGTTCTTGTTGGTTTCTCAATATTGGTAAGTCCCTTGCATCTTTTTAATCTCATCTCTATGATTACTAGAGGTTTTTCTAGATCTAAGATAAACAACTCTTTCATGTATTATTTGGATGATTTGATCAAGTTTTCATAGGATCTTTAGTTGATTATGTTAGTTAGTTAGGCTTGATTTTGTTATTAGATGCAAGAGTTGTTAGGATTTTGTGATTTTGATCTCTTCTATCTTGGTATTCCATGAGATCCACCATTGTTTTTCCTCTAAAAATCAACTCATGCTTCTGTAAATAATAGATTTTTAGGAGCTCAAGGTTATATACTTGAGTGGTTGTGAAAAGATTTAATCAAAAATTAAATATAAAAGCATAAAGCATCTTGCTAGTTATTGGTCAAATCTGCCCAGAATTTTAATAGAAAAAACGACCATCCCATTTTATCTCAGGGACATTTTGAACTAAAAGAAAAATATAGTGAATTAGAACTGTGTCTTAGGATCATTTCCCAGAAAACCTTACATCTTAATTCATCATGGAGATTTTTAGAGAAAATCCACACTAAAACTAGTCCAGGAATGCATGTCAGATTTGATGGGCTATTTACTCTAAAATGTTGCAAAGAACACTAGGTTGGTGTAAACAATAAAGTTGTAGCCAAGACCTGTAGAAAACTTTTTCCACAGGCCATGTGTCCATTAGACCTGTAGTTAAAGAGATACACCCTTTTTACTAAACTCATTTGGATGCTGAGTATAACTATTTAGAGATACATGGGTAAATTTGTAATTTCACCCATGTTCTGAAGTTCTCAGTTATGTAAGGCCTTGATTTTCATATAGTACAGAGTCATACCTTTCTAAGCATATAAAGTTCATAATTTTAGCCTTCACGGTTTAGAAATGGCGACCCGAATAGTGCGGCAATTTTATAAAATTTCCATCAGCTTTACATTTTTAAACCATTTACGCTTTTATAAACGTCTTTTGACCCATGACTTGCTACAATACTTTTAAATAAATGACCATATGATATTTTGAGTTCAAGTACTGAGTTAAATCACAAATATAAAGTATTATACCTTAATCCCCGAGCCTAAGTCGTGTTATATTTTATCTAGGTCACTTGTGATCTTTGTGGTTTTTCTCGACGTGCACACTTCTCCGATTTCCGTTGCTACTTCATTATTGATGAGTTCATAGCCCCAAGTTTTACTTTAATTGTTTTATAAACTCCGTGGAGGAGATACATGCTATAAATATTTATGATCACAGTTGTTTTGAAATTGGATGCTATCATGTTATTATTATTGCCTAAGTTTCCCATAGCCAAAAGTCCCTTTATCGTGAACCGTTAATCACTTGCGAGTGAACGCGAATACAGTGAATAGATCTATTGGAACTAACAATCCCCACCAGAAAGAACGTGCCTATATGGCAGTCGTGTATTGTATTCGTCCAAAAATGATAGGTGTGGCTATTACCTATGTATAAGGGCTGATTCGAAATTAGATACGTAGTGTCGGGGTCACGAGCTTAGGGCAATAATAACTGAATCAGACTCTGCATTTTTTGCTTAGTCGTTTTTATAAACTGAATTATATTGTGATCAACTGCTTACTACTAAAACTCTATGGATTCACTCAACCTTTGTGTTGACGTTTTAGCATGTTTTATATCAGGTTTAAAGGCATGAAGGTCTTGGATGGAGTCGCACGGATATATTTTGAGGACTCGGCATATTTTCACATTTGAAGTGTCTATATTTTAAAGATTTATGTTATGTTTAAAACATTTGCAATCTTTTGAAAACATTGTGTTTTATGAAAACTGTTGGGACCTTTGCAAACTCTGAGAATTTAATGTATCAAATGTGAAACACTTTTAAAACGTCTCTTTTCTAGAATCGTTTTCCATGACTTGTACTTTGTGCTAGGAAGTAATACCCCAGTGATCTATCTTCCGCTGTTATAATTTTGGGGGTGTTACAGCTGGGAGTTCCAAACCGAGCAAAGAGAGATTTCAAAAATTTACAGACTACTCGGGCGTCGTTGGTGGGGAGTGCTTTCGCTTCAACCCATTTAGACAAGTAATCGACAGCCATGAGTATGTACTTGTTCCCTCGTGAAGACGGGAACGGCCCCAAAAAGTCAATGCCCCAAACGTCAAAGATTTCGCAAACTTGAATGACATTTTGTGGCATTTCATCTTTTTGCGAGATTTTCCTGTAACGTTGACAAGAGTCACAAGATTTGACTAAGTCATGGGCATCACGATAAATTGTGGGCCAATAGAAACCGGAGTCAAACACCTTCTTGGCGGTGTAGCTCGGGCCATGATGTCCCCCGGTGGGTCCATTGTGGCAAGCCTTAAGAATATCAATGGCTTCTTGGCCGTGAACACACCGCCGGATGACTTGATCCGCACATACTTTAAACAAGTAGGGATCGTCCCAAAAGTAATGCTTCACGTCTTTGAAGAATTTATTCTTTTGTTGGGACGACATCCCTTTAACAACAAAATTCCCCGCATGGTAGTTTGCAAAGTCGGCAAACCATGGGGTACTAGAATCACCACGAAAAGATACCACGTTAAGTGTCTCGAGAGGAAATGTTTCATTTATTTCCTTTTTCTCGAGCACACTTTGATGAGGATTCTCTAATCGGGACCGATGATCAGCTGAGAGGTTCTCGGCTCCTTTTTTATCACGGATGATGATATCAAATTCTTGCAGGAGGAGAACCCATCGGAGCAATCTCGGCTTTGCATCTTGTTTTGCAAAGAGATATTTAAGAGCCGAGTGATCCGTATACACTATGCTTTTAGACAAGATCAAGTATGGCCGGAATTTTTCGAACGCATACACCACGGCTAATAATTCTTTCTCCGTTGTGGTGTAATGAGCTTGAGCTTCGGTCATAGTTTTGCTTGCATAGTGTATAGGCTGAAAATGTTTTGTTTTTCGTTGCCCCAAGACCGCACCTATGGCAAAATCACTAGCATCACACATGAGCTCAAAAGGTAGGTCCCAATCGGGGGCAACTAAGATTGGTGCTTCAGTAAGCTTTTTCTTAAGAGTTTGAAAAGCTTCAATGCACTCTTTGGAAAAAATGAACGGAGTTTCTTTTTCAAGGAGACGAGTCATCGGCCGGGCGATTTTTGAAAAATCTTGAATGAATCTACGATAGAAACCGGCGTGACCAAGAAAACTCCGAATGCCTTTGACGGTTGTGGGATGAGGTAGCTTAGCGATAACATCGACTTTAGCCTTATCGACCTCAATCCCGTTCTTTGAAATCTTATGGCTGAGGACAATGCCTTCTTTGAAGCATATTGTCCAAATGGGAGAGACATGTTTTGAAAGAATCCCCAAAGACCGAGAAATCATCCATAAAGACCTCCATAGTTTTCTCGATCATGTTGTGAAAAATGGCCATCATACACCTTTGGAACGTGCCCGGAGCATTACATAAGCCAAAAGGCATGCGTCGGTAGGCAAACGTTCCATAAGGGCACGTGAAAGTGGTCTTTTCTTGGTCTTGCGGGTCAATGGGAATTTGGAAGTAACCCGAGAAACCGTCAAGGAAACAATAGTACTCGTTTCCCGCTAGTCTTTCGAGCATTTGGTCCATGAATGGAAGAGGAAAGTGGTCTTTACGGGTGGCATCATTTAACTTTCGGTAGTCAATGCATACACGCCATCCCGTTACCAATCGAGTAGGAATCAACTCGTTTTCATCATTTACAACAACGGTAATGCCACCCTTTTTAGGCACACAATGCACGGGGCTCACCCAAGGACTATCCGAGATAGGGTAAATCAAGCCGGCATCAAGGAGTTTGAGAACCTCCTTTTTGATAACCTCATGGATTTTAGGATTAACCCTTCTTTGATGTTGAACCGCTGGTTTAAAGTCATCCTCCATTAAAATCTTGTGTGTACAAAATTCCAGGTTAACACCCTTAATGTCTGAAAGTTTCCAAGCGATGGCTCGCTTGTGTGACTTTAAAACCTTTATGAGAGTGGCTTTCTCCTCATCATTCAAATCTTTAGCAATTATGACGGGTAATTTATCGGTACCCTCATTATGAAGTTCTTTCGGAGGGAGAGATGATGGATCATCATTAAGCAACTTCTCAATGAGAAGAATGTCTCCCGCCGGATCAAATACACCATCATCAATTCCAGATGGAATTGAATCACAAGATAAACAAGCTTCAATCTCTTCCAAGATGAAGTCACCTCCCTCAAACGGAGTGAGAGAGGGGGAAGAGAGAGCAATGCTCGAGAGGATATTTTGAAGTGCTCTCAATATTTATGACCAATTTTTCATCTCCGACCCTAAGAGTCATCTCACCTTCGTAGACATCGATTAATGCATGAGCCGTTTTCAAGAATGGTCTTCCCAAGATAAGGGGACACGGGGATCGGCATCAAAATCGACTACTACGAAGTCAGCAGGAAAATGGAACTTGCCAACCTTCACGAAGACATCTTCGGCAATACCTTTCGGAATAGTAACCGATCAGTTTGCAAGCTCGAGAGTCATTCGTGTAGGAGTAAGCTCCGGAAGAGAAAGCTTTCCCCAAACGGAAAGAGGCATTTGATGCTTGCGCCGAGATCGGCCAAGGCTAAGCATTCATCTAGCTTTTGGAAATCACAAGGAATGAGAAATTTGCCGGGGTCTCCTAGTTTTTCGGGCAACTTTTTAAGAAGCACCGCCGAACAATTCTCATTCAATGGAGTCTTGGTTAATTCAAACAATTTTTCCTTATAGCTAAGGAGACTCTTGAATGTAGAAGCAAATTTTGGCATATAGAGAAGAGCATCCGCAAAACTAATGTCGAAGTGTAACTTTTGAAAGATTTCAAGAAACTTCATCATTTGGCTATTAGTTTGGTCACGGAGCTTTTGATCATTAAGCCTCGAAGGATAAGGAATTGAAGGCTTAGGTTGGTCTTCGGAACATCGGGTTCCAGAATTAGAGATTGGACGACCGAAGGTTGGACGGGTGCGGTACTTTGTGAGCTTGAAGAGTGCACTTTGTCCTTTGTCACCTTGGTCTCTCGTTCCACTTCCTTCACTAGAGAAGGAGTAGGAATCGAGGGTCCATCATATGCCTTACCACTACGAGTGGTAATAGCTTTCAACTCACCCTTCGGGTTTGGAATGGTATTTCCCGGAAGAGTTCCAGAAGTTGAAGCTTGATTCATTTGATTCATGAGACTAGCAAACATGTTCTCAATTATACTTTGTGATTGATCAATTTTGTGATTTGTATTCCTAAGTTCACTTTTAAGCTCTTGACCTTGTTTTGACATTGAGGTTTGAAAATCATTTTTCAAAGTGGTGATTTGATTTTGCATTGACCTCATGTTAGCCTCATTTGACTTGATGTAATTAGCAAGTTCATTTGAGGGAGCAACCGGGGCTTGGTAATTAGAAGCTTGAAAGCCTTGATTGAAATTACCACCTTGGGTCGGGTATTGATTGATCGGGGCTTGAAATTGATTTTGAACATTTTGCCCTCTCTGTTGATTTTGATTGAATCTGTTTGGATTGTTGGGTTGAGAAAATCCGGGTGGTCCACTTTGATTGCTAGGACGATAGTTCGGGTCAACTTGAGGACGCTATTGGTTACCTCCTTGGTTGTAAGCCCCGGCTACCGCATTAATTTCAAATCGACTACCATCGGTGGCAGTACAATTGTAGTATGCATGAGGACCACCACAAGTGACACAAGTTTCTTCCACCGCTTTGACTTGAGTGGGTGAAGAAGTTTGTGGGGAAGAAAGTTTCTTTTGCTTGGAAAGAACCAAAGCTTGAATAGCATCCATGAGTTTTTTAATCTTAGCATCGGTGCTAGAAGTACTCACAGGAGATGAAGTAGAAGGAGAAGCACTAACTTGGGAAACAACCGGCTTGCTTCGTGTAGTGCGGACCTTGGACTTATTCTCAATGATGGCTAAAGCGTCTTTCGGAGTCCGATTCAAGAGATTGCCACCGGCGGCGGCATTAAGAGAATCTTGGTCCGTTTGGTTCAAACCATTATAGAAGGTATCGAGTTGATGTAACTCGGAGAAACCGTGATGTGGACATTTGCAAAGTAATTCTTTAAAACGGTCCCACGCTTCACTAAAGGATTCATCAAATTTTTAAGTGAATTTGGTGATTTCATTTTTAAGGCTTGTGGTTTTAGACGGAGGAAAGAATTCATTCACAAATTTCGACACTAAATCTTCCCATGTTTCAATAGAACGAGGGGGTTGTTTTTCGAGCCAAATTCGGGCGGCCCCCTCAAGAGAAAAAGGAAAAAGAAGTAGTTTGATAGCTTCTTGAGGAACATTTCGGTATTTGATGGTAGAGGTGATCTTGTTAAACCATCGAATGTGGGAATGAGGATCGTCCCTCTCAAATCCGAAATATTGACTTGAAGTTACTAAGGATAGCAACCCCGTCTTAAGCTCAAAGCTATCGGCAACGATTGCCGAAACAACGATAGCATCTCCGTAACCCTCGGTGGGTGCTTGGAGAAGCTCAGACATGGTACGTTCATCCGCCATTGTGACAATGGGAGGATCGGGAATAGCACGAATCTTGGGTTCGGCTATTTGGGTGGAACGCCTTCGATTACGTCTTCTTGGAGTATTTACGAGTTCACGTAAAGGACTTGTCGACGTAGAAGAACGAGTGCGCATGCACTAAAAAACAATTCAATTAAAACGAGACCGAATCAAAACACAAGTGAACTTAAACCAATAATCAACAAGCGTACGGTAGCTCTCTAAAAGATAAACGCACAAAGGAGCGGAAGAGAAGAATGGATCTCTTTTCGGGGTGAAGTTCGTTGGATCGCCCCTCCTTATTCCCCTCTTATAGTTTATTTATCAATCAAAGGTGAGCCGATTTTCGCAAGTGATACAAAGTCAAGTTTTAATCTTTTGTTTGGGAACTTATTATGATAATACTCAAAGTTGATGAGTATTATATTGAGATTGTCTTTTATCTTTATTTAACATAATAAAACGACAAATGTTTTTGTATTTTTTTTTATCTTATATATATACAAAGAAAAAGAAAAACATTTTTGTTTTTTATATTTTTATGAAAGCGATAACTTCACGACGAAGGATCTCAAGTCACTAATCGTTTAAACCTTAACAATATTGTCGCAACACAACCTCCCCGGCAGCGGCGCCAAAAACTGATCCGTTATAAAAATATATCGGATACGCGTGAGACGCGGGAATCGACAAGGCAACGCCAAAAATTGATCCGTGTGGAGTATATATATAAAAATATATCGGATACGCGTGAGATGCGGGAATCGACAAGTCAACCCGTTGGGAAAAAGGCCAACGTGCAAAACCCGTGAATACGATATGAGATACCGGGCAAGTGATTACCCGGGTCGTGTCCCAACGAGGTGTGAATCGAGGATTTCGTGTAAGGTTTGGAATTAAAGTGCTTGAAATGTGGATTTTGGATTTTTGTGTTTTTTAATTCTAATTAAGTTATGGAAAGCAAATATACAAAGAAAATTACGCAAACATCAAATTACACTAAAAACGCAAACCGGGAATTCCAAAAACGAGCCTAAGAACTAAAATCTTTAAAAATTAATCCTACGAGTGCAAATTTACTTTTCCTAAGTCCTAAATGCTAAAAGAAAATTTTAGAAAAAAGAATTATATTTTTTTTGACTTTTATTGAATTTAATATGAATTAAAAACTGAATTTAAAAGAAAAATAAATTAAAAATACTAAATGAAGAGGGAAAATTATGAAAAATTCCAGAAAACTACTAAGTGAGAAACTAATGCTAGGAAAAATAAAATTGGGCCAACTGCTTATTCAGATAAGCAGTTAATAAGCTAAAAGTTGAAATAAGCTTAAAATGAAAAATAAGGGTTAAATAAAAAGGGTTACAATGTTTAACTGAAAAAGACCCTAGGGCAGTTGGTATGTGTGTGGTGTTGTGTGGCTGTGTGCGTGGGAGGTCCCAGGTTCGAACCTGTGGACTTCCTTTTTGCTATATATATATATATATATATATATATATATATATATATATTTTGACTTAAAAAGCACAAGATAATAAGCTAAATTTACAACTAACACTATTTTTGAAACTTAAAAATAAGCACAGAATAAGGACTGGAATTCAGAACAGTGAGCTTAAAAAGGACATAAGCTAAGGCAAGGCACTAATAAGCTATCTATAAGATATGAGAGAGCTAGAAAAGCTAAAACAGACTAAACATAATCTAAATGAACTAAAAATATCAGAATAAGCAACTAGAACAAGCAATAAGCACTGAGATGAAACCAAATAAGCAATAAGGGACCTGAGCATTCAATGGTGCAGGGCAAAAAGGGGTTTTTCAAGCTGATAAAAAGTTACAATAAGCTATTCTAAAAAATTCCTAAAAATGGCTAATAACTAGAAAAGCAAGCCAATATTCTCTGTGCTAAAATTCAGCTTATAAGGACTTATAATGAAGAAATTAAAAATGAAAAACATGGGCTGCATTTGGGAAAAATCAACTGATGCAACAGTATGTACTGATGTGATCAGATTTGAGCACTAATGGACCAAGCTACATTCAAACCTACTGAATGACTTCCACCTTGAAATTGCACTGAAAGGAGTCTAAAGATACCACAAATAGGAGCTTATAAAGCTTAAGCCTATAAAATGCTATTATGAGCAGTTTCTATCCCTAAGCTTAGCACATTCAACTCAAAACACAAAATCCCTTCAATTCAGCTTATAAACTTCTACCAACAACTTATACAAGCCAAATTAATCATGATCAAAGCTTAACCAAATGCACATAAACAGTAATCCAAAATTTGACCCACTTTGGGACTTAACCCAAACACTCCGTAATGCTCACTGTTTTGAGATTTAAGCTAAATCAGTCCACCATAAGTTACAAAATTTAATCACTACTGATATTCTAGCTTATTTTAACCCTGATAAACATTTTTCAGATGAAAACAAGCACTATAATAAGCTATGCCTAATGATGACTGTTTTGGATAATTTTTAGTTTTTAAAAGCAAAATGAGATTTACCACTTAAAATCTAACATATAAGCCCAAATATGATCAAATAAGCTACAACTACTCAAATAAGCACTGAAATCAAAGGAAATAAGCAGATGAACAGTAATCAAGCAGTTAAATAAGCTGTAGGTCCACGTTTATATGGATCTCTAAGTAGCCTTTGTTTAATTAGTGGATCACTTGAATAAATCCAAATCAATCCAAGTGAGAAACTCTTACACAACTGTTAGTGTTAACGCGGAAAATTAACAAGAACAATGAAGAACACAGAGTTATCACTAACTTCGTATATTTCACTAACTCACACAATTCGTACGTACATAATAATTATCCTTAGGGTTCCTTTTATACTTGAAGGAAACCCTAATTACAAAACCGTGTGAAAAGATATTACGTATCTTCTATAAAGATACCTAACTCATACATATCTTTTCCTAACTTAATACTAACAAACTTTCCTAACTTTACTGACCCGACTTAACTATTAAGTCAACAAGACTTAATATTACAACCAGACTTAACTATTACAAAACCAGACTTAACTAACAACCAGACTTAATATAATAGCTACCAGACTTAATTTAAGTCTGTTCTTCATTAAGTCTTCTTCGTACCTTGTGATAATTCCCAACAATCCTTCCCTAATTTGATCTTCATGTTCCATGAACTTCAAGTTCCTTCTGTGTAAGCTTTTGAGGATTAAACTTTGAACACTTGGAATTATCTTGATCTTCAAATCACTTTAAATCTGCAAATTTGATTTTTGATGCAGCAACTTGATCTTTTCACCATCTGATATGCCATCCACTTGATCTTTCCAGCAACCATGACATTTTGTACATCAATTCCTGTTAAGTTTCATATCTATTCTCATCACTTCCAGGTGTGTAAACTCCTGTGAGAGGTGAATCATTGAAAATTAATGGATTTGACGTCTCTTTACCAATAGCCATCACTACTGGAGTAGCCAAACGTTTTGGTGTGTAAGACCATGGTACATTGATAACCATATGATTTTTAGTAAATCATCAACTATCAACAGATTTGTGATGTCTTTCCAAAAGCTGTACCCTTTTGGACTAGCCAATTCTTTGATGGAATGCACCTCATCATGGTGAATTGGTTACCATTTATGGTTTTCCACAGCCTTTACCACAAGCCATAATCTTGTGGGCTAGTCAACTCTTCACAAACTCAGATATGGTGAGTTGAATACCCTACAATTTTTGGCAAATTGTCAGCCATAAACGGATTTGAGCTATCTTTACCTATAGCCGTTTGCTCAGGATTAGTCATTCCTTGTATGGATGAGACAAGGTGGACTGATAACCTTTTGTTGTGTTGGTGCTATGCACCTCCACCAAGTGAGAAGTTCCAATAGTCTCACTTATCAACTTAAAAATTCTTTCAAACACCCTTAAGCTACATCCTTCAAAGACTGCCTCTTTATCAAATCCAATAACATCTCATATCCTTCATCCTTTTTACCAGCATACAACTTTTTGCTCATCATTTCCTTGCAAACACTTGATGATAAAGGATATTTCACTTCTGCAAGCATATAAATATCAAAATTCTTTAATGAAACACAATGTACCTTGCAGGTATGAAAGTATCTCCAGCTGACAATATTTTGCTCTTCAGGAAGTTTCCACACTATATCTGACTCAGTTGGTGGCTCAAACATCACCTTCAAATTACCCCAAAAGACTCTTTCAAATTCATCTTCGGGTGGATGATCTCCATATTTAATGTTTACCAACTGATAAAGTTCTTGAAGATCCTCCCTATTCACATCATGTAGAATTCCAGCAAAATTCATATAAACAATATCAGAATTATTCTCCCTTATAATCTGATATGCAACTCTTTCACCAGTCATGATTAATTGATACTTGACTACCTTAGTTGGTTCCTTTGTGCTTTCAATAGTCCCCATGGTGGCTCCTTCAGATGAAGGTTCTTCCTCTAATTCCTCTTCTTCAATCACCTTCTTGTGTTTACCTTTTCTTGCCATACTTTTTCTTCTTGTAAACACTGTGATAGACTTCTTCACCTCTTCTTCTTTTCTTACTTCAGTTGAAGCCATTTCAACCTCAACCTCTGTTAATTTCTCAATCATCTTATCTGCTTTAATAACATGATCACTTTCTTTCACCTTTTTACTCTGAAAACAAAATCTTTGTACATCCTCATAATCAACAGCTTTATAACCTTGATCTCTTTCAAATGCATTGAGATATGCAATTTGAATCTCCTCATATGACTTTCCTTTCATCTTTTCCCAAGATAGATGCATTTGATTCTTTAGATACATTTTCATGTCATGCCTCCTTTCTGCCATAGTCATTTTCTTAGTAACTTTTGTTTTCTTCTGAGTTTGTCTGATCTTTTCCAAGAATCCACCTAAAGTATCATCAGAAGCTCTTGAATTTATAAACTCTGCTAACTGTTTGGATTTTTCTTCAGTAGTCAATCCTTCAACAGCTTTGATCTCCTCATACTTAGCTCTTACTTCATCATTAACATTTATCAGGTGTGTAAATGGATCATCAGACTCTTCAGCCAATCTTCTTGCATAAAGTGCATCTTCCTTCTTTTGTTGTTCCTTTCTTTCTTTCTCAGCAAGATCTTGTGCTTTAATCCTCTCAATCTCAGCCAGGTTTGCTTGTTCTTCCCTTTCAAGACTTTTCTTTTTCTTAGATTGAGGATTTTCAAAAACAATCTCCTTCCCTTTTCTCTTATTACCAGCAACAGCCTCAGAACTTTCTTCACCAGACTTATTCTGACCAGACTTAATTTCATTACCAGGCTCAATTTCATTACCAGACTTTTCACCAGACTTAGCATCAGACTTATCAACTCCTTCCTCAGCAGAATCCTTGTCATTTAGAATTAGTTTTCTCCCCTTTTTCTTCTCTTTGATCTTGCCTAAGGATTGAGCCAATGTCTCTGCTACTTCCATTGCTTCTGGACTAAAATATGTGCCTTTCTCTTGAACTGGTGTTTGAAATCTATGTTCTGCATCTAAAGTCCTCCCCTGTTTGGAAGAATTTTCAGCTTCTCCTTCTTGATCATCAAATTGAACACCCTTATCCTCCATAGCCTTTTCCAGTTTCTTCACTTTCCTCACCAAAGTGATGACAGCTTCACTGAGTGCTTTGTTGGACTTCTCCAAAGTAGTCACTTTCTTAAGCAAAATGGGAACTAATGTTTGAATTTCTTCCACAGACATTGAGGCACATTCCCCCTCCTGTGCAGGACTTGGAACATGTGATGGAGGGGACTGTGGAATAGGTGTAGGTTGTCTCTCAGCAGATGAAGGATTGGGTTGTAGTGAAGGTGTTGGTGTAGGTGTGGGTGTGGGAGTTGGGGATCTTGGTTGTTCCTGAGATTGCTCCTCATCAGATGATTCTTGTATATCCTCAGATGTACCTGCATTGTTAGTACCAACAAGCATAGCAGGAAGTAAAGGCCTATGGGCCCCTTTGAAATTTCTCTTCATGTTAGCAAATAATTTTGATGTGAAAACCACACACTCATATGTTTGCACTTTGTTTGAAGTTTCAAAGTTTAAAACCATTTGCAGAAACCTAGGATACATCAAAAACTTTGGCTTTTTAGCATTTGACTCCATGCCTTCAAAAATAAGTTTTGAAAAGTTAAATTTCCTTCCAAGTGATAGGCAAACCAATGCAGAAGCAATTTTGCTTCCAAATTGATCCCATCCACCACTCTTGGGACTTAGGCATTGGAGCAGGTGATGAACTAAAAACCTCCACTGTGGTGTGAAATAGTTTTTCCAAAAAGTAAAAGAACCATCAGTGGGATAACCGATGTTTTTCATTCCTTCTAAAATTTCCTCACGTGGCAAAGTAAATTCCCCTGAGGCATCATCCAATTGGAGACTACTCCTAATGGAAGCTTCAGTAACAGTAAAAGCACTAGTATCTATTTTAGCCCTTAAACATGGTGTCCCATCATCAAGAGTCTCAGAGGTAACCGACCTTCAGAACTGCTTGACAAGGGACACATAAATAGTGGGATTATGAAGTAAAGCATACCGAATATGTGAGCCACGCATAAAATCCACAATTTGTTCGAAGCCCTCACTTTGAGTTGATTTCTTCAAGAAGCCAACCTAATTGTGCTTGTCAACAAACTTTAGAGAAGCCATCGATAAGCAAATGATTTGAGTCTGGTTGAGAATTTGTTGGGGTTTGGCGTATATGAAATATAAAAGTAGAGTAGTTAGCTGAAAATAACGATGTTCAAATTTAGAAGTAAATAAAGATAAAAGTGAAAAAGATTTGTCAATTTTATCCTTATATACCTCTTATTCTCGAAAATTCTTAACGGTAATATTTTTATATAAAAACACGTTATTTTGACTGACCAGACCTAACGGTAATATTTTAATTACCAGATACACTACCAGACTTAAAGTTGGTCAACCTGACTTAATCATCCACTTACCAGACTTAACCAAGGAAGTTGACTTACACATTGATTTAGCAATCGCCAGACTTCACATCATCACCAATCCAAGTTTTTCTGCAAATGTTAGTTCCAACAGCCAGAAAAAGAGACAAAGCAAGCAAAATTACAAGAAAATGCAATTATAAAAACTACCAGATTTAAAAAATTAAAGCTACCCGACTTTAATAAACTGTACATTTAACCTCCCCTTAAATGTACATTACCTCCCCTTAATTGCATATTCCTTTTTTTTTTTTTTTTTTTAATCTAAAACTAACAACGATACTTAACTTAAAAAAAATTAAAACTTTGGTCAACTTTCCAAAAGTACCATAATTAACTCAATGCCTGCAAGGAGTTAATTCATACACCAACCGAGCACTTAAGGGCCTTAAACCTTGATATTCTCTATAAAAGGCCCCTTATAGTCAACACAAAATCATCTTATATCAAAGAGAAAATTTTTTCAACACAATGGATCCTACCCCATCAAACATCTTGGAGATTTCATCCGACTCGTCTTCTGAGTCATCTGATGGAGGATGGGAAGGCTATTTTCCACCTGGTTACACCTCATGCCTAAGAAACAAGATATCAAAGAAGACAATGCTTAAACGTTGGCTAGCTTCTTATGATCTTACTGCAAAAGAACCAGAGGATGAAGCAGCAGAGGCTTCAAAAAATATGTCTTCTAATAATAGCATTGTGTTGCCTCATCCAAAACCAAACAAGCAAGTTCTAGGACTCTTAAGCCCAAAAGTGAGAGATCTACTTGGGGAGAAAGGGACCAAGAAGACCATGCCTGACTTGAAGAACCAGGGAAAAAGGAAGATGTAGGTGTTGGCGTTTGGCTTGTTTATGTTTAGGCTTTTATCTTATTTTGCGTTGTAGGCTGCATCCTTGAATGTAACTTGTTGATTATGAATAAAAACTCCATGGTCCTTTTGTTTCATTTTGCCATATATTAATTATTAGCAACAACAAAGAGTTGACAACTGCAAAACAAAGTTAAGCACAAAACACAAAGAAACAATCGTACTAGAAAAGTTGAAAAACCATTAAACTACTAAAAATAAAAAAATAAAACTACAAGACTTAAAAACAATTCCAAGGACTGGAAGTATACAGACTATACAAAACATAAGAAGAGAAATCAATTTCTCTTAACAACCCAGGCCTGAGTAGGCTTGGGTCCGCCTTGTGGATCAACATATTTAAAGGTCTTATATGAAACTGATCCACTGTTGCTTTGGGATTTATAGGTGTATTCATTCTTGAATGGATCCCAAGACCAAAATGCTGAGGTCTTAACAGCAGAACCCCCATTACCCTTTACAGCATTAGAATTTGAAGGTTGTGCTGTATTCTTAGCAATTGGTCTCCTTACAGGTGAATAAGATTTATGAAAATGGTTTCTTTGATTATATGTATTCACCTGTGGTTTGTAGAAAGGCTGTATGGGTCTCATTTGATTAGCATAACCAGAATTGACTTTAGGCCTCACAGAATTGAAATTTTTCCTACTCGAATTAAAGTTCCTCAAGCCAGACTTAATATTTGGTCTACCAGAATTAATGTTAAAGTTTGGTCGGGTAGAGTTAACATGTTGGGCTGGTCTGGGGACAAATTGGTTGGCATGATTGATTCTGTTAACCTTATTCCACACTGGTTTACTATTGACATTACCAGTATTCACATTCATCCTTTTAAGCTCAGCCTCTCTTTTCAATCTCTTCTCATGAAAGTCACAATCTCTAATCAAGTGACTTAGACTTCCACAAACAAAACATCTCTTAGGAGTGTAAGTGTAACTACTCCTAACTTCTCTGTGAACTCTATCATTTTTGGGTGACTCATTCATTGCAACAGATTTCCTAGGAGATTTTATGTGGTTGACACAACTAGGTTTAACTGTTTGGGGTTTTGGTTCAGTCACAACAGGTTCACTTTCCTTAACAATCTTAGGTTCAGGACTCTCTTTTACTTCACTTTTTGACTCAGACTTAGAGTGGTCAGAGACATCACCAATGGATCCTTCAGTGTCATTAGATTGACAAGTAGAATACTCACTAGTTTTGTCCTCTGAGGTGGTTGACTCAGGCATTTGAGGACCTCTTTTTCCATACACAAATAGAGAGTCATCTAACTCCTCTTTTTCAAGAGGAGTATAGTCTCCACTCAATGGATGTGGAACTCCCTTGAAATCATCAGCCTTAACAAACCGATTATATAAAGGTTTACCTTCATAGTCATCCTCTCTATGCTTAAATATAGCCTTTTTCTCATCCTCCTCATATCCTAAGCCATGTTTCTTATTTGACCTTACTTGAGAATCCCAACATTTAAACAAATTTTTATTAGAGTTATTCCACTGATCAACACGTTTTCTCAAATCATCCCTCTCTTTTTGTATTCTTAGGCTAAGTTTTCTATATCTTTTAATTTTTTCATCTTGTTCATATATTTTATTAGCCTGAAAGAATAGTTTTTCATTTAAATCAGCATGTTGTTTCTGAAGGGTGCCTTTTTGTGCTTCTAATGTTTTTAGAGCATTTTTATAAGCTAAAATTTGTGCTTCTTGGTCACCTATCAGTGTCAACTGCTCATCACACAAAGCCTTAACATGATTATAGGAATCAGTACATAATTTGGAACATAATTCTACCTCATTACTAGAACCAATGGCCATGAGTGCATGACTGGACTCTTCATTCTCCTTTGTGTGCTCATTCCAGTTAATAGCTCCAGCTTCCAATGTCACCATACTCATCTGGTTCCTTTCCAGCTTGTCATCCTGTTCATCTTTCTTCCTATACCCATCAGCAGACTTCTCTGTGCAGTTTCTAGCAAAGTGTCCATGCTTATGACAATTGTAGCATTCAACTGTCCTTCTAGTGTGCCCAACTAGAGACTTTTTATTGAACTTAATAGACCTCCCATACTGTTTTTGAAACCTTTTTACCCTTAGAGCAATCATGGCAATGTGCCATTTGATGTCCATCTCTTCTACCTCAGCATCATTTATCTGCTCCAAATCTTCACTGATAAAGCCCTCATCTTCTTGTTGATTGGCAAAGAATGAGTGAATCACCTCATCTGCAAAGCCTGTAGGAGCAGTTCTTTCCCTTGTAGAAGCTTCATAAACACCAGACTTAACACTGCCAGACTTAATCTTATGAGTGCTGCCTTTGCTTTCAGACACAAAAGCAACATTTGAAGAACTAGGAGATGCCTGAGTGGTTTCATTGATGTCTCGTTCAAAAATCCTAAGATTGTTGTACAGGTCATCTGGGTCATTGAGTCAACTTCATCCTTCATCCTCATAGTCATTGACACATTTGTCCATTCTTGAGGTAGAGACCTAAGAAACTTGTGATTGGCATCCTCATCAGATACAGCAGCACCATGTGCCTCTAGTTGTGACAGAAGATGTTGAAATCTGTTATAAGATTGTTGTACAGGTCATCTGGGTCACTGAATGTTTCAAATTGCTGTTTAAGAACAGCCTTCTGCATCTTTTTAGAGTTTGCATTCCCTCCAAAACGTTTCTTAATGGCCTCCCAAATCTCCTTGGCATCTATCATACCATGAAACCTTTGTAGATGCTCCTTTGGAATAGCCATAAGCAGCAAGGTTCTCGCCTTCTTCTCCTTTTCCACAGCCCGTATCTCCTCAGCAGTCAATGGTGGTAATATTCTAATCTGCCCATCTGTACCAACTGAAACCCTTTTCTTTGAATTTCCCTTCTGAATAACCTTCCAAACTTCACTGTCAATGTACTCCAAGTAATGTTCCATCTCCATGGCCCATATATCATATTCTTCTCTCTTCAGTATTGGAAGCTTAATGTTGGATATGGTGGTGGTTGCAGGGATGGTTGGTTGTGATTTAGAGGTGCTGGTTTCAGGGTTTTCTTCTTCATGGTTTGATCTCTCATCCTTACTGTTATGGTTTGAAAAAGTTTCAGTGTTGATAGGCTGCTCAAGGCCAGACATTGTGTAGGGTGAATTGATTGAGAATTTGTTTGTGGTGTTGTATTCTTTGAATTCAGAGTCTCTCTAATGGATCTGATACCACTTGTAGGTCCACGTTTATATGGATCTCTAAGTAGCCTTTTTTTAATTAGTGGATCACTTGAATAAATCCAAATCAATCCAAGTGAGAAACTCTTACACAACTGTTAGTGTTAACGCGGAAAATTAACAAGAACAATGAAGAACACAGAGTTATCACTAACTTCGTATATTTCACTAACTCACACAATTCGTACGTACATAATAATTATCCTTAGGGTTCCTTTTATACTTGAAGGAAACCCTAATTACAAAACCGTGTGAAAAGATATTACTTATCTTCTATAAAGATACCTAACTCATACATATCTTTTCCTAACTTAATACTAACAAACTTTCCTAACTTTACTGACCCGACTTAAATATTAAGTCAACAAGACTTAATATTACAACCAGACTTAACTAACAACCAGACTTAATATCATAGCTACCAGACTTAACTTAAGTCTGTTCTTCATTAAGTCTTCTTCGTACCTTGTGATAATTCCCAACATAAGCTAAAATGGAAAATGACTTACAACTCCTATTTCTCAAAACCAAGATCAAATTCAGTTCCAAACTATCCTAATGCTTCCCAAGAAGCTCTAACCCATGGCCATCCACAATTCACCATGCTCCAGCTTCTTGACCATTTTGACTTTTTTTTTGTTGACTGATTTTGACTTTCTTGAATTAATCTGGTTCTAATCTATTATAAACTTACAAAAAGCTACAGAGAGCTTATATAAGCTTATAAAAAGGGTAAGGAAGGCTGGTGATTGATATTTAGCAACAATTTAGCTTAATTCGAATTATGAGAAAAACTTGAATTTTCATTAACTAAAAATTTCAATACAATGCTGATTAAAATGAGAACAACTAAGCTTAATTAGACTTGAATTAAACACTGAGAACTTTAATACTACAATTTCTACTGACTGCTAAAATTCTAACTTAAAATTTAACTAAAAACTAACTGCCCAAGGGCTTACAAAATGTTCTATTTATACTACTCTAATTAGGGTTCCTTCCTTGTGCTTTCTCTGTCTTCATCTGGACCATTGGATTTTCTTGATTTAATCTCAGCCCTTAAATCAGATTTTGGCGCCCAAACTATGTACTTTGATATGGGTAGTGGCATTGGTAACATGTGAAGAGTACTTGGAGGGGGGAAATAGCAATAGGGTGGCTGGAGCAGTGTCTTGGGAGCAGGCAGGAACACGGTTGAGGTGAAAGGTATGGGGAAAGGAGAAAGAGGGAAAGAGAAGTACAGGGTTGGGTTTGACTTTTGGGTTGACTGGGATTAGCTAAAAGCTTGGATCCGGGTTTTAGTTTAAGGATTTGGGTTTATTAGTTTAGTGGTTAAATGGGATAATTTAGGTTTAGGGTAGTTAATGAAAAATAGGTTTTGGTTTCGGGTTCGTTTTTCCAAGCTCATCCAAATGCCATATCCCGAGTTTGACTTTGACTTTTCTTTTCTCGATCAAATGCCCAAATATTGTCGAGTCGATCCAAAAATGTTCGTTTTTTCTCTGTTTTCAATCCTTTGTACCTGAAATACATAAAAACACAAACCAAGGATATCTGCAATATAAATTGGTATATTTGGCTGTTTTTAGCATTTTTTATGTATTATATGGGCATAAAATGATGAATAAATAGGCACTCATCAGCCAACATGCAAGAGATGCACATGAGTGAAATAGGCCCAGTATATGATACTGATGGCCTGCCTCAGGTACCTGATTCAACATGTCTTATTCATGAAATTGTATCCCCATCTGCATCTGCATCGGCCGAAGAGCATGTTGTTCAAGATGACTCATTCTTATCTCCTCAATTCGATGAAAAAATGAACATAGTAGTTACATTTGATGAAGATCAAATTAACCCGGTTTTTACATTTGATGATCCTCTTGATGATGATAATAATGGTCAACTTGACCAAGATGGTCTTTTGCTTGGTCCAGATCGAGAACTCATGACCTTGCTCTTGACCACCTAAACCCAGTTGGACTCACAGAAATCCCAAATTGATAAATGCAATGAGATAAATTGAAACTTAAAAGTAAAATTTGCATTATTGACCAAGGATCTTGAGTGCTATAAAATTCAACTTTCAAACTATGAAACATAAGAAAAACGGGAAAAAAGTTTTGAAGTTGCATTCCAACAATCTTATGTGAAAGAACAAGAGTTAGAACATCAGATACGAGAATTAAATGTTTCCAAAAATGACTTGATTTCTCAAATGGAACAAGAAATATTAGATTTTAAACAACAAGTTGACCACCTACACTCTGAACTTTCAAAAACAAAAACAGAGTTGTCAACTTGTCAGGATAATTTTTCTGAACACAAACAAGTATCAAGGAAACGGATTGATTCCTATCTTGAGGAAATCGTAGAGTTGGAATGTAAACTGAAAGAGTTTCAAAAAGTTGTGTATAAAACTGGTGAGTCAGTAACAATAATTCAGAAATTTACTCTAAAGCAAAATCCCCAAGGATATGGTTTTGCTATTGGGGATGACAAACCACGTTTTTTACATAAAGCACTCAAGGAAAATCCGAAGTTATATAGTGCAGAACATCTTTTTGATGACTCTATTATGCGTGTTGTTGTTCTTAATTGTGAAGAAGAAATGGAACAGGAAGAAGAGAGTCGATCTAAAATGAGCAATGTCAAATTTAATAAACCATTTGATTACTCTAAAGTACCGCATATTACCGACACCTTCGTTCCTCAACAAGATAAAACAGAACAATCATGGTTTTCAATGCAAATTAATGATTCTTCTTCTGAGGTTGGTCCTGTCCACCCAGTGGCGCAAGTTAATGGTTCTTTACCAAATTCAGGTGTAATTGCACAATTACCAAAACAATGTCTTGCACTTAGATATTTTAATACATTTATGGAAGACATAAAATTTTTGGAACAAGAAATTGAACGCAATTCTGAGATAAAAGTTTCTACTTTTCTTTATCCATAAGAAAAAGAAAAGAGAGAAGTTATTCAAAAACAATTTTTTCCACACATTCAACATCTGCGTCTTTGTGCTACACACTGGAAACATGAACTTCAATCAAAGGTAGCATCCATGATGAACATTTTCAATGCAACTGAAAAAATGATCTCAAAACAAAAACGTAAAAACAAAGCTTTGAAAAAAGAAGCAGATCGACTCTTGGAAGATGTTCTATGTTCTGATGTTACATCTGTGTTCATGAATTCCATTTATGTGTCTTGCAATGCAATGCTTGTTGATGATCATTCTGTTGATACTAAGATATTGAGACTTGAAATTGAGAATTTGAAAAAAGAAAATGAGAGAATTAGCTAAATCAATGATGATGTGCAAAATAAATTGTCAAAAGAAAATTTTCAACTCAATAAAAAGTTGCAATGGTGTCAGACTCAGAGTCTTGACTTTGAGTTAAAATTACAAAGTAAAAAAGAATCGATTTCTTTTCAAAACAGTCACGCTTCAAAAGTTAAGAATCTTGAAAAGGAAAATGATGTTTTAAAAGGTCAAATTTCCGAATATGAAAAGGACATTGATGAAGTTTGTCAAAATCATAATGACACTATTCGCTTAAACCGAGAATTGGATTCTAAAATTCAACAAAAGAATCACATCATCATTGAATTGAAAGAGAAAATTAAATTACTTGAAAAAGGGAAATTGGTTCACAAAAATGTGATTGCACCAGGAATGTATAAAATAGATGCGACACCTAGGAAAGCATCACCTCAGACTACTAATGTGAATGCTTCGAATTCTACAGGAATAGTCACCCCTCCTAGCATTAGAAGATCCAGGCCTAAGAGCACCAAAAAGAAGACTAGTATCTGGCAACGTAAGAGCGGCAAACTAAAGAACCAAAAAGTAGAAGACCACCTTAGGAGTTTGAATAAAAAGCATGTTGTGTCCGATGTAGAATCAAACTTAAAAATTTATAATTCTAATCGTGATGTAACAAATGCTAAGACTCTGAATGTTATGAATGTTTTTAATGTTGATGCTTCTTGTGTGTTTTGTCATTCAAGTATATTGTCTGGTGATCATAAAAACTATGTTGCAAAGACTCTTTTGTCTCATAATTAGAAACGTACATATGGCATTTCCTCTAGGCCCGCTACTGCTTCTAACTCAATATTAGGAAAACCGCCAAGTGTAGTTTCTAAGACTGCCGTATACAAAACTATAGTTGCTACAAAAACAATCCAATCACCTAGTACATTTACTAAGAAGCAAGCTGAATTTAGTTGGACATGGCAACGTTGGTTACAAAGGAAACCTAGTTTTACTTGGTTACCTAAAATGCTTAATAACTGTGCTACTAACCCAACGGGTTCCACCGTTACCGTCTCTCCATCTGCGTTGTCTTCTTGTGATGCAGGTGAGTCAAATTGTACTTTGGATTGTCGATAGCGGCTGTTCCCGACATATGACATGCAACCTCAAACTTCTAGTAAACTTTGTTGCAAAGTTCATAGGAACTGTCAGATTCGGGAATGATCACTTTGCTGCTATAATGGGCTATGGGGATTATTTCAACAGAAACATCGAGATTAGCCGTGTACATTACATCGAAGGCTTTGGACACAAACTTTTCTCAGTAGGTCAATTTTTTGATGGTGATTTGGAAGTAGATTTTAGGGAGAAAACTTGCTTTGTTCGTGATTTACAAGGAAATGACCTCATGACGGGCAAACGTGGAATGAGTCTCTACACCATTTCTATGTCTGACATGACCGCTTCTTCTCCTGTTTACTCTCCAAAGCACACTCTACAAAATCTTGGTTATGGCACAAGTGGCTTTCTCATTTGAATTTCAAGACCATGACCGATCTTGCTCGGTCATAAACTAGTCGACGGTCTTCCAAGGTTTTGGTATGCTAAAGATCACCTATGCCCAGCATGTGAACAAGGGAAGAGTACTCGTACTCATTTTCCTTCTAAAACCGAGCACAGTACTGATCATGTTCTCCAACTTCTCCATATGGATTTGTGTGGCCCGATGCGTGTTCAAACAATCAACGAGAAATGCTACATATTGGTAATCGTCGATGATTTTTCCGAATGGACTTGGGTCTACTTTCTACGAACCAAATATCAAGCTCCGTCAATGATCATCACCTTTCTCACTAAAATTCAGGTTCAGCTTCGCAATACAGTCAGAAAAGTCAAAACAGATAACGGAATTGAATTCAAGAATCACACTCTTCGTGAGTATTTTGAGAAAGTAGGGATTGAACAGCAAATATCTATTGCCAGAAGTCCAGAACAGAATGGAATTGTCGAAAGACGCAACAGGACGTTAGTGGAAGCTGTAAGGACGATGTTAATAAACGCTCAATTACCTGATTACCTCTAGGCTGAAGCTGTCTCAACCGCTTGTTACACTCAAAACCGTTGTATGATCAACAAAAGGCACCATAAAACTCCATATGAACTTGTTCACAAACGTAAATCGAACATAAATTACTTTCATGTATTTGGGGCCCTCTGTTACCCAAATAATGATCGTGATGACTTTGGAAAACTGAAAGCCAAAGCTAACATAGGAATCTTTGTTGGATACTGTGAAAATTCAAAAGGTTTTCGCATCTGGAACCGTCGCACTAAGGAAATTCAAGAGACAATACCTGCTAATTTTGATGAACTCACAGATATGGCTTCTGAGCAAAACAGCTTAGGACCCGCTACTAGCCGTCTGAATTTTCCCGATCAATCACATGCACCACTCTCCCTCAACCGTAAGGATTTGGAAAATTTGTTTGCTCCACTGTTCGATGATTCTTTTGTTAGTCGTGCACCAGTTCCGCTGCATAACCTCATCCTATTCCAGTACCGGATACACCTGCTACTACCACAACAATAGTTGCTGCAGATGCACCTCCAACTGAATCACCTTCAACAGAAGAACGAACCACTTCCAATACTGAGAATGCAGCTGAAGATCCCCTACCACATGAGGTACCCTTCTACCCATAAATGGACATGAGATCATCCTGTTGTGAATGTGATTGGTAATCCATACAATCCAGTCATGACACGGAAAAGACTTCACACACATGGTGAAACATGCATTTATGCACTTACCGTCTGTCAAGCAGAACCAAAGAATATTAAAGAAGCCTTAACTTATGACAATTGGATTGAATCTATGCAAGAAGAACTTGATGGTGATGTGTGATGTGTCGTTGCGGTTTAGCAGTATTAATGCCTACTCAAGTTTTAAATTTATATTTAGCCGACTTATCAATAACACACACACTTAACGAGCAGTGTACCCAGTCAGTATGAATATAATGGTAAGTAGAGTGTCGATCACTAAGAGTGGAACGTATTATCTAGTTATTCTAATCGGTATTTTAATATCCTAAGTTAGCTATACAACCTAATCTAACACAAGGGGGTTCAGTCTGAGAGACTGGCACGGTTTGGTTATAATTAAGTAGTAAACTAAACTAATGAGCATGAATCAGCGATTAGCACACACGTACACAGATAGATACTCGAGACAATAAGAAGACATGTCCTGATAATTAAGTAGCTTGTCACTTGTTTTATTGCTAGTTTTATATGAAGTGTATATAATTAAACATTTCTCGTTGGCTCTAATCTTATCGGCGAGTAAACTCTTAATGATTACTTATGTCTATCCTACTTTTCTAGAGTATTGGGCATTTGTGATGCCCACGTCTCGTATACGCTAGAATAGATAGGCGAGGAAGGGGCATGGCGACCCAAGCAACACTCAGCTAGACACAGAGGTTATCAATGCACTAATAAAAGTCACCAAAGACATCAACATATAAACTTTAATTAATGGGAAAGCAATATTAAGGGGAGTGCATGATCTTCCGTAGTCACATGACACAAGCCCATCAATCCTGATGAATTAAAGTGTACTAATACAATAAAACAAAACTACTTAATGAATTGAATACATGCAGGACCTTCTTACAGCTCTTGTATCTTCGTTTAAGGTGTGTCTTGTGCTGCTTGGTCGTCTGAATTCGGCTCTAGGGTTATATGGTCTTCGGTCTCAGAGTTCAGCTCAGTGTTTCGAAATTCGTCTGGCCTTGGGGTATTTATAGTTTCTGTCTCAGGGATAGATGCGGCGCATAGAGTTGTTAGATGCGGCGCATTGACTTAACTTCGCGTGGGGTCCAAGATTAATATATTCAGGAATATTCGTACATCGTCTTCAGATGCGGCGTATCTTGATCTTTGTATGCGGCGCATGTACTTTAGTTGTCTTGGATTGTAACTTGTGAAATCTTGATAGTGATACGCCGTATGTTAGAAGTATATTGCGGCGTATCTGGAGTAGAACGAGCTTGATCTTCTGGATTTCAGTAGGCTTTTAACATCTTGCTTGTTTTGCTCCATAATTAGTCCAAAATCGCCAAGTTTCACATAATGCTTGTTTTTACCTGAGAATTACTAAAGTAAACATTAATGTATCGATTCTCATGTATAATATAATAAAACAAGTCAAATAAATAGGATAAATGATGATAATAAAATGTACTTATATGAGTTCATCAAATATCCCCCCACTTGAACTTTACTTGTCCCCAAGTAAACCTTAGAATTAATCAAATGAAAATGTATCCTAAAAGATGTTAGGATTTATTTTTATATTTAAGCACGTATTCGTTTTGTCATAATCACACAACCAAACACTTAACGAAGTAGAAACCAAAATAATTTTTAATGTAAAACAATTCTAAATCGTTTAGTTGCTTAGTCGTGACGAATATTCTATCATAGGCTTGGCAAGTATACGCATCTCCCCCACTAAAGCCATGGAATAACAAGTCTAAAGCGGTAAAAAAGGGTCTGTTGGTTAAGGGTTGATCATCCTTTTTAATCTCTATCGATCTCATATTCCAGAAAAGGCGACAAAACTACAAATACATGATCGAATCCACGACCACGATACTTGCAATTGCTCAAATCCTTAACTCGAATAGGCTAAAGATAGGACCAAGTAATCTTCACCAATAATGTTATATCAAAAAGGGCGACAAAATCATAAATACATAGCCGAATCCACGACTACGATACTTAAGATTGCTCAAATCTCTAATCTCAATAAATCAAAGGTTTGGATGAAGAATGATATAGGGTATGGATAATAATTGGGATACAAATTGGTGTAAAATGAAAAATAAACAAAACAGATAAATTAAAATCCTAAATGTGGTTAATCACTTTCCCAACCATCCCATGAATAAGACTCATATCATTGAATAACTCACGCTTTAACACTTGAAACACACGCTTTAGGTAGACACGAATTATACTCAACAAAATCTCAATCAAAGAATAACCTTAGTTGGCGTTCCCATAACGGCCAACTCCCATTCAATCCATAAATATACAACAACAAATAGTGGTGATGTCTCCCACTTAATACACAACTTTACATAAGTTGGTTAAAACAAACTTCCAACTTTTCCTTTTCTTTTTCTTTTCTATTTTTTTTTTCTTTTTTTTTCAATTTTTTTTTTTTTTTTGAATCACATATATGTGTAAAATTTCACAACTTTACTATCACTATCTTTCCGGATAATTTTTCCATACTCTTCATACTTTCAGAAATAACTGTAATAGTGAAAGTAGCAAACACACGAAAAATAAACTAAAAGTTACATAATATTTACTTTCATACCA
This sequence comes from Artemisia tridentata subsp. tridentata, assembly GCA_021014915.2. Classification (NCBI taxonomy): domain Eukaryota; kingdom Viridiplantae; phylum Streptophyta; class Magnoliopsida; order Asterales; family Asteraceae; genus Artemisia; species Artemisia tridentata. The sequence continues at coordinate 240,222,327 of CP139508.1, forward strand.
ATTGCATTGTGCAATTTCCCGACCTAACCAAAGATAATGAATTACGCACGCGAACACAGGTAATGTAAGGAAACACACTTTGCCTAAAGCAATTAACCACGGATTTTAATCTACAGGGTAGGCTAAGGTGTAAGGGTGTATCGAAACATTATAACAAAGGTGTAAGAAACGAAAGGAATGGCTCTGAGGGTTTTTCTATGGGTATCTTACTCTAAAAGTGAGAGTAACAAAGGGTTTATACGGGGGTTAACTAACCAGTGTAGTTAGTTAATATCACATAACATATAAAGGCTATTTGGGTGTAATCCTAGAAATTTACCAATTTAGACAAGTCACTCCAATTATATAAGATAATACTTATTATGGTGGTCTCGAATAGTATACAAGCCAAGTTCTAAAGTTTACAAGTCACCGGCACACGAAAGTTTTAATATTTTTGAAAGAATAGAGTTATGTGTGCGGTTATGTAATTTAGACTTTAAACAAAAACATGCTAAAAATTTTAAATTTTGATATATTAAGCGCATTTTAAGCATATTTTGAAAAAGTTTAGGACAAGTAAGTGTTCTAATTCTCCAATCCCCCCACTTAAGTTAAACAACGTCCTCGTTGTTTGTGTCAAAGGTTAAAAACTGGAAAATAAAAGAATTAGAACAGAAAAACTCCCCTGAGATTTGCTCGGTATGATCCTCCATTATTCGTATAAGAGCAAAAATCAACTTTCTTGTGGATTAGAACGTTTAAGCTTCATAGATGATGTATCCACAAAAAAATGCAGGAATCTATAATACCATTTAGACTTTAACACACCTGAGTTAAGAAGGTTCAAACTTGCATAATACATTAGTAGTTAGTAAAAATAAAACCTAAAAAATTAAACTGTAAATCATCAGGTCAGTCGATACGCCGTATCTTATGGAAGAAGATACGCCGTATCGAGCCTGGAATAAATACGAATCAGAATAAAAGATGCGTTGCATCCTTAACCAGGGATGCACCGCATTAAATAAAATGACAGAAAGTTTTAAAGTCAAAAGTAAAAATGCAGAAAATGAAATAAGATATGACCAGTGCAGGTGATGCGTCGCATCTTATGATGGAGATGCGCCGCATTTTCTGTAGGTCTGACAGACTCGGCACATAACAGAAAAGTAAAAAAATTTCTTCCGGGTTGTCTCCCGGTCAGCACTTGTCTTTATTCCAGAGTCTTCAAGTTAGACTCACGTTCAGCTCCTTATTTTGTTCTTGTTACGTGCCATCCTTCTTCTTTCATCCGAAAGATGTTACCGTATAGCTCCGCAACATTTTCTTCCATTCGACTTAATCTAATATATTCATTGGTCTTCGTCGCAACATATTCCTCATATGGTCCCAAAGAGTATTTGATGACTTCAATTTTTTCAGAAATTATCATGGGTGGGTTATTATAAGTGATCCCAAGTAGTCGACATTTTCTCTCGATGAATTCTTCTTCGTCTTTATCAACAAACTTGAAATAAGGATCCTTATTCAAATAGTCATCAAGTTCATCAATTAATATTCCTCGTGACTCATCGTTATTATCATAGGAATAATAATCAACAAAGTTAATGGATTGATAATAATCTTGAATCTCGTCCTACTTTCTTTTCAATTCCCATTGTAAGCGTCGATTAAGCCTTGTGTAATCATCACATTTTCTATGCACCCATTCCCAGAAAGTAGTATTCGATGCTCCCTTTAGTTCTTTTAAGTATTCGATTCTACCTTTTTCTTGCAAAGCCTCTGCTCTACGTGGGGAATCTTCAATTTTTTCATACCAATCATAATCTTCAAAGTATATATCGTTTCCAACTCGTTTCATTCCAATTATACTTCCCCCATTGCAGGTTCCATCATCCTTCCAATCACAGGTTGGCCATTCACTACTTCCATCCTTGAAATGGAAAGGTTTACAAGTGTGATTAATATGCCCAAATTCCCATGGTTTATCCCAAACCCATGGTATCTGGTCATTCCATTCGTAGTACCATGTGTTTTTGAACTCATCATAAGTTTTGAATCCGGGTAGATCTCCAGTTAGCACATCAGTGTCGATTTGAAGAAGGTAATTAAATTCTTTGAATTGTTTGCACAAGGGTGTCTCATAATTGAACACATCAATGTCAATGCTGAACAATTCTTCAATGCCTTCCTTGATCGTTGAATCGTCATGTGATGATCCATTGTTGCTTTCTACTTCCTCATCTTCACCTCTCATCCAATATACCCATAACACATCTTTAGTAGCTCGGTCCATGATCTTATGGTTATTGAACTTACTAGCTAACCAATTTGAAAAATCAGCATTGTTAGGATCGTAGTTAACGTCAAAGCTAGTATTACCAATCATTTTCCTCCTTATCTTCATGAACTTATTAAATTGTTCTTTAAAACTTCGTGTCAACCATGAAGTCACAATCCGTTTGACTTCATTTGTAGGAGCAAATTTGGGATCACCGTATTTAAGTTCAAGCCATTCTTCTAAAGAGATATCCATCAACCTTACCAACTTTTTATGAAACAGTATCTCCGATTCAGCATAAATTCTTTCATCATCCAGATTGCTTTTATCTAATCCCCAATACTGTTCGGAATAAGGCATATAAAGAGTTTGTATAGGTTGGATATTTCCTCTACCATATCTTTTGTTGCTCGATTTGTTGACTGCATTTGCTGAGTTCATGTATTCAATTTGGAATTTCCCATATTTCTCTTCGATAGTCGTCCAAGTTAATCCTTTAGATTCAATGATAGGCCATAAGAGTAACAATTCATCTTCAGTGTAGCTCATTAGTAAATCATAAGAGAATATCTCATCTTCAATATTGCATAAGCGTTTGAATTCCATATAAGTAGCTTCAAGAGGGGTTTCCCAAGAAAATAAATCGGCATCAATCGTGAGTACATTGAAGTTGACATCTTCATAAACTTCCACTGAGTAGAAAGGCATGTTGGTTTGAGATACGGATTTGAGTAAAGCATCGATCGTGGGTAAGTTGCTAGTAATAGCATCGAAATTTTCCAATGAATCCGAAAGCAAGAGTTACTTTTCTAATTCTGAGCTTTTAGTAATGCTTAATGCTGAGAACTTGCTCAAGCTAACTTCATAGTTATCACACTCGTCATCACTTCCCAGAATTAACGGCTTTTTGGTACGGGACTTTTCATTGTGCTTATCTTTCATAAGTTCCTTAGCAAGATATCCGTTCATTGATATATCTTCCATAGCAAAACCTGTCATCATAGGCAAAATCGTCAGTAGGATCTGTTTGCTAGAAGAGAAATTAATGAATTTAGAAACGAATACAAAGAATAAAAATGGCTGATATCTGCAAACGATGCGCCGTATCCAGAAAGTTGGATACGCCGTATCTTATTACGTTAAAATTTAATCAGACTTTTATTCAGAAAACAGATACGCCGCTTATGAATTAGAATGCGCCGTATCCAGTTTAAATTATCAAAAATCGATTATATTTATTAAAATTAAATGCGTCGTATTAACAAAAGCTAATGCCCCGTATTTTCGTTACGTTTCAAAATACAAGATTTTTGATTTAGCAGATGCGCCGTATCGATAAAGATCGATGCGTCGCTTCTGTTTAATAATTCGAAAAACTGTTTTTAATTTAAATAGAAAATACGCCGTATCTGTTAAAACAGATGCGTCGTATGGCGTTAGGGTTTAGAAAAATTTCTTATTAAAAACAGAATACGCCGTATCTTGGGGAAAGAATGCGTCGTACTCGAATTTTTTAAACGCGTTGTATTTTATAAAAATTAAACGCAATACGTCGTATCTGTGAAAACAGATGCGCCGTATCGTTTGTATCAGCACAATACAATGATAGCAGAATGCAGAAAAATAGAAAAAAGAAAAACAAAAATAAAAACAAACAAAAAGAAACAAGAATTACAGAAAATAAAAAAAAAATAGAAAATATGCAAATTATACAATGAATGCAATCTATCTAATATATAACATGGTTAGTGGTTAGAATCTAAAAATAAACTAAAAAGAAAAACCTAATTAAAATACTAATCAAATTAACAGATAATAACAATTCACTCCCCGGCAGCAGCGCCAAAAACTTGGTGATGCGTGATGTGTCGTTGCGGTTTAGCAGTATTAATGCCTACTCAAGTTTTAAATTTATATTTAGCCGACTTATCAATAACACACACACTTAACGAGCAGTGTACCCGGTCAGTAAGAATATAATGGTAAGTAAAGTGTCGATCACTAAGAGTGGAACGTATTATCTAGTTATTCTAATCAGTATTTTAATATCCTAAGTTAGCTATACAACCTAATCTAACGCAAGGGGGTTCAGCCTGAGAGACTGGCACGGTTTGGTTATAATTAAGTAGTAAACTAAACTAATGAGCACGAATTAGCGATTAGCACACACGTACACAGATAGATACTCGAGACAATAAGAAGACATGTCCTGATAATTAAGTAGCTTGTCACTTATTTTATTGCTAGTTTTATATGAAGTGTATATAATTAAACCTTTCTCGTTGGCTCTAATCTTATCGGCAAGTAAACTCTTAATGATTACTTATGTCTATCCTACTTTTCTAGAGTATTGGGCATTTGTGATGCCCACGTCTCGTATACGCTAGAATAGATAGGCGAGGAAGGGGCATGGCGACCCAAGCAACACTCAACTAGACACAGAGGTTATCAATGCACTAATAAAAGTCACCAAAGACATCAACATATAAACTTTAATTAACGGGAAAGCAATATTAAGGGGAGTGCATGATCTTCCGTAGTCACATGACACAAGCCCATCAATCCTGATGAATTAAAGTGTACTAATACAATAAAACAAAACTACTTAATGAATTGAATACATGCAGGACCTTCTTACAGCTCTTGTATCTTCGTTTAAGGTGTGTCTTGTGCTGCTTGGTCGTCTGAATTCGGCTCTAGGGTTATATGGTCTTCGGTCTCAGAGTTCAGCTCAGTGTTTCGAAATTCGTCTGGCCTTGGGGTATTTATAGTTTCTGTCTCAGGGATAGATGCGGCGCATAGAGTTGTTAGATGCGGCGCATTGACTTAACTTCGCGTGGGGTCCAAGATTAATATATTCAGGAATATTCAAACACCGTCTTCAGATGCGGCGTATCTTGATCTTTGTATGCGGCGCATGTACTTTAGCTGTCTTAGATTGTAACTTGTGAAATCTTGATAGTGATACGCCGTATGTTAGAAGTATATTGCGGCGTATCTGGAGTAGAACGAGCTTGATCTTCTGGATTTCAGTAGGCTTTTAACATCTTGCTTGTTTTGCTCCATAATTAGTCCAAAATCGCCAAGTTTCACATAATGCTTGTTTTTACCTGAGAATTACTAAAGTAAACATTAATGTATCGATTCTCATGTATAATATAATAAAACAAGTCAAATAAATAGGATAAATGATGATAATAAAATGTACTTATTTGAGTTCATCACTTGATAAATTCAAACGTCTTAAAGTTTGGGAACTGGTAGAAAGACCTGATGGAGTCTACATTGTCGGACTGAAATGGATTTGGAAAAACATGTTGGATACTGATGGAAAAGTTATTCGTAACAAATCTCGACTGGTTGCCAAAGGCTTTAGCCAAGAAGAAGGTATCGACTTTGAAGAATCATTTGCACCAGTAGCTAGAGTTGAAGCTGCTCGCATGTTTCTGGCGTATGCTGCCCACAAGAACATCACCATTTATCAAATGGACGTGAAGGCTGCATTCCTGAATGGGCAACTCCGTGAAGAAGTGTATGTCATACAACCAGAGGGCTTCATCGATCCAGAACATCCAAACCATGTGTACAGGCTCAAGAAAGCTCTCTATGGCATGGTACGATAAACTGTCCGCATTTCTAATTGCTAATCACTTCACCAAAGGATCTGTTGATCCTACATTGTTTATACAAAAACACGGGGATGACATCTTAATTGTTCAGATTTATGTTGATGATATCATTTTTGGTTCAACACATAAAAAGTACTCAAATGCTTTTGCTAAACTAACGAAACAAAATTTTGAAATGTCTATGATGAGTGAACTTACGTTCTTTCTAGGACTTCAAGTTCATCAATCCCCCCGTGGTATTTTTCTAAATCAGTCCAAATATGCTCTAGAAATTTTAAAGAAACATGGCATGACAAGTTGTGACACATATCATACTCCCATGTCTGCATCATCTCCAAAGCTGGATGCTGATTTACATGGGACACCAATTGATCCTACCAAATACCGAAGTATGATTGGGTCACTCATGTATCTAACAGCTAGCCGACCAGATATTGTCTTTGCAACATATCTTTGCTCCCGTTATCAGTCTCGACCTACTAAAAGATACCTCTCTGAGGTAAAAAGAATCCTTCGAAACATAAAGGGAACCATTCATTTGGGGATCTGGTATTCGAAGGTTTCTGGCTTTGAACTAAATGCTTTTTCAGATGCTAATGATGCAGGATGCTTAGATACACGTAAAAGTACGTCTGGAGGAGTGCAGTTCTTTGGAGATAAACTTGTGTCTTGGCAGTCAAAGAAGCAAGATTGTACATCATTATCGTCTACAAAATCTGAATATGTGGCCATGTCAGCATGTTGGGCTCAAGTCATCTGGATGCGATCACAACTGATGGACTACGGTTACATTTTCAACAAGATTCCTATGTACTGTGACTCCAAGAGTGCCATTGCCATCTCATTGATGAAGCGAAAAGTGTACCGCTTTTAAAGGGTCATTTAAGCCCTAAATCGTATTTATTTGATCAAATATTGCCCTAAATCGTTCCTTTTGTCATTTTAGGTACTTTTGAGGAGAAATCTGGAAAAGGAAGCATTTTGGACGTTTTTGGAGCATAAAAGTGAAGAAAACGACAAAGTCTCAAAATTGTGCTGGAAATTACCTTTGACGGCGTCAGAAATTCCTCCTGACGGCGTCATGGCTTGGCAAAAGTGGTGGATATGAAAATTACTCATGATAAGCCAGAGAAATTTGCATTGGAATTCTGACGGCGTCACCCTTTGGAGTGATCAAGGTCGTCACGGTTTAATTTAAAGAGAGACGGCCCAGAAGATCTTGAAGGTGACGGCGTCAGGACTCATCCTGACGACGTCAGATGATATAGAGTGACGGCGTCAAAGTATTCTTACACGAGAAGGAACCTTAGTGAAACCGCCACATGTTAATCAATGACAATCACAACTCGCGCGCGGAGTAGTTGTTACTGTTTTGGCCATAAAATCTTCATACGAACTCGGATTTTGGTGATTCAAGAGGCCACGGAATCGGGACGAAAAGATCTACAATTTGGTGAAAAAGGGGAGCTGACGCCGTCACTTGTTAAGGCTGACGCCGTCAGAACCCCTCGGACAGTAAACTGCCTATAAATACAACATCATAACTTCATTTTTTGTAAGCCCTAAACCCTAAGTCCGATTCTAGGGTTTAGGTAGGTGTTTTTCCAGCAACTTAGAGGGTCCTAATCATGCCATAAACATCTTGTAATGGTTTGTTTATCGATTCAATCTTATGTTATGTCTTCAATTATGATCATTGTTGATTGCTCTTCATTAATTATGCTTGGCTAAATCACCTTGTGTCTACTTATGATTGTATGAAACTTGTATATAATCAATTAGATCTTATTGATTTCTTGTTGATGTGTGTGTCCATCTCCATCAATTAGGGCGTGACAACTTCAATAGATCTAGTTGGTTTAGTTTATAATTCTTGCTTCCTATTGTTTCTTGTTTTGATTGGGTGATATCGATGTTAGGCTTAAGAAAACTAGCTAACCTCCTATACGGTAACTTGCTTGAGCGTCTTAAGAAACATGAACCAATGCGTACTAGGTTTATTTGGTTGTATTTAATGCATGAGCGAATTCTAGTGATCCCATGTTAGGAGCTTCTTAGCCGGCTCGACATAGGAGTGAAGTAGGAGCTTATAGAGTTGGGGAAGTACGTACGCCACCCCACGATTGGTATTAAGGAATACAACCCGTCAATTAAAACAAGGTGTGACAATTCAATAGGTAGAATTGGATAGCTAGCAAGGAGTAACATATCATAAGTAGACATGCTTCATTTCCCTTGTAGAACCCTAGTTTATTTTTCTTGCATATTAGTTTAATTAGTAGCTTTTGGGTTAGTTGATTAGCAACTAATTCCGCCCCTTCTTCCAAAACCAGAGATTTTTACTTGCTTTCCATAAAATATAAAAAAATACAAAAAATAATCTTCCTTCACCCTTAGACCTAATTAGAGTAGTTTTTCATACCTAACGAACACTATTCCCTGTGGAGAACGATCAATCCCCCGTACTTACCACTACACTATACTACATCGGTCAGGTACACTGCCTGGTGGGGTTGTAAGCCTCTTGAGATCCCTCGAGAGGTAAAACCTGTTGTAAGGTTGCAAAACCACGCATCACTCATGCAACACCGTTCAACACTCGAAGTCAAAACACATTGCACTTCGTTACCATTTCATCAAGGAGCATGTGGAACAGGGTACTATTGAACTTTATTTTGTGAGTACAGAATACCAACTGGCAGACTTATTCACCAAAGCCTTGCCTCATGCAAGATTTGTGGAATTAGTTCACCAGATTGGTATGAGGTGTTTGACTCCAGAAGATTTAACCAACTTTCTTACAAACAACTACAAAAGTCAACCACCAAAACTATCTTTGTAAATATTTTATCAAAAAAAAAAAAAAAAAAAAAAAAAAAACACAAAAAGATTTTCTATTTTATTTTCAAAAAAATGCAAGTACAAAATTTTCATCAACACTTTGTTCATTTAAACACATTACCAATTCTTTCTGAACAAGTGTTGAGGGGGAGTATGTAATTTAAATTTTAAAATTTTCATTAAAATTTGTACTTGCATTATTTTCTTAAAAATGTTGCTTTATTAAGTGGTGGTTATATCATCTGTGTCATACTCTCCTTGATCTTAAAATGTTTTCAAAATATTCATAAGTCAATGGGGAGTATTAAAATTGTTCTGGTAAAAAACATGTTAAGTCGAGTTAACAATTTGTGAGTAAGGACTTTAAATGTAAAATCTTGTGGTTAAGGGACTTAATGTGTCAAAGTTGGAAAGTTAAAACAAAAAGTAAATTGCAATAACTGCATCTAACATGCAGTTATTACAATTCGCTGCATTTACTCTTCTTTCACCAACCATAATTATTTTTCGCCAACCTTATCCACGGCTCGAATTCAAACTTCAAATCCGATCAAGAATCTTCAAAACTGTGAGTGTAAATACACTGTTTGCATGATTTTAAGACATGGTTTTCAAGGATTTTAAGATCCAACGGCTAAATCTTTCAAAATCGATTAATATAGATTTAGGGTTTATGTCGAATTGGGATTAAATGATTCTGAGTATTTGAGAACTAATTGAAAGGTGGGTTTTGGTCGGTATTGAGTCCTAATCATGTTGTGAGTGCTTAATTGTACCCAGAAACACGATTTAGTGATTGTTCATAAATTAGGGTTTATGCGTATAATTGGGGAAAATCTTATAAGTGTGTTGTGGCCTAATTAATCTGTTGGGATAGTATTTATATATGTCGAATAACATGATTTAACCAGTTAATTGAACCCAGAAACACATTTGAAGTAATTTAGATGCGTAGGGTTTGAGAAGAACTCGAACATCATAGGAATCTATTGGAATTAATCAAACAAACTTCTAACATATTTTTGTGAATTTCGGTGATTCGTAGAATAGGGTTTATCGGAATTGTGAACTGTTGCAGTTTAATTTGATAAACTGGGTTTACATGAGTATAGATGAATGTAATGAGTAAATTATAACTTGTGAATTGATTTTAATTGGACAGGAAAACCAAATTCGACAAAGAAATCAAGAAAATGTACGTCTACAGTGTTTGTCGCAATTTCTTGTATAAGAAATTGTCGAAATTGCAATATCCATCGAAATTGAATAAGTTTTGTTGGAATTGCAAAATCCATCGGAATTGGATAAATTTGTCGCAATTGCCCAAAACTTGTCAAAATTCAAAATTTTCATCGCAATTGGGCAAAATTATCACAATTCTAGATTTCCATCGCAATTGGACTTGATTTATCGCAATTCAGATTTTTCCATCGGAATTGGTTAAATGTCAACGAAATTCAAAAGTCATCGGAATTGGACCATAAATCTGTCGGAATTTGAAAAAGTGTCGGAATTGGTCAAAATTGTCACAATTAAAGATATTTGTCCACAAGATTACTGTCACAAATCTGTTTTTGATTGATGTTTCAGATATCTCAAATGGCTGCACAATAATCAATTCCAATGCTCACAAAGGCTGATATTCTTCCACAAGATTACTGTCACAAATCATAATTTCATGTCCTTTTTCAAGATTCAAAATTTTACTATTCATCTCGGGAAATTACTATTCACCAATCACTATTCATCATTTCACTATTCATCATTTTTGAAGTTAGTTTGAGACTTTGAAAAGTTTTCAAAAATTTTACTATTCATGAAACACTATTCATTCCCGGAGGGAAATCACTATTCATGGTCATCATTCATCATTTCGTAAACTAGGTTTACGGGTATTCAAATGCGCGTAACCAGGAAGGTCTATCTGCGTATTCATGCATCATCAGTAAGGTCACGTCATATAGACTAGAGTAGTCTACATATCATCAGTAACATCATTATCAAATTAGATCATGCATGGGTTTGTGTGATTTTCATTAACGTATGTTCGTTTATTTAATTAACGTTACCACTCAGTTATTTCTACTAACATTATAACCGACACTCCCGTCAGTGATCATAACATATTTTCATACTCATTATAATGATATAAAGATTATATTATTACTTTACCCGGTGTTTTTAAATCAATTGCTATATTTTTCGTTAGGAGCTTATAACTCCGTCGGTTTGCGATACTTCAACCCGATAATCATTCTAACACCCGATTCTCGCAAGAAATATGATTTTACAATTTTTACAACTTCGTCGTATTTTATTTCAACTTGTCAAGACTTATTTCTAGTTAACCTGGTACCCGATAACACCTAATGTATACTCAAAACTAACTAATAATTATCTAAATGGGACACAAACTTTAATTGCACATCAAATCTTACCCTTTTCTTCCACATGTGCCGCCCCCCCCCCTAGCATACCCTAAGTCTCCAATATACTTGATGATGAAGACTACCATTAACGTTTAGATACCTTATGTTTCTTAATTTATTTCCAAAACACATACAAGCATAAATCAAATAGCTAAAAGTTCAAAATCCTCTCTTCCTCTCCATTCATAACCCACGGCCAAAGGAAGAACACCAAGCAATCCATAATTTTTTTTGAAGATCAAGTTACAATCAAGTTCCATTTACATCCCTTATTAGGATTTTGAAATAAAAATCCCAGGGTCCTTATACATTTCTTCCAAACTACCTCAAACCATCAAGTAAGTGTTTCATATGATTTTTCAACATCTCATCCTTTCATTTGATCTATTTTGTGATGTATTTTCAAATATTAGTTGTTAAACATGCAAGAACTTATGTTATATATACCATATTTCATACAAATAATCACTAACAATAGATCTACAAGTTTTATTAATATTCTCATGAAACCCACCAAGTTTGGTGATGTTTAGAAAACGGGCTTGTAACGGCCGAGATACACGCATTTGAAACCTGACGAACCTTATTTAATTTGACAGCACTAATAGAAAATGTTCTAAGTGTTAAAAACAATATTTTTCAAGTAACAATACTGAAAGCCATATTTCTTACCCATTGAGACGCGTTTGATCAAAAGTTAAATAATAAGACTTCAAAATAATGTTATAAGGTTTCTAAAGATGTCGAGTTTATTCACTAACACTCAACGTACAATATTTCGCGACTAGTTTCGCGAGGCCATTTGGGCACATTTTCAATTTGTGAAAAATAGTAACTTGCGACGAAAACATTATATTCACCAATAAACCACCAAGCAAGGATCGTGTAGTACCGTTTCAACATATTTACACGGAAAGTAGTTTATAACTTAACGAGACGTCAAAAATATATTTTTCGACGATAAACATTATTTTCAAAATTAACGAGTGGTATCGATAACATACGTATTTGCATGTGTAGCATCATTTCATTGCTTACATTAGATCATACCATCATATTAGGTCGCGGTTGGAGACCGAGCCTCATTTCAGCATATCCACTTTTGTCATTGTAGCTATCGCACCAGGTGAGTTTCATAGCCCCTCCTTTTACTTGTTTTGTAACTGTTTTGGGGGAGAATACATGCTTGTTTTTAATTAAACTCATGCTTTTTTTACGTGGCACGTGATTTGTCTTTCAAATATTATTGAGTGGCTAAAATACTTGGTTTGTTACTCGAAAGTATTTTGTGTTTACATTTTTCATCCATGATTATTTTCTTATGGACACTAGTACATTAAGCTATTTCATATTACATATGTTATGACCCGTTAAGCTCGAATGTTGTGGATAGATCTATTAGGATTGAACTCCCTGTCCGGGTGGTGTTCCCCACCTGACTGTTGAGTCAAACGGACGCATAATCATTTAAGGAACCCTGAATGTCCTAGGTGTACATCTACCAGAAACTTTGAATGTCCGGGTGGTTTCCCCACTTGATTGATATGCCAAACGTGTTGTGGTTTCCCCACTAACTGATATGCCAAACGTGTTGTGGTTTCCCCACTGGCTGATATGCCAAACGTATTGTGGTTTCCCCGCTGGCTGAGATGTCAAACGTATTGTGGTTTCCCCACTGGCTGATATGTCAAACGTATTGTGGTTTCCCCACTTGACTGTGATGTCAAACGTATTGTGGTTTCCCCACTTGACTAATATTTCAAACGGACTGTGGTTTCCCCACTTGACTGTTATGTCAAAAGTATGCCCAAATTAGAATCTTAAGGCTTCGGTGTCATGAAATTTAGTTGTCATAACTCTATATATATTGGGAATATATTGTTCATTCAATTTTTTGGGTCCATAAATCAATTGACGTTCACAAACCAGATCACATTTAGCAGTGGGTTGTAAACACACAGGTTGCAAGTCTTGTATGGGCGGGGCTTGGAACTGGGTGGATTTACAATGCCTTTGCTAGGAAATCTTCATTCAAACGCTTTACATTATTCAATAAACTCTATGAACTCACCAACCTCGTGTTGACACTTTTAGCATGTATTTTCAGGTATAAGCAATAGCACGCTACTGGAGGCTTTTGGCAGGGCATAGCATGGTCATAGAAGACTCTGATAAACATTTGGGACCGTTTAACTTATTTAAAGACCTATTTCCGCACTACTTTTAACAATGTAAATTCAACACTTTTGTTAAACAATTTTATTCTAAATGATTGAGGTGAAAACCGTTCTTTGTACTTGTGTTGTGATACCAATTGAGTTGCACCCCAGCGACATGTATGCTTCCGCTGGACCCGATTTTGGGGGTGTGACATATTGGTATCAGAGCCTTGGCTATAGAGAACTGGGTGATTTTAAAACCTAGACTATAGCTACTTTCACGAAAACTTAACCCTATGACCGCCACGTGCCTGCCTGCCAAGCTGATGCCTCATTTGTGATTTGTTGCTGACATATGTGATGAGATTTGTATCTCATTATCAAATAAATTATACTCACTTATTCTCATTGATTACTATAATTGTATTCCATATAAGCATGCTCACATATCGTACACGTCTCAGCGTTACGCCTTTCCCTTACGTAGTTTCATCATTCGACCTCGAGTTTTGGTCACTTGCCTTAGTCTTCCAGAACGTCTTTTCAAATGTGAAGGACATAGTATTAGTATAACTGAGCTGAGTATTTCAAATTCATTGAACCTCGGTGGAATATAGACTGGTCATCTATATTCGACCCGGGACAGTGGAACATAGGCTGACCACCTATGTCCAACTCAGAGATGAATTTTGCAATACTGGGAATAGTTATAATAGAATTATGTCCAGATTGATTCTCTACCCAATTTCTAAATGTTTCATTCATGTGTGTACTCAATCGTTGCATGAACATTCACATCTGCATCCAACACATTAGCACCACAATACTTTCTCGTCACAGTACTTCTCTTTTAAATGAACCCTTGTACCTTTTGAAGGTCCTTTAAACGTTCCCAAGATATCGTGATTAATACAAATGATCTATGAAGATTTTCACAATCATACGCAATATCGTTTTATGTGATAGTCAGCCAAATTCCCGATTACCTTACTCACCACTTCTGGCGACTAGTATGAACACTCGTCCCATAATTTAGAACATCTACATCACCTCATGAACCGCCGCCTAGAAGCAAGCCAGCAAATCATAACGCAACTTTCAATTTTCATTGTATGACAAGCCACTTCAGAGCACCTACATTTAGGAAACATCTTATTTACGTTTCGCTCTCCTTTTATTGTTTTGAAGAGTTATGCCACCAAAGAGATCTACTTCAGCGATGACACCAGCTAAGATCAAAAAACTTGTTGCGGATAGTATAGAGGCGGCCCTAGTAGTTGAGAGAGAGGCCGTAGCTGCACGGGCTGCTGAAGCCGCTTCTCGGGCAGAAACAGCAGAAGCTGCAGGACTAGCTGCTAATGGTACCAACGGTTGTAAATGTACATACAAGGACTTTAAGAGTGGAGATCCCCCAAATTTCAAAGGTACTGAAGGAGCCACTGCTATGATCCGTTGGTTTGAGAAGATAGAATCTATATTTCTTTTATGCAATTGTCCAGAGGAGGACAAGGTAAAGTTTGCTACCAGTACACTTGTTGAGGAAGCGATGTCATTGTGGAATTCACATGCAAAGCCCATAGGAATGGAAAATGCTCACAAGCTTACGTGGGATGAATTCAAGAAATTGCTGACTAAGAAGTTCCGTCCACGCACTGAAATGAAGAAGTTGGAAACAGAGTTTTATGAGCTAGTAACAGCAGGTGATGATATCGAGGCATATATCAGGAGGTTTCAGGAGTTGGCGGTGCTATGTCCAACTATGGTTCCCGATAATGAGAAGCTGCTAGAAAATTTCATTGGTGGACTACCTCACAGCATCCGCGGAGATGTGATTTCTTTTGACCCACAAACTCTAGACGAAGCTATCAGGATATCTCAAAAGCTTATGGCTCAGGTAATAAAGAATGGAACCATTGTCAACAACAATGATCATAACAACAACAACAGCAACAACGACAACAAGAGGAAAATGGATGACAACCAAGGAAACGATCAAGTATGGCAGCCAAACAAAGGACAAGAACTGGTTAGAGCCTATGTTGCAGGACCGCGCGCAAAGAAAAGATATACTGGAAATTTACCCTACTGCAACACGTGTAATCTCCATCACCTAGGTCATTGCAGTGAACCGTGTGGGGTATGCAAGAAGCAGGGTCACCAGACCAAGGACTGTCGTAAGCCCGCAAATCAGAGGATCCCGGGGAGTTGCTTCAAATGTGGAAACTTATGACACCACAGAAAGGACTGCCCGGAGTTAAGGAACAAGAAAACCAAAGCCTAAACTCCTTGGTGTTGTATTTCTTTTGTGTTTCACTTTAAGTTCTACAGTATGAACTTCATGTACTATTACGAATTCCGATCAAATGAATGTTTTATCTTTTATCATCGCAATGCGACTCCAATATCCACATCTCTTCACCAAATCAACCCCAGAGACCAACACCAACTGAATTCAGGGACTGAATTCCTTTAACGGGTGGAGACTATCACAAATCGTAATTTCAAGTCCTTTTTCAAGATTCAAAATTTCACTATTCATCTCGAGAATTTACTATTCGCCGATCACTATTCATCATTTCACTATTCATCATTTTTTAAGTCAGTTTGAGACTTTGAGAAGT
The DNA here is from genome assembly GCA_021014915.2 of Artemisia tridentata subsp. tridentata. NCBI lineage: Eukaryota > Viridiplantae > Streptophyta > Magnoliopsida > Asterales > Asteraceae > Artemisia > Artemisia tridentata. The sequence goes on from CP139508.1 coordinate 240,238,269, forward strand.
TTTCAAAAAATTTACTATTCACGAAATACTATTCATTCTCGGAGGGAAATCATTATTCATGGTCATCATTCATCATTTCGTAAACTAGGTTTACGGGTATTCAAATGCACGTAACCAGGAAGGTCTAGCTGCATATTCATGCATCATCAGTAAGGACACGTCAAATAGACTAGAATAGTCTACATATCATCAGTAACATCATTATCATATTAGGTTATGCACGGGTTTGTGTGATTTTCATTAACGTATGTTCGTTTATTTAATTAACGTTACCACTCTGTTATTTCTACTAACATTATAACCGACACTCCCGTCAGTGATCATAACATATTTTCATACTCATTATAATGATATAAAGATTATATCATTACTTTACCCGGTGTTTTCAAATCAATTACTATATTTTCCGTTAGGAGCTTATAACTCCGTCGATTTGCGATACTTCAACCTGATAATCATTCTAACACCCGATTCTTGCAGGAAATATGATTTTACAATTTTTACAACTTCGTCGTATTTTATTTCAACTCGTCAAGACTTATTTTTAGTTAACCCGGTACCCGATAACACCTAATGTATACTCAAAACTAACTAATACTTATCTAAATGGGACACAAACTTTAATTGCACATCAAATCTTACCCTTTTCTTCCACATGTGCCACCCCCCCCCCCTAGCACACCCTAAGTCTCCAATATACTTGATGATGAAGACTACCATTAATGTTTAGATACCTTATGTTTCTTAAATTATTTCCAAAACACATACAAACATAAATCAACTAGCTAAAAGTTCAAAATCCTCTCTTCCTCTCCATTCATAACCCACGGCCAAAGGAAGAACACCAAGCAATCCATAATTTTTTTTGAAGATCAAGTTACAATCAAGTTCCATTTACATCCCTTGTTAGGATTTTGAAATAAAAATCCCAAGGTCCTTATACATTTCTTATACATTTCTTCCAAACTACCTCAAACCATCAAGTAAGTGTTTCATATGATTTTTAAACATCTCATCCTTTCATTTGATCTATTTTGTGATGTATTTTCAAGTATTAGTTGTTAAACATGCAAGAACTTATGTTATATATACCATATTTCACACAAATAATCACTAACAATAGATCTACAAGTTTTATTAATATTCTCATGAAACCCACCAAGGTTGGTGATGTTTAGGACCCCATGACACCTTAAGAAGGTGTATGGTAAGATTAGATTAGTTGTGGTATTGATTGGAAGTGGTTTCATTAAGTTTTGAACAAGTATTGAACAAGAAAAATGAGTTTTAACAAGTATAGAAAACCTACTGTCCAAAAATGGAAATCTGGAAAACTCAGTAACTGTTGAACTATTATGGCCTTCATATTCAAAAAATACTTTCAAAAACGAAATCGTGGCCACTGAAATGAGCGAAAACCGACTTACGACGAAGGAGATATGAATTTTCTAAGTTAGACGACGAAAAACTATTTTCAGAAAATTGTTTGCTGTTTTGCCGAACTTCAAAGGACAAAACGAGGCGTTAGACGTGATCTAGAGGATCTGACCTACTGATATTATGTTAGTTCATGTTTATACGAAACCATGGATATAAAGAACATAGAAAACGGGCTTGTAACGGCCGAGATACACGCATTTGAAACCCGACGAACCTTATTTAATTTGACAGCACTAATAGAAAATGTTCTAAGTGTTAAAAACAATATTTTTCAAGTAACAATACTGAAAGCCATATTTCTTACCCATCGAGACGGGTTTGATCAAAAGTTAAATAATAAGACTTCAAAATAATGTTATAAGGTTTCTAAAGATGTCGAGTTTATTCACTAACACTCAACGTACAATATTTCGCGACTAGTTTCGCGAGGCCATTTGGGCACATTTTCAAGTTGTGAAAAATAGTAACTTGCGTTTAAAACATTATATTCACCAATAGACCACCAAGTAAGGATCGTGTAGTACCGTTTCAACATATTTATACGGAAAGTAGTTTATAACTTAACGAGACGTCAAAAATATATTTTTCGACGATAAACATTATTTTCAAAATTAACGAGTGGTATCGATAACATACGTATTTGCATGTGTAGCATCATTTCATTGCTTACATTAGATCATACCATCATATTAGGTCGCGGTTGGAGACCGAGCCTCATTTCAGCATATCCACTTTTGTCATTGTAGCTATCGCACCATGTGAGTTTCATAGCCCCTCCTTTTACTTGTTTTGTAACTCTTTTGGGGGAGAATACATGCTTGTTTTACATGGCACGTGATTTGTCTTTCAAATATTATTGAGTGGCTAAAATACTTGGTTTGTTACTCGAAAGCATTTTGTGTTTACATATTTCATCCATGATTATTTTCTTATGGACACTAGTACATTAAGCTATTTCATATTACATATGTTATGACCCGTTAAGCTCGAATGTTGTGGATAGATCTATTAGGATTGAACTCCCTGTCCGGGTGGTGTTCCCCACCTGACTGTTAAGTCAAACGGACGCATAATCATTTAAGGAACCCTGAATGTCCTAGGTGTACATCTACCAAAAACTTTGAATGTCTGGGTGGTTTCCCCACTTGATTGATATGCCAAACCTTTGATAGTATATCGAATCGGTTACTAACTCAACACCCTTTGGTGTTTTGAGTTTAGACCTGCACCACAACACACCCTTTGTGGTGTCCTCGTGAGATTCGAACCAAGGCAACCCTAGGTGGGTTGTCCTTGAACCAAGTGTTACTCAACAACTCACGCAACGCAACATAGTTGCGATCTTTTGCCTAAGCTGCTAAGTGAGCAGATTTGTGGTTGTCTCGTTAAACTCAACGAGACTCGAACCAAGGCATCCACACCCTATATGGGTTACTGCCTAGTGGAGAATGAACCAGAACAAAACCAACCATAGTACACCCTTTGTAGGTGGGGTTTCTCTTGAACCTAAAACAACACAACGCAACCTAAACTTACATAAATTTTAGGTTTCAACGACACCCTTAAGTGTTTTACTGGGGGGTTTCGACCACAACCAAAAACACCTCACAAAACAACCTATCTCATCGTCTGATTTTCGTGGCCAACGTGTGAGTATCAAGGACCAAGACTCACCACTGTTTCGACCCAAAATTCATACGAGACTCAAAAATATTAGATGGGTCCTAATCTAAACTAATAAGCCAAAATCCTAATAACTATTAACCATATCAACAACAAATCGAACCGAACAAAAACAACTAACATGACACTTCCATACACAAGCCAATACTCGGATTTTTGTTTAAGAATTATGAGCCACTCAAGAATCAATATCAACAACAAAGCATAACCATTCGCAGGTTTAGAAATCGACCACTTCAAACAACAATCATAACTTTGTAAAATGAATCCAATCACACTCCGAATAACAATTAATTTAACGAAAGTGTATATAGTGAAAAAGAGATTATAACCCTTACAATAGATACGGACAACAAGAAGAACCAAGAACTCAAAACCCCGAATCCGAATCAAGCAAATCCAAATCCGAACCCCAGCTAGTCCACACCTCCGATGAGAGTCAGTACCCTTTGAAGCCTAGATCTCAAGAAGACTTTTGTGAGTGAGATTTGAGTATGTGGATTCCCTGGACTTCGAATAATCAATAAAAAGAAGATACTAGGGAAGGCCTTCGACATCCTTTCGAGCCTGGAAATTGAGGAGTATCCGTTTGAAGCCACAATCGTTCTCAATCCTCGTCACCTCATCTCTTCTATAACCGTTGATTCTGGGGAAAGGTAATGTGAGAGCGACGGTAAGCTTCAGGAGAAATGAAAAGCGTATAGATCCATGGACCAAATGGTGATGGGAGATGGTCTGGGGAGTTGGAGAGAGGATCCAAAGAAGAAAATGATAGATATGGGATTAGATGTATGGGTGGCGGGGATACCAGAGGGGAAGAGATAAGGGAATCAATAAAAAAATATCTCTTGTTTTATTGTATTAATGTGTAGTTAGTGTACCCCGTGTCCCGTTGAGCTGAGGTGTAATCGTGGTTCCCCGGTTTGGTATAAACGTGACAAATAAAATTTTGGAGACGTTTTTTATAAAATTGGCATAAAAATAAAATTTATTGACTCTGAAAATAAATCATAAAGTTGAACCATTACGAATGTGGTGTCGGTACGCGTGTGGTATCGTTTTTTAGGAAAAGTGAGATAACCTCTCTCTTTTATTATGTTGAAGTCTGTAAATGTCAGAAAATGGGAAATTCACTTTTTCTGATGAGGTTAAATAGTTTTGCAGGTTACTGTATGCTATAGTGTGCGGGTTTGCTTCCCGAAATAGTTATGCAAGCACATAAATGCTTAATCTAACAGTTAAGTAATAATAAATTAACATTTATTATTAAAATATTAGTGGGAAAATTACCGTTTGTCACAGAAAAGACGTAGAGACACCAGAGTTAAAGACGTTGATGAAAGGCAGATCACATATTATCACATCACATAGAACAAGAACAAAGAACAAAGATACTAGAGACGTCAAAGCCAAAGAAGCAATGAAGACGTCAAGCAACCTTTGATGACCAACCCTTAGGGAAGATTGTTGGAAATACGTGTAACTATTATGAAGTCTTGGTCATTTAATAATGTAATAGGTTGCTAAGTTATAAGGCCTTTATGTATAGATTTAGTGTTCGGTCCAAGTAGAAGGCTCATGGGCCGTGTGCTTTAGTAAACATCTAATAGGAATGGAAGAAGGAGTGTTGCCCTAGCTTCCTTCCCTATAAATACCCGTGTAAACTCACTCTTTTAGTTGTTGGTTATTTCATATTGCTACTCAACCTTTGTCCATTTATCTTATGTTATAATCGACCTACTCTATTTCTTTCTATCTCATTTCTATCTTTAATACAATTGTGTTAAATTATTATGGCGACCTAACATATATATTCATTAACTTATGCTAATAAATTTACTAATTATTATTAGAGTAAATTACATAAATGCTCCATGTGGTTTGTCAAAAATTTCATCTATCGTGTCTCAAACTTAAAAGTTGCATATATCGTCCCTATCGCCTCCAAAGAATAACAATTTTGGTCCTTTTTTTAACGAGTGTTAAATGCATTCCGTTAAAATTTACACGTTAGCCCCTGTTGGTTAACGATTGTTACATCATTCATCCTTTATAATAGCAGCCGTTTATAATTTAAATTTTTTGGACTCTAGACACGTTTTTATCCGTTTTCATCCGTTTTTATACATTTTCATCCTTTTATATATGTTTTCTTACATTTTTATCCGTTTTCGTCCGTTTTTATACGTTTTCATATGTTTTATACGTTTTTCTTAGGTTTTTATCCGTTACATCCATTTTTATATGTTTTCTTACGTTTTAATCCATTTTCGTCCGTTTTTATATTTTTGTTGTCTTTTTTTACGTTTTAATATGTTTTTAGCCGTTTTCATCTGTTTTTATACACTTTTATTTACATTTTTATCCGTTTTCATTTGTTTTCATCCGTTTTTCTTACGTTTTTGTTTGCTTTTCTTATGTTTTTTTCCGTTTTTATATGTTTTTAACGTTTTCATAGGTTTTTATCAATTTTCATATGTTTTCAACCATTTTCATCCACTTTTATACATTTTTTACGTTTTCATAGGTTTTTATCCGTTTTCATATGTTCTTATTCGTTTTTATACGTTTTCATATGTTTCATCTGTTTTCTTACATTTTTGTCTGTTTCATCCATTTTTATACATCCTTTTCCGTTTTTCTTACGTTTCTTTCTATTTTTATACGTTTTCATCCATTTTTACGTTTTCATGGGTTTTTATCTACTTTTATATGCTTTTATGCGTTTCATCCGTATTCTCACGGATAAAAACGTAAGAAAATGTATAAAAATGGATGAAAACGCATAAAAGCATATAAAAACAGATAAAAACCCATGAAAACTTTAAAAAAAAAGCGTACAAAAACGGATGAAAATGTATAAAAACAGACAAAAACGTAAGAAAACGGACAAAAAGCGTATAAAACAGACGAAAACATAAAAAAAAGGGTATAAAAACGGATGAAAAAGGTTGAAAGCATATGAAAACTGATAAAAACCTATGAAAACGTTAAAAAATGGATGAAAACGTATAAAAACAGATAAAAACGTAAGAGTAACGGATAAAAACATAAAAAAATGGATAAAAACATATCAAAACGTAAAAAAAAAAATAAAGACGGAGGAAAAATGGATTAAAACGTAAGAAAACATATAATAATGGATGAAAATGTAAAAAATACGTATAAAAACGAACGAAAATGGATAAAAACGTAAGAAAACGTATAAAAAATGATGAAAACGTATAAAAACGGATGAAAATGGATAAAAACGTATAAAAACAAAACTAAAGTTGAAAAACTTTAAATTATAAACGGCCGTTATTATAAAGAATAAATGATGCAACAATCGTTAACCAATATGGCTAACGTGCAAATTATAACGGAATGCACTTAACACTCGTTAGAAAAAGGACCACGAGTGTTATTCTTTGGAGGCGATAGGGACGACATATGCAACTTTTAAGTTTGAGAGACGATAGATGAAATTTTTGACAAACCACAGGGACCATTTATGTAATTTACTCTTATTATTATTAGGGATTTGCTATACAACTACTACTACTATTATTATTAGAGATTTGTATACAATGCCCATTGGACAATGATTAAGCAATAGTTAAGATAAATATAAAATGAAATTTGGATTTTATTACATTTAAAATCGCATATATTTAAGGTAATTTGTATATTTATTTATTCTACATTAACTACTTTAAATATATAAAGAATATGTTATTTAATGTCAGTTAACCATTGCGAGTGGGCATTGTATAGCAAATCCATATTATTATTATTATTATTATTATTATTATTATTATTATTATTATTATTATTATTACTATTACTATTATTATTATTATTACTATTACTATTACTATTACTATTACTATTAGTAACAATAATAGTAATAGTAATAATAATAACAAATTATTATTATTATTATTTTATTTTATTTTATTTTATTTATTTATTATTATTTTTTTTTTTATGAAAACATCACTTCATTAGAAAAGCATAGGATTTACAAGAAATTAGAGGGGAGCCGAGATACTAACTGGGCTCCTACTCCTCTAGCTATTGCAAAGCTAATACTACTAATAATATAAGCAGCGGCTTGCGATCCGATGTCTTGAGTTAGTGAGAACTTCCGGATCCATTTTAGTAAGGTCACTGCATCCTTCCCAAGTTCCCCAAAGGAAGAGAATGAGAAGGGAAGAAACCCATATCCAATATCGGCACACTTGGTCTCATACTTGACGCGCTTGCGTTGTGCTGCTTCAACCACCACTCGTCCTGGCACAAAATCGACCATACCAGATTGCGTCAAAGGAGACGACCCTGTCAAATCGACACAAACATCATGCCCACCATCCCAAGAATAGAGCAATACATCAGCTGGGCGTAAGCTTTTGTCCGTTTCTCCACAAAGGCCAATGTCAACCTCCTTGCGAGCCGAGATCCCAGACCGAGAGCAAATATCAGCAAGAGTGTCGCGAACCACGTTGTGCCGGTGCTTAATACCAATGATACCAGCACATGACACTGCATGATCCCCGTATATGTCCCCCGCAAATAACCTGGAACAAGCAGAGCACGGCATCTGGACCGAGAACAGGGGGACACCTAGGCGGTAGCATAAGACACACCGGTAAGTTCTAGCGTTCATAGTCTGCCCCAACCCAGATATCGGGGCCACCCTAAGCCAATCGGAGGTGTAGTCTTCCCGTTGCGATCTCCAAAGCGCCATCTGTCGAGCGGATAGACCAAAAGTGGATTCAACCGTTTTAGTAACACGTGTGAAATATATATCTGTCAATTTCTTCATAAATTTGGGGGCAGCGATCTCATTAAAAGGTCGAACTCTATTTTCGCGTTAAAAGTACACAGAGCGTCATTAAAGGAAGATCCATGATTTACTATGCCAGACTGTTGGAGGAGCTTATCCTGTAAGTTAGCAGATTGGAGTCTAGACGCAAGGAAAGCATAATTCAAGACATCACCTGCAGAATATATACCAAGCCCCGCAAACTGAAACGGAAGCGTGGCCAATCTCCATTGCCAATCCCCAAACCAAGGTCCAGAAGCAGTGACAATACGTTCCATAGAGGAACGAAGCGCCACATCAAATGAAGTTTGGGCACCCTTAAAGACCCGGGGAGAACATGTTCGAATAGAGAAGTATAACTTTGAAATACCGGCACAAGCACGGAGAAGGAGCAACTCACATTGAGAATCATTAAGCCTAGCAACGGCATCCATAAGCTCGATGGTTTTAGAAACCCTTTTCATAGCAAGCCCACTACTAAACTCAAAGTCCACACTAGCCGGACCACCCAATAATTTAACACCGTGTAAAGGGCGGGCAATATTAGGCGGGAAGACACCCGCGAGCCTGCTTCTGGGGTCATTGGTTGGCCAAAAAACCTCCATTTTATCCACATTAAGGTGCAAGCCACAACTAGGCCCATCTGACATAATAAAATCTAAGACCTTCCCCACAACCAGAGTATCACCAATAATAGTGCCATCGTCCAGATACCACGCTTGGAGGGCAAGATTAAAGGAGTCTCTAATTTTGCGTACCAGGGGGTGTAACACTAGGGTAAAAAGTAGAGGTCCGAGTAGGTCTCCTTGTTGCACCCCTTGGTGCGACCACAAGATGTGTTCCCCATAATAAAATCTAGCTGGGCTGGAGTAGCAGAATTCCACCCAGCGTGAAATAGCAGGGCAACGAAGGCGAACCTCCTGTAACATAACCTCCCGATCCACCAAATTAAAGGCGTTTTTGAAATCCACCAGCAACTTTGAAAGACCCACCTTATCCCCACAGTCTTCAAGGAACCGATTCACAGCGTGAAGAATAGCCTCCCCTCCTCCAGACACCCCAACGCCGTACTGTAGATCGTTCAAATAACCATCTAAAGAATGACCAATCAAGGAAGCACCAATCTTGGATACTAAGCGCCTCCAGATGATCCCCACAGCGATGGGACAGATACCACCTCCTGGCTTGATCAGCGGTGTGAGGGGAGCACTAGCAATGTATTCACCTAACGCCCTAGGGCATTGGCCACCGAGAAACAGATTCACTACTTGGGAGATAGAGGCAATTAACTCATCCGAAACAGCCACAGCAGCACCACTCAAACAGTCCAAAAGGTGTTGGGCACACAAACCATCTCGACCGCAAGAGGTACCACGGGGGAAACTCTTAATCATATCAAGAACCACATCAGGAGATGCAATGAGGTTATGATGATCAATCGGTATATCCGGCCGAGCAGGAGCAGACTTGAAGGGATGTTTAGCTTTTAAGTCCTCGAGAGTGGTATCATTATAAGGAGCAACACCTGAAGAGGAACGAACTCTGACAGCCGCAGAATAATGACCATCACAAATCTTCCTCTTACATTGCTTGACATTACGCTCACCCAGATCCAAGGCACCCATGTTACTCCTCGGGCAAAAGGTTTTAAGGAGACAGATAGGCAGGACTAACAAGCTAACCCAACAAGAAATGTCCTCAGGTGTGCAGATCACCTTATCGAGGGCTCCTTTCAATACGCGAGAGAATACCAACCGACACTTAGGAGGGATGGATTTGACCGTGTGCAACCCTTTAGAGAGCAAGGTGTCAAGTAAGTGTAGATCGAAACCATCATGCTCCGCCAAAACCGAATCCTCACCACGAGCAATTTGAACCGAAGAAGGGACTTGTGGTTTGGCAAGATCAAACAACACAAACCTAACGACACCATCGCCACAATCAGGGGGTGGCAGAAAATCAGGTCCATGCCGACATTTCGACCGAAGAGTATGCGTCTTAAAACAATTTCCACATAACCAAAGTCCCATATGTTTCAACGTGACCTCAACCGCCTCAAAAACGGCAAGGTTAGTAGCTAAGGAAAGTTTTGTGGTGGCCAATGCATCCTCACTGAAATGACGATCCCAAAGATGAGTGATCAACAAGGTTTTGGTGAGTCCATTTCCATTACCATCCTGACAACCACTTAAACCCGCGAAAGGACAATGAAATCGTATGATTGCCATAGAAAAGGTTATCCCCCCCCCTTTTTTTTTTGCCCCCAAAACGAAGTCAAAACGCAGTGTGCCTCAAACCGCAACCAAATGAGTCAAACCGCAAAGCCCCAAAAACAAAACGCAAGGCCCCACTTCACTTGTTTGAATCAAAATGCAAACCACAGCCAAATGAGACAAATCGCAAAGCCAAAAACAAAACACAAAGCCCCACTTCACTTGTTTAAAAGTGGGGTCCACAAAGCAAACAACACGCAAAGCCTTATCAACTCTGAAAAGCAACCGGACGTGGGGCCTCTGAAGCAAATCGCAACCTTGTTTAACCCCAAAGTCAACACAGCAAATCGCAAGTTAAGGGTGGGGCCCACTGATCAAAACGCAACCCGGATTTACCCACTATTATTATTATTATTATTATTATTATTATTATTATTATTATTATTATTATTATTATTATTATTATTATTATTATTATTATTATTATTATTATTATTATTATTATTATTATTATTACGAGAACGGCAACTATCCGCCGCGTTGCGGGCGTGCCTGTTTTTTGGCGGAGGCGATTTTGCACAAATAAAGTAGAATATTTAGGCGCTATATGGATATAAGAATTCATTTTTGTAGGACTAAGCTTTTAAGTTGTAGTGTTGGCGCGTATGCATACCGACCAGTTAGGACCTCTTCTTGGCACATTCTACTTGTAATGTATCAAAAAGTTACATTTAGGTACACAGATTTCTAAATCAAAAATCTCATATTGTCCATTACTTGGAAGCATGTCAATTATAAAAGCTATACCTCCACATACACTTAGGGAGGTATTGTCTCCTTAAATCAGATAAACATACATAAGAGTTTGGTTTTCAATAATAGTACAATTTAGAGAAGTCATTTTAGTTCATGGGTTTTTATCAGTGTCTTTGCTTTCCTTTTCTTTTGTTGTCTTGAACTTCATCTTCACCAGTACTTATCATACACATAGAAACTTATATAAATGTATATAAACTAACCTGTAGCAAAGATAATTATTTCAATATTTAATTAGATGCGGCAATTCTGAATCAAGGACCTGTTGTAATTTTTTTTTATTTGATAAAAGATGACTTCAATTGACCCGTTTATAAGTTAATTTGTTACGATGGCGACCTCGAGAAAGGCGACGATCGCCGCGTTGCAGGCGCGGCTGTTTTTCGGCTGAGGTTTAAAACGGCTCAAAAGTAATGAAAAAAAAAGGTTACTGGTTTTAGAACCAAAAGAAGTTTGTGTTTTCCTCATACTCACAGTCAAATACAAATGAAATTGAAAACTGCAAAGATGACATATGCATCTTTCCTCTTGAGCAAGTGCTTCTATCCTCTATGCGGGATGCTTTGCATAGACCGTTTGTTTAATAAAGGGTGTGGTACATTGTGTGAATTAACAGTAAAAAGTGACCTCTAAACAAACTGAGACCATGAGGTCATTTACCTGGTGACATAATCAGTTTCAAATAACCAATCCCATACACCCTTTAAACTTGGAATGCAATCTGTAGTATATAAGTCTGAAAATTAGAGGATTCCACACTAAAGGATAAACAACATAATGGTAAAACAAATATTATATCATATTATGAATCAACAGTAACTGTAAATATGGGAGCATTCATTTTTCATGATTACATCAATCCAAAATGGTATATTGAATTTAAGAAAGTTTCATACAAAAGGCCAAAAGGTATGCCAAATATATTTCAGATAAACTGAAACAAAGATACACAATATATAGTTTCAAGTTTCTTCATAATGATGTACCTGTAGCATCACATGCTTCATTTTCGTCGCACAAAATGGAAATCAACAAATACTTTGATCCACCAAACAAAATCCCAGAAATATCTGAAAATAACCAACAGTTTCACCAAATTAACGACAAAACTGTGACCAGCAATCATCTACTTGTATATCAGCGGTATGAATGTGTTTGTTGTTATCTGTTGTATATCAGCTGCAATGCAACGAAAATAGTGAGAATCAATGCTGTTGAAAACACGTGTAAGAGTGAAGAGTCAAGCAAATATGAGTGAAGAGTCAAGCAAATGTGTACACAGATGTTGATATCAGGTCCTGGTGAATATTATCCGGAAAAGGTGGTTGACAGCTGGTGAATACCATCTATAATCAGACACATATTACATAGTATCCACATGCCTACGCAATATGTGTAATGATGCACATACCAGTGAGGGGATAACTTTGCCTCCAGTGGACGGGTCTAGAAAGGATGTGAGATTAACCATGTCCTCTAGATGTAACTGAATTCCAGCCTCCTCTTCAACCTCACGTATTGCTGTACCAGCAACATTGCCCATATTATTATCCAACATCAAACAAAAAAAGTAGTCAATATTATAGAAATTGGCCAACGCTCATTTTTTAGGCAATGAAAGGAAGGCCACATCAACTAAAAGGTAGGTTAAAATTAGAGATACCTCGTGTACTGTAGCTACTGCTTCAGCCACATCTTGTGAAACGCAGCTTATTTCTGCAAAAATGTGATGGTTATGCATGAATAAAGTACGAAGGTTGTTGACTTTGCAAATGTTACGTATAAGACACGTGCGAATTGCTTGAACTCCTTGAAAAAGTGATAACCGTTAACAGTTTTCTTACGCTATTAGCACATAGGTATGACAAATCTCGCAAAACTTCAAACAGTTCACCTTACCCTAAGCTCATACAAATTCAACAACCTTTTTACTCAATCATCACACAACCTACATATTTCACCTCATTCCAACACACCAATTTACCACAAATTCCAACCGCCTCACACAAAAAAATTAATTCACAACAATGATCTGACACCGAATTCTCCCAAATTTAAACAATTCACCTCTTTTCAACACCGAATTTACGACAAACCCAAAAACTTTAACGGTAACATAATCTACACAGATTTAGAAAAATTAACAAAACAAAACCAAAATAAACAACTTATAAAACATAAGCAGGTGTTTGTATACGGTATTTCTTTTGGCTTATCCGATGGTATAATCAAACTATTAAGTTAATGAAATCAGAAATTTAATTAACTAAATCACAAAAAAAAATTAATTAATTAAATCAGAAAAGATACCTGTGGACTGTGGCGGTGTCGCAACATGTCTGATGCACCCATACTTGGAAGCTGCAACGTACTATCAGGTAGTAGTGCACTACAATGTGAAATGATTCTAGCCATCCCAGTCTGCTCTTATCCTGACCACTGGAGTCCTGCAAATTTGACACCATTTATAGAGCTTCAGTTTTGACCCATTTCATAATAAAAAAATCAGTTTTGGGCCATAAAAACAATCGATGGAAAATTTCAGATGAAATCCATAACAGTGGATTGAAGCCTAATTCGTAAATCTTTGAGTAATATAAATCATTTTGATTCTTAGTCACAACCTTTGTCAAATAAAGTTATCCAAACACTCCCTAAGTTACCCGACATGCCAAAGACAATTCTTATGACAGATGTATATTTTTAAAGATATAATGCAGAGAAGAAAAACAATGACTGACATGCCCGACACAATCCTTTGACAGATGTAAAAATGAGCACAACTTTAAGGTCCATCAAAATGAATTTCTTATTTCGGTTGACTGTAATCAATACCTCGGCTGGAGCATCGGAAAAGATCACTGGGTTGTGCGTTAATAGTGATACCATCTGATATGTTAGGAGATGCACGTACGTTCAAAATGCACAAACAAAGTCATCTTTCGCTGATAAGCTGGACTGCTAGTTTGCAACTACAAAACCTTGACAAAATCAAACAAAAACACACATAAAGCTAACTATGATAAAAATACTAATACTAACTATTTTACACAGATTTCACTAAATTAGCATAAAGGCCAATACTTGATTTATTCAAACTGTAGTAAAGTGGTTTCTTACGTACCACATTTGTATTCTTTGCGGCTTCATCAAATAACTGTACAACGGCATAATGGAACTTTGACAAAAGCGTGTCAGCAGTTTTTTTCTCTTGAGCCTTCATTGTAGTAACTATCTGTATATTTTTGTATCTTATGTTAAAAAAACACATGAATGAGCTATATGTTTTTTTGAAATAGATAAAAGATCGGAGGTTAAACACTGACCTGCGCCTCAGCCAAGCAAATGAAGCTTATAACCAAAGCAACAGATGGAGCTGCTTCTAGCGCGATGGTCGCCGCGTTGCAGGCGTGCCTGTTAATTCCGTCAAATGTTTTTTCAGTGGTTGCACGGCTGTTTATTCCGTCAAATGTTTTTTTTGCTGTCTTTGAGCACAACCTGCTAACGAAGGAGCCGAAGCACCTGTGGCATCTTGAAGGAGCCGAAGCACCGGTGGCAGAGACACGTGATACACCTATCATAATAGTGCCAAAACATAAGTTTGTGCCACAAAGCAATGGCGCCATATGTAGCAGCCATGGATACTCAGCCTACTTACATTCATAAGCACAACCCGCATTGATATATGCCACTGCCTTGGACGCGAGATTTATAAACCCACACAATAGATATGGTCCATGTTTCCAGCGCAATCTTTCCGACCGTGATCTGTAAAGAAACAAAAAGTTACCATATATAAAATATTGACCTCCATAACTCGAATCATCTTTCAAGACAAAATTAAGAAAAAAAAAGCAATAAAATACCATACAAATCTGTACATATATCTCGGCCTTCCTGTACCTTGTGTCAGCCCATGTTGTTGCCTCTGCCGCCTCCTTGTCGGGATGGGAGCGTTTGGGTAAGGTACACTGTTTGCTTCCGGCATTCCTGCGTCAACATTTTTGCAAACCTTTAAGGAATGGTGTAATAATAAAGGCAGAGATGGGAAGTGGCTGTTGCATCAACCTGTAAGACCTGCAAGCTGCAATACTCTCAGAAAGGCATTGGCACCAAGGCTGGATAAAGGTTCACTATTTTGGCTGTGCACGTCCGCTGATGTCCCGGGTTGAGGTTGACATGTTTGTGCACCTGTGTCCCCACCAACTCTTTTATCATGGGACTACAAATGGAAACATATCCAAGTGTTTTGTGACTGCAGCCGTCGAAAGCAAACGTACCTGACATGAAACCTTCAGGAAATGGACTTGCGTGCACTGTCCCGCCACCAAAGTCCCATACAACCGGTCCTCGCCGGGCAACCGTTCCTACAAAAGAAAAAGAAATAGTGTCAACAACACGTTAGCATTAAAAGTGACTGAATTATGACAAAACAAAAATTACGGAACGTGTAAATAATTGAGCTGTCTTGTACAGATCTCACCACTCCCTTTTCTTTATCTCCCGCCCTATGACAACTACTTGAGTTAATATACATACTCGCTGTTTCACCGTGCCCACTGATCTTTTTTGTTTTCAAATCCTGCAAGCAAAAGAAAAAGCATAGGAAGGTAATCAGATGTTTCAATTTATAAATGCTATGATCATTCATCTAGAAAAATAAATGCAGCTCGCACACGCTAATTGGATAAACCACATAAAATAGTTACAAACGCGAAGTTGCAAAGACTATTCATCGAGGATTGCAACTGATATGTATTTATATGAATAGTCTCCGGGAAACTTCACCTCCTAGTGCGGCATTCAGCATTTTGCAACTAATTCTCCGGGAAACTCGAAGTTGCAACTTAAAATTTGAGTCTGCTTATTTTAGATTCCTAATTAATTTGTGTTTTCCGTATATGAGGATTCCACAAAAATAAGACACGGCTTTTGAAAATTTCAGTAATGAGAACTATTTATTCACTTAAAGAGACAGATTATGGAACGGGTAAAAAAGGGCTGGTTCAGAAGTAAGACGTGTTTGATAGCATAATTTAGTAAGTTGGAATGTTGTATGAAGTAAGAATACACTTCGGGTCACTTTTGACCCATTTGACACCTATTAAACTAATTTGACCCAATCACACGTTAATAAGGAAATGGGTCGAAATTGCAACCTTGACCAGATTATGTTAAAGCTGTGAAGAGTGTTACAAACCTGCATTCCTTCAACACCACTAATACCAACACCGATATCGGCTTCCTAAATCATTCGAACATCATTTGCACCATCTCCAATTGCTAAGGTCGTTTTCCCAGTGCCTTCTTTCACCAATCTTGTAACCTAATTAACCATTCACATGTTAGTTATAATCAAACAACTACATATTTAGTCAGCCACAAAACAGATCTTACCAATGCCTTTTGCTTAGGAGCAACTTGTAGACTCTGCGAGTGTATGGTCATTGCAGTAACGCAAGGAGATACCCTGCTGTTGTTGTTGATACCCTGCAAAAGTACACAAACCACATGATTAAAAATGGAAAAGTTAAACAATCTGACTTTAGAATTTTTTAAAAAATGATACTTTCATGTACATAAAACCTCATAGCCAACATGTATCTGCAATTCTTATAATACAGAAAACCTCACAGGCTACATTTTAAATTTAAACAAAACATCAACAACCAAATATCGACACAATACAACAGATGGTTAAGTTTTCAAATAAACTTACGAAAGCAGATTTTTTGTTATCCGGGTGTGCTTTCTTGAACTCCTTCGTAAAATCATCCCTGGGCCACAACAATTTATTCCAATTAAATACATTAAATTAAAACGCACTATAACCCCGTATAAAATTTATGCTTACATAAATAGAAAGAAGGCGGTAGGTGGCCTTTTCATCTTGCTTGTATGTCTATCCTTTGTAGATTTCTTCACATATGCTTCTTTCGCTTTCACCGAATTCTTTCTACACAATAACCATAATCCAATAAATTTCATAAACAGACCATTTAAAAAACGAAATAAAATTAGTAATTTAATTTTTCTTGAATTGGTACTTCTGAAACTCATAATCAAGTATGAAATAGAACCCTTACAATGAAATTATACTACCAATCAAACGATCAGCAAACTTACATATGTACAATCTTAAACATGACGGATCTATGGTCCAGACAGATTAAGAAGTTGAGACTTGCAAATAATATACATATCCAGTTGGTTAGTAAAACCGACTGAACATAACAACAAACCAAATTACAAAGTTAAGAATCAAGGAAACAAACAACAAATTTGCATACCTTTTTTATTCTTCTTGCAACACAACAACATCCCTTTTTCGCGAGTCACCCAGCTCCACCAATCTCCCACCATCACTTGCCAAATTAAACCCTAACCCTAAACTATCAAATTAACTGTCAAGGTTCAACCTTTACACAAAACCAATGATGGATTTTCTTTATAACAAAAAATTAAACCAAAATTCTAAACATACCAAGCACAACTTCAATAAGAAATCGGGATTAGAAGTCTGCACCATGGTTGCTGTATATGAAAAACCCCAAACAATCAAAACCCTAACTCTTCCACAACTGTTGCACTATAGTATGCTGTTATCGATAACTAAATAACACTCCAGAAGATTGAAGATGTGTGTGAGACACGACACTGTTTTGGATCTAGGGTTTTATTATGAATGTTCTGGAATTATGTGGTAAAGTTTATCATATATTATGTATATGTATAAAAAAAGCGCATCAAATACCGGACGGGGCAAAAAATTGGCCTAGGATTGTAGCAAAATGGGCCGAGGGTTGGGGCTAAATTTTGGCGGGAAAAAAAGGTGCTAAACGGCACCGTTTCTTTTCGGGTTTAATATATATTATAATTATTATTATTTTTATTTTTATTTTTTTTATTATAAACATCACTTTATTAAAAAAACATATAGGATTTACAAGAAGTTAGTAGGGAGCCGAGATACTAATTGGGCTCCCACTCCTCTAGCTATAGAAAAGCTAATCCTACTAAAAATGTGAGCAGCCGCACATGCTCCAATGTCTTGAGTCATCGAGAACTTTCGAATAAGCTTCAATAAAGTCACATCATCCTTTTCAAGTTTCCCAAAAGAAGAGAAAGAGAAAGGGAGAAAACCATATCCCATATCTGCGCACTTAGTCTCATACTTGGCCCGTTTACGTTGTGCCGCCTCAATCACCGCACGACCCGGCACGAAATCAACCATACCAGTTTGCGTCAAGGGCGATGATCCAGTCAAATCAACACAAACATCCCGTCCTTCATCCCAAGAGTAAAGTAACACATCAGCAGGCCGTAGAGATTTGTCCCTTTCACCACAGAGTCCAATGTCAACCTCTTTACGAACCGAAACCCCAGATCGAGAACATATGTCAACAAGAACATCACGAACCAAGTTATGCAGATGTTTAATACCAATAATACCAGCACAAGATACAGCATGGTCCCTATAAATATCACCAGCAAAGACCCTAGAACAGGCTGAGTACGGCATCTGAACAGAAAATAAGGGGACACCAAGCCGATAACATAACACGGAACGATAGGTCCTGGCGTTTATAGTCTGTCCCAATCCAGATATCGGAACTACCCTAAGCCAGTCTGAAGTGAAGTCCTCCATTTGCGATTTCCATAACACCATCTGTCGAGTAGATAAAGAAAATGTAGATTTGGCGGTTCGAGTAATGCGTGCGAAATACATATCTGTCAGTTTCTTCATGAGTTTGGGGGCAGCGATCTCACACAGATTACTCAAAAGGTCAATCTCCATTTTCACATTAAAAGCACATAAGGCATCATCAAAGGAAGACCCGGGGGTTACGATACCAGAATGTCGAAGCAACATAGTCTGCAGGCTAACGGATTGAAGTCTAGATGCAAGAAATGTATAGTTCAAGACATCACCTGCAGAATATACACCAAGCCCCCCGAACGCAAAGGGTAATGTAGCAAGTCTCCATTGCCACTCACCAAAACTAGGCCCAGAAGCAGTAACAATATGCTCTAGAGTAGAGCGAAGAGCACCATCAAAAGAAATCTAGGAGCGTTTATAGACCCGAGGAGAGCAAGTACGCATAGCAAAATATAATTTGGAAATACCAGCACAAGCCCGAAGGAGTAATAACTCACACTGGGGATCATTAATCTTAGCAGTACCATCCATAAGCTCAATGGTTTTTGCAACTCATTTCATAACAAGCTCACTACTAAAATCAAAGTCCACACTAACGGGTCCACCCAGTAATTTAACACCATGTAAAGGTCGGGCAATATTAGGTGGGAAAACACCCACAAGCCTGCTTCTAGGATCTTCCTTAGGCCAAAAAACCTCAGTTTTATCAACATTGAGGTGCAAACCACATCGAGGTCCATCAACCATGATAAGCTCTAAAACCTCCCCCACAACCAAAGTATCCCCAATAATAGTGCCATCATCCAGGTACCAAGCATGAAGAGAAAGGCTAAAAGAGTCTCTAATCTTACATACCAAAGGATGTAACACTAAAGAAAAAAGAAAAGGCCCAAGTGGATCACCTTGTTGTACGCCTTGATGTGACCATAATGTGTGCTCCCCATAATATAATCTAGCTAGGCTAGAGTAACAAAATTCCACCCATCGTGAAATAGCAGGACAATGAAGACGAACCTCATGAAGCATAACCTCACGATCCACCAAGTTGAAGGTGTTTTTGAAATCGACCAACAACATCGAAAGACCCATATCATCTCTACGCTCTTCAATCACCCGATTCACGGCATGAAGAATAGCCTCTCCCCCTCCAGATACTCCAACACCAAACTGTAGATCATTTAGATAATCGTCCAAAGAATGGCCAATCATAGCGGCACCAACTTTGGAAACTAAGCGTCTCCAAATGGTCCCCACAGCAATAGGGCGAATACCACCACCCGGCTTGACCAACGGCGTGAGAGGAGCACTAGCAATATACTCACCCAACGCCCTGGGGCATTTACCATCAAGAAAAAGGTTCACCACTTGGGTGATAGAAGCGATCAAATCATCAGAAATAGCCACAGCAGCACCACTAATACAATCCAAAAGGTGTTGGGCGCGCAAACCATCCCGACCACAAGAAGTACCCCGAGGGAAACTTCTAATCATATCAAGAACCACAGTAGAAGATGCAGTGAGGGGATGATGGTCAAAAGGTAAGAGAGGCATAGAAGGAGCTGCTTTGAAACTAGGATTTACAAGAAGTTAGTGGGAAGCCGATATACTAACTAGGCTCCCACTCCTCTAGCTATAGAAAAGCTAATCCTACTATAAAGATATGAGCAACCACACGTGCTCCAATGTCTTGGGTCATCGAGAACTTTTGGATTCATTTTATTAAGGTCACTGCATCCTTCTCGAGTTCCCCAAAAGAAGAGAAAGAGAAGCTGAGGAACCCATATCCAATATTCGCGTACTTAGCCTCATACTTGACGCGCTTACGTTGTGCAGCCTCAATCACCGCACGACCCGGCACAAAATCAACCATACCAGTTTGCGTCAAGGGTGATGACCCAGTCAAATCAACACATACATCAAGCCCTCCGTCCCATGAGTAGAGCAACATATCAGCTGGACGTAAGGGTTTGTCCCTTTCCCCACAAAGCCCAATATCAACCTCTTTACGAGCCGAAATCCCCGATCAAGAACATATGTCAACAAGAACATCACGTACCACGTTATGTCGATGTTTAATACCAATAAGACCAGCGTAAGATACAGCATGGTCCCCATAAATATCCCAGTAAAGACCCTGGAACAAGCTGAGCATGGCATCTGAACAGAGAATAGGCGAACACCTAACCGATAACACAACACGCACCGGTAGGTCCTACCATTTATAGTCTGCCCCAACCCAGATATCAGAGCCACCCTAAGCCAGTCCGAAGTGTAGTCCTCCATTTGCGATTTCCATAAGGCCACTTGTCGAGTAGATAAAGAAAATGTAGATTCGGCTGTTTGGTTAATACGTGTGAAATATATATATGCCAGTTTCTTGGGGGCAACGATCTCACATGGATTACTCAAAAGGTCAATCTCCATTTTCACATTAAAAGCACACAAGGCATCATCAAAGGAAGGCCCAGAAGTTACGATACCAGAATGTCGAAGCAACTTAGTCTACAAGCTAGCAGATTGAAGTCTAGACGCTAGAAATGCATAGTTCAAGACGTCACCTGAAGAGTAAACACCAATCCCTCCGAATGCAAAGGGTAAGGTAGCAAGCCTCCATTGCTAATTGCCAAAAATAGTTCCAAAAGCATTGACAATACGCTCTGAAGTAGAACGAAGAACCACATCAAATGAAATTTGAGCACGCTCAAAGACCCGGGGATAGCAAGTGCGCATAGTAAAATATAATTTGGAAATACCGGCACAAGCACGAAGGAGCAACAACTCACACTGAAGATCATTAATCTTAGAAACAGCACCCATAACCTCAATGGTTTTGGCAACCCTTTTCATAACAACCTCACTACTAAAATCAAAGTCTACACTAGCGGGTCCACCCAGTAATTTAACACCGTGTAAAGGTCGGGAAATATTAGGTAGGAAAACACCCACAAGCCTGCTTCTGGGATCTTCCTTAGGCCAAAAAACTTCAGTTTTATCAACATTAAGTGCAAACCACAACGAGGTCCATCCTCCATGATAAGCTCTAAAACCTTCCCCATAACCAAAGTATCTCCAATAATAGTGCCATCATCCAATTACCAAGCTTGAAGGGAAAGGCTAAAGGAGTCTCTAATCCTGCATACCAAAGGATGTAACACTAGAGAAAAAAGCAAAGGTCCAAGTGGATCACCTTGTTGCACACCTTGATGTGACCATAAAGTATGTTCCCCATAATATAATCTAGCTAGCCTGGAGTAACAAAATTCCACCCAACGTGAAATAGCAGGACAACGAAGGCGAACCTCATGTAGCATAACCTCATGATCCACCAAGTTGAAGGCGTTTTTGAAATCCACCAACAACATCGAAAGACCTACATCATCTCTACGATCTTCAATCAACCGATTCACGGCATGAAGAATAGCCTCTCCTCCACCAGATACCTCAACACCAAACTGTAGATCATTTAAATAACCATCCAAAGAATGGCCAATCATAGTAGCACTAACCTTGGAAACTAAATGCCTCCAAATGGTCCCCACAACAATAGGACGAATACCACCTCCCGGTTTGACCAGCGGTGTAAGAGGAGCACTAGCAATATACTCACCCAACACCCAAGGGCATTTACCATCTAGAAAAAGATTCACCACTTGGGTGATAGAAGCGACTAACTCATCAGAAATAGCCACTAGAGCACCACTTAAACAATCCAAAAGGTGTTAGGCACGCAAACCATCCTGGACACAAGAAGTACCATGAGGGAAACTTTTAATCATATCAAGAATCACAGCAGGAGATGCAACGAGGTGATGATGATCAAAAGGTAAATGCGGCAAAGAAGGAGCAGGTTTGAAGGGGTGCTTAGCCATTAAGTCCTCAAGAGTAGCATCATTATAATTAGCAACACCAGAACAAGAAAGAACTCTAACAGCCGCAGTATAATGGCCATCACAAATCTTCCTCTTACACTACTTGACATTATGCTCACCCAAGTCCAAATTTTCCTCATCAATATTAGACGATGTTGGGGAGGGTTCGGCTAAAACCTCTCTCACAAGTTGCAAAGCACCACCAGGAATACCCCAAGATCGAATGGCATTAGTAATATACTCTTCCTGGCATTGGCGCTTAATGCAGACCTACACTCGAGATTGCTCATCGGGCAAAAGGTTGTAAGGAGACAAAGAGGTAAGACTAACAAACTAACCCAACCAGAAATGTCATCTAGTGTGTAGATCACCTTATCAAGAGCCCCTTTCAAAACCCTAGAAAACCCCAAGCGACATTTGGGAGGGATGGATTTGACAGTACGCAACCCTTTAGAAAGCAAAGTGTCGAGGAGAGGAAAATCAAAACCACCATACTCGTTCAAAACCAAATCTTCAACTTGGGCAAGTTGAACAGAAGAAAGAACTTGCGGTTTGGTGAGATCATACAACACGAACCTAACCACACTATCACCACAATCAGGAGGAGACACAATATTAGAACCATTGCCATGTCTTCACTTAGAACGAAAGGTATGCGTCTTAAAATTAACACCACATAACCAATGACCCATGCGTTTAAGTGTAACTTCAGCCGCCTCAAAAACAACAAGACTAGTAGCTAGAGAATGTTTAGTGATAGCTAGCGCATCCCCATTAAAATGATGATCCCGAAGATGAGTGATTAAAGAGGTTTTAGTAAGCCCGTTTCAACTACCATCATGGCAACCGCTAAGACCCACAAAAGGGCAATGAAACCGAACAATCGCCATAGAACAATCCAACAACACCCACAACCACAACCACAAACTAAACAACAAACACCACCAAAAAATAAACGTAGACCCAAGCACAATGAGAGTCACCTGTATCTTTAATTCCAACAATACCACAAGATGCCAAACAAACCACCAAAATGAAGAACCACAAACAGAACACCACCATCACAAAAGGAACAAGCGTTCATGCATGAAAAAGGCCAGCCAAACCCCAAATGAGCCAATATGTAACTTATATTAACCCAAACCAGAATCAAGCCACCAAATCAGTAAAGATCACGAACCCGTAAACTGTTTTTAGAGGAAGCAAGGTTCAAGAAAAACCACCCCGAAACAGCAAACGAAACCTAAAATCAGTGTTGAAGATTCAAACGACCCCCTACAACTGCTTTAAAGAAGCAAACCAATAGTAGTAATCCAAGACCCGAGTCGGGTTTCGAAACGAAAACCCTACAACAGCTTCGAATAAACAAATCACCCACGAAAGAAAACGAGACCTACTCGTTAAGAAGATGCAAAACGAATCCCCAGAACATTGTAGTTGAAGCAAACGGCAGCAGAAACCTACGCAACAGATCGGGTCTCAAAACGAAACCCTAAAAAACTAAACGAAGAAGATAATAAACGACGAAACGGAACCCTAAATAAAATATATGTACCCGGTGGAAAACGAAACACGATTCTACTGAGAATGTTGAGTGGAAGTGACGGATCATTGAGAAACGAGATCATGAAGATCATTCATGATCGTGAAGAAGTCCCAGTTGCCCACACAAACATTATTATTATTATTATTATTATTATTATTATTATTATTATTATTATTATTATTATTATTATTATTATTATTATTATTATTATTATTATTATTATTATTATTATTATTATTATTATTGTCATTATTATTATTGTCATCATCATCATCATCATCATTATTCATGTAATATTTATTCTTATTATTATTATAAATTTACATAAAGTTGGATGAAAGTCTAGACACAAGCTGTGCTCCAACACTTTTCTAAATACAAAAACTCACTTTATAAAATATAAATACACCACTCTTAACATTATTTGAGTGGCTAATAGAAATAGATTTAATACGTGAAAGTGTGTCCAAAGCCTCCGTATTGAATTCTCCGAACGTTGAAAAAAATATGAACTTGTATCCGTTGTCCTCACATTTGGATGCATACTTCCTCTTTTTCTTCTCCGCAACATTATGCAATGCTACCCCAGGAGCCCATGAATTCGCCCCCATACCAGCAAAGGAGATATTCTGGTCACATTCGAACATGCGTCTTTACCTTGGAACCAGTTAAATAGTAAAAAGTCTGCAGGTCGTAGCTCATTCCCATCCTCTGAGAGGAAACCCATTGGAGCCTCGTTACGCACCGTTATTATTATTATTGTTATTATTATTTAAATAGTAAAAAGTCTGCAGGTCGTAGCTCATTCCCATCCTCCGAGAGGAAACCCATTGGAGCCTCGTTACGCATCGTTATTATTATTATTATTATTATTATTATTATTATTATTATTATTATTATTATTATTATTATTATTATTATTATTATTATTATTATTATTATTATTATTATTATTATTATTATTATTAATCGTAGTATTATAAACTTCGTAAACGTACCCCTTATAAAAATCAAGCTTAAACACGTGTTACTAATTGCATGCTATATTCACTAAAATGTTAAAATATCTAACTAAATGATCGAAATAATAAAGTTAAAAACAAAATTTCATCGTACTTTAAACCAAATACATATAGTTAAGATATTATTATAATATATACTAAAGATGGAAATGTAACAAGCAAAACAGTAAAATCTTAGGTGGCCCGTTACATGTTAATTTGGCCTACTATTTGTCCATTTAATGTCATTATCTTCTAATAGGCCCAACAGTGGTTATGCGGATGGTTTGGAAATATTTGGTTAGATGAAACGAGATGGGGATTTCTCTGTTCATCCCTGTTTTTGCGTAATGACCGCTTAATCCAGATAATCATTGTACGACGGAACAAGAACCACACAGGTGTAAAATCACTTTGTACTATGGTGTGGGAAATCTGCATATGAAGCTTCTTGAAGGTACTTTCTCTTTCATTTGAGGCTTTATCAATCAAAACCATCCAAAAAATTAAACAAACCACATCCAGAGATGACAAAAAACTGTTGCTCATATGCGATTTTATTTATTTATTTATTATTTTTTTTTACTCGTTATGCTTCATTATGGTTTACTTTTTGTTAATTCATGATTTAATTGACATATTTCTTTTATTATTTATTTTTCTTTCAAACTAGGGTTTCATTAATTTCGGGGTTTCCTTGATTCGTTTTGCAGGTTCCTTCGATGATGATGTTTGCAACTAACCCTTTTGGATACTGACACAGACTCATAGTTCGTGATTGCAACACTCTAAATGTGCAAAGCAGAGTATCGCTAATGAATTATATGCCTTCTGGTATGAATACATCTGACAAATCTAAAGCAACCATTTTGTATTCCATTTGCATTTCGCCATTTGCAGTAATATGTTATTTGGGTTCTATCAATATAAAGAAGGGCTTTTATGTTTATCTTGCAGACAATCAAGCTGGATGATCAACAACATTTAGGAGAAGCTATTTGTACGTTGTCACAGGTATCGACTCTTTATGTGCTTGACTTTTCAATTACATCATAACTTATAAAGAAAAGTGTCATAAAAGACATTGGGTAATGGTCGATACGGTAGGGTTTCATAACTTATAAGTAAAAATATGCAATAACGTTGGTCTGAATAGGAATTTATCAGAAGTTATAACACAACAAAAATATCGTAACCTAATTAACCAGTGGATCTCATTTATGAGAATATTGTATGAGAAGTTAGTGTATAAAATATGATTACAAGAATTATATCTAAATTTAGTTGTAGTCTCTTTTTTATTCAATGATAGTGCTACTATTTTTTTAATTAATTTACATGTTTCAAACTATTTGCGTGAAGCATTTGCGTAATGGATTAAAATAGGTTAACAGGTGTTGGAGTATGCTCGTGTCATAGTAAATAATTATATGGCTAGACATATGTGAGCCTATGGGGTCACACACTTATACAAAGAGACACCATTTAATATATCGTATCTATCGTATTTACGTTATATTTAACCTTCGTAACTCGGGATCAATAACGGGCTACTAATAACTAAGCTAGTACTTAGTTTATTGGATTGGACAAACAAATGGGCAAGCCCATTTAGGGCCCTCATATGGCCGGCCATGGTGGGAAACAAGAGGGAAAAGAGCAAGGGGTTAAGTGTAACATTATTTCTTATAACCTCCCATTGATTTGGTCAATTAGTGTTATCAATTATAATAACAACTTACCAAATGTCTCTCCTTCTTCCTTTCCCCAAAAACCACGAAATTAAACACTCTTATATTAGGGTTTGTGGTTTTTGATCCCATCTAACCTTATTCTAGTGTAGTTCAAGGCTAGATCGCGTGTTATAAGGTCAAGACTAGCATCAAGTGGTGATTCGTGACGTGTAGTGTGTTTCACACATAAGGGAAGATCAACCTTATTGATCTTTTGTTTCTTACATCCAATCGTGGCGTTGGTGTTGGTGGTGAAACCCGAATCACGCTTCAAAGGTATATAATTATGATATTTATTATATTAATTAGTGATTGATCATATGGCTATATGGATCCGTTGATAGGTGATCTTCCGCTGCAATTACTTATTTATAATATGTTATTTATATCTATCATCACCTATAACAGGTCAATCTTAAATAATTACTGTTGGGCTTTCATCACCTTTGTTCTATTATCAATTATATCAACATTAAATTTATGTCCTTTTTTTTGTTTGTTGAAGATTTATTGAAGTTAATAGATCACGAAATTAAGCGTCCTTGCTGGAAACTTGATCATCAGATTGTGCATTCAGATCTTGCAGTCAGATTTTTTTTTGTAATATCTTCATGAACTTTCAGTTTCCGTTTTGATATACCCATTGTAGCTGCATGGTTTATTGTTTTATATTGTAACTGCGTTGTTTTGCTTGCAGATTCATAATTGCCCAACCGTTCTTCTTCTAAATCGCTATCTCCATATATACTTATATAGCAAGGTGAATAAAATGATGGACCACGGTATTTGTTGATGGATGGCTGATTTTAGCAAAGGTATTCCATTTCTTGCTTGCATCTACTCAGGTTTGTCTTTTTCATGAAATTCACGTTAAGCCAATTGTGCCACATCAAATAGATAGTAAAATTTTAACTCAGTTAAGAGTGGACTTTGTTGGTTACTAATTGGTATTCAGTAATTGTATTTAAATTCAAAAACGTTTATGTTTTTTGGAGAGGCAAATATGGGGGACGTTAGTCCTTATCTCACAACTCCAGGCTTAAGCGCCCAACAGTTTAGAATGCATGATATGAGTTCAGTTATGGCAAAGCCAGATGCTTTTTGTAACACCCCAACCCGACAAGGGTCGAAATGTCACATTATGGTGTCATACAAAGCATAATAACGCAAGCAAAAGTCTTATTAAATAAAGTACCGAGTCATATAATCCAAATGATTTCAAAAGGAAAATACATAATCCAACATGTCCAAAAGAAATGAAATATCCAAAATAAATGTTCTCCAAACTAAGTCCATAATGCTAGGGAACAAGGTAAGGTCAGTCCACTCAATAGCTCCTACTCTCAGCCCATCAAAGCCCATCATCCCTCTTATTACCTGCCGCATGGAAAAGAAACGCGGATGAGCCCAAAAAGCCCAGTGAACAGATATAACGAAACAAATAACTGAATCAAATGAATATATATCAACGGAATCAAAAGGATCTGCTGATCAAAGTATCATAAAATCAAAAGGAGCAACGTATAATGAACCATAAGGAAATCATAATAAGATCAAAGAAGTCAAACAGAGAATCATAATCATAATATCAGCAGAAATGCCCACGAGCTCAGAAAGCATGCCACATGCTTAGTCACATAATCCTGTCATAGCATAAGTGTACAAAGAGGGGAGACCTCTCAAGTACTAGAAGTGAAATGGGGTGTATGGCACGCACTACCAATCATGAAGTCAAACCATATCCAAACAGACAAATACCTAGGATGCATCCATACGTTCCCTGCAAAACAGAATACATATGCAAGTATAAGACTATACATACATATAACAGAATGGCCATGTACGCAATAATCATATATATATATATATATATATATATATATATATATATATATATATATATATATATATAATATATATATATATATATATATATATATATCATAGTAGAAGGGAACGCCGTGGATCAATCACACCTCCACATAAAGTGTCATGCCATTGGTGACTCAATGACATTGCCATGGTACCTCCATGGCTAGTTCAGAAACAGCTCTGGCAACAGAACAGAACAAAGCAAAGTAGAGCAAATCAAAACTATCCATAATCAAAATAGAGCTACTATAGCATAATCAATCAGAGCATATCAACAGAAAAAAATCTCATATCAATGAGATA
This sequence comes from Artemisia tridentata subsp. tridentata, assembly GCA_021014915.2. Classification (NCBI taxonomy): domain Eukaryota; kingdom Viridiplantae; phylum Streptophyta; class Magnoliopsida; order Asterales; family Asteraceae; genus Artemisia; species Artemisia tridentata. Next base: position 240,267,212 of record CP139508.1, read on the forward strand.
ATATACATATCATCATAACAAAATGGATAGCAAACAGAATCATATCAAATGATAATATCAAACGGATCATATCAACGAATCATATCAAACGGAATCATATCAAAGCAACTGAATCAAGTCAAGGATCGAGAAGTCATGAGATCAGAACCCTTACTGAGAAAGGGTAGAATATATGTACCTTATAAAAAGCAAGCAAATGAGAAAAAGGATCACAAGACGATGAGTCACTCCTTCTTCGGGAAATCTACACAAGTTAATGATCATAAATTACTTATAAGCTCATTTTATAAGTTTAGTGCGTATAGTTATCCATATTAGGGTTTCTTTCTGTGTTTAGTAACCTTCCATATTTAATAAGTTTCCATAATTAGTAACTTTATAGTAAAATCCATTAAGTAGCCAAACTTAAGGGTTTACAAATGATAATAGGTTAACTTAAAGGTTTAATATGAAAAATATTATAGTTTAAGGCTTTATATGCCATTTTAGCAAACTATAGGGTTTGATGTGTCAATCACCAAAGTTTAGGGTTAAAAGTGTAAATTCAGGTCTAGGTTCATTTTTAGGGTCGACAAAAGAGCACAACCAAATTCATAGGAGTAGGCACCTATATACTAATTGCATACACATCATCATACCCACACACTTCACACTAACACATATATATATATATATATACGTAGCATGCACACCATTAACCACACGATCACATACACTTGGTTTATCTCATTTTAGGTTTCGTTAAATGGACAATTAATGCCATAACTTAGGGTTGGTTTCAGTTTGGTTCGACAAGGAAGGGAAGCAACCAGATTCAACCTCAAACATATACATACGATAACATACATACTTGGCGAGGCAATACAAGGACAAAAGGGCAGATGGCGAGGCAATATAAGAGGTGGTGCGAGGGGTTTAAACAAGGCAGCGAACAAGAACAAACCAAACGCCATTCGACCATGATTAGCAACATGTAAACTCCAGGTTTATAGACTCATATAACCCACGCAAAACAGCCCAGACAAACTAGTTTTAATGAGTCGAAACACAATGAAAATCTTCACATACAATCATAGTATTCTTGTTAACATTCAGCCTAGGGTTTCTAATATTGTGCGCCTCATAAATGACCATATATTAGGGCTTGTTTAGTGTTAAACTTAGGTCGACAAGGGCTGGAAATATGAAACCAGAACAGTCCATACACACGATGCAAAATAGTCCACCAATCGTGACACCAAAATATTAAAAAGGGGCGTATGTTTTTATGATTTCATGTGACATATTAGGCTAATCACAAATGCTTGTTCAGGTTGTGATATGGGTCGACATAGGCTAGAAACAAGACATCAAATAGGCCACAAAACCCAACACCAAACAGTCCACATAGGCGTATAGATTTTTATGTATTCATGCAGTTTTTATAGTGACATGTTAACAAGAAAAACAATACGTATTCAGGCATGATTCTCACGGGTTCTTAGCATGATAATAACTCTTGATTACACATGTATTTAGTCGAATGAGAAGAGAAAAAAAGGAGATCATTAGAACCTGTGTGTCGACTCAAAACAGAAAACGTATGGGAAGCAAAGACTAGGGCTCGTATACACCTAGAAAACTCCTATGCTTACACCTTCTTTGGCCACCGAAACCTTCTTCTTTTCTTCTTCTTTTGGGCAACAAAATTGATGTGTGTGTGTGTTCTTCTCTGGCTATTGGTTCGGTGTAAAGGAGATGGAGAAGGAAAATAATATACGGCATATATTATGTAGGGCAAAGCGTGTGCATGGATATGGAATGTCGTGTGTTTTTAAAAGGAAGTTAGGCAATAATCGTATCTTTATTTTGTGAGGATATTGAGCTTGTTCTTATCCGTATATCACACGACACAAGATAGGGAAAGCCTAGGGAATTCGTTTGGTTGTAGCTTAAGGATAGGATTTAGTTTAAGACTTTAGGTTATAATTTAATTAGTCTTAGGATTAATTATAATGTGTAATATTAATTATAATGTATAGTTTTAATGACATATTACTAATAATTAAAACTTAGGATAATTTCAAAATGGTGCAAAAATTATGGTTCAAATATTTTGGGTTTTACAACTCTTCCCCTCTAAAAAAAGAATTTCGTCCGAGAAATTGAAGCAAAAAAATCAAACTGAAACGTACCGAGTCACAGAAAGAAATGTGGATAACTAGCACGCATAGATTCCTCGGTCTCCCAAGAAGCCTCGCGTTCCAGATGGTTCTTCCAAAGAATCTTAACGAATGGGATAATCTTATTCCTCATGACTCGATCCTGACGTTCCAAAATAGCCTCAGGCTCCTCAACACAAGACAAATCTTCTCTAATTTGATCCAATAGGTAAGAAACAACATGGAGGGGATGATAGTTGTATCCCCTCAGAAGAGATACATGAAACACATTATGCACATGAAAAAGCTGTAGAGGCTGGGCTAAACGATACGAAACGTCACCAAGCCGGTCTAAGATTTCAAGCGGACCAATAAATCGTGGGCTTTGCTTCCCTTTCATACCAAAACGTTTAACACCACGAAACGGAGAAACCTTAAGGAAAACACGATCTCCAGGACTAAACTCTAAAGCACGTCGATGTCGAACAGCATAACTTTTCTGTCGAGATCTAGCTTCCTTGAGCTTTTCTTTAGCAATGGCGACTTTCTCATTAGTCACATCGATCAATTCGGGACCTTCGATAAGCCGTTCACCAACCTCATTCCAACATATAGGTTCCCTACACTTTCGCCCGTACAACAGTTCGAAAGGAGCCCCTTTAATACTAGCATGCCAACTATTGTTGTAGGCAAACTCAACCAAACACAAAATACTCATCCCAATGTCCCGTCCATTCAATAGCACAAGATCTCAACATATCTTCCAAAGTCTGAATAGTGCGTTCCGACTGCCCGTCGGTCTGAGGATGAAACGACGTACTAAACTTAAGTCGAGTACCCCAAGCCTTATGCAAACCCTTCCAGAAACGTGAGGTAAAATGCAGATCTCTGTCAGATATAATAGTTGTCGGTGTGCCATATAAACGAACAATCTCCTACTGAAAATTTTTGGCCAACTTACTAACCGAATAGTCCTTCCGAATGGGCAGAAAATGAGCGGATTTGGTTAAACGATCAACAACCACCCAGACAGCATCATGCTTCTGAAGAGTACGAGGTAAGCCTGTAACAAAATCCATAGAGATCTGATCCCACTTCCAAGTAGGAATATCTAAAGGCTGCAAAAGACCACTTGCACACTGATGTTTGATCTTAACCTGCTGATAGATCATACACTTAGCCACAAACATAACCACATCCTGCTTCATACCGTTCCACCAGAAATGCTGCTTCAAATCCCTATACATCTTAGTAGAACCTGGATGAATAGTAAAAGGAGAACTGTGTGCCTCGGATAACACAGCTTCTCGAATAGAAGGATCATTAGGAACACACAAACGATCACCATACCATACAATCCCATCATCGTCACACGAAACTCCATCTGCCTTCCTGCTTCCATATTCTGACTAATAGACCACAACTCACCATCGTCTTTCTGAGCTTCTTTAATTTGTAGCATAAGGTTAGACTCAACCTTCAAACTGGCCCAGTAACCATCATATCCACGAACACATAACTCCACCTCCATCAGTTCCAAGTCGTTGAGTATCCTAGGCTCAAATCTCAAGGCTAGCAATAATCCCCGACTTCCTACTAAGAGCATCTACCACTACGTTCGCCTTACCCGGGTGGTACTGAATGTTTGCATCGTAGTCTTTCAGAAATTCTAACCAACGGCGTTGTCTCATATTCAATTCCTTCTGTGTGAAGATATACTTTAGGCTTTTGTGATCAGTGAAGATATCGCAAGTCTCACCATATACGTAATGTCTCCATATCTTTAGTGCACAAACAATAGCTGCTAACTCCAAATCGTGCATTGGATAATTCTCCACGTATGGTTTCAACTGTCTAGATGCGTAGGCGATAACCTTACCATGCTGCATAAGAACACATCCTAGACCTTTCTTCGAAGCATCACTGTAAATCTGATAGCCACCAGTACCCAACGGAAGAGTAAGTATAGGTGCGAAGACTAGTCTCTTCTTCAACTCCTCGAACTTTTCTCCTTTTCCTCGTTCCACACAGACTTCTCACCTTTCCGCATCAGTTTTGTCAACGGCAAAGATAAACGTGAGAATCCCTCAACGAATCTCCGATAATAACCAGTAAGCCCCAAGAAGCTTCTGACTTCGGTCACATTCATCAGTCTTGGCCATTTGGTGATAGCCTCATCCTTTTCCGGATCCATTTTAATCCCATCAGCCAATACAACATGACCCAAGAACGCTACTTGCTCCAACCAGAATTCACATTTAGAAAACTTAGCATACAACTTCTTCTATCGTAGAATCTCCAGTACGCTACGAAGATGCACTTCGTGCTCTTTCTTCGTCTTAGAATATATTAGAATGTTATCAATAAACACAATGACGAATTTATCCAGATACTCATGGAATACACGTTTCATCAAATCCATAAAGACGGTTGGTGCATTAGTCAAACTGAATGGCATCACTAGGAACTCGTAGTGACCATAACGAGTACGAAAAGCGGTCTTACGAACATCCTTTTCCTTGACACGCAACTGGTGATAGCCAGACCTCAAATCAATTTTGGAAAAGAATCTTGCTCCCTGAAGCTGATCAAATATGTCGTCGATACGGGGAAGCATGTAACGGTTTCTAACAGTGATACGGTTCAACTCACGATAATCGATACATAACCTCATAATGTCGTCTTTCTTCTTCACAAACAGAATGGGTGCACCCCACGGGGATACACTTGGACGGATGAAACCACACTCTAAGAGTCCCTGAAGCTGCTCCTTCAGTTCTTTTAGTTCAACTGGTGCCATACTATAACGCCCTAGAATTTGGATTAACTTTTTAATTATCTACTTTAATTATACTATCTATTATATCTAAAGATTCAATGGCTTAATTTATTGTAGAAGAGTGATTGTGCATAGAGGGTTGTATGGTACAAGGTAGTTCAAGCAATATGTAGAGTATATGCATCTATCTATTTCATATGGCCTGCAATTAGTTAAAAGATTAAATACACGATTTGGAAAGTCTCACACAGTTAATTTCACAAGATGTAATAATGAAGATGAATATGAAAAATCAACAACAATTATGAACCGAAGTATTATACTCCCCTATAAATAGCACAATCCAAACAGGTTCACAGCATACTCTTCCACCGCCACAGCCACCGGAACTGCTGCCAAGATCAACTATTTCCGCCGCCGACACCACCAAATATAAATTTAAGAGGTGGTGTTTCGAGCTTAGGTGGTTTCGTTGTTGTTTTAGTGGTTCCGATGATGATTTTGTGGCTATTAAAACCATCAAAGATCTCAGATTCGTTTGTGTTCATATCAAAACCTTCAAAGATTCAAAACAACGAAATCATCATCGATCTATAGAAGAAAATAACTTCTTTTAATATCCGAATATTTTCAAGAAAAGAACAAAACCAAATGGTTTTCATCCTTACTTTCATTCGGTTTAGACAAGAACAAAACGAATCAAAACAAAAACCTTCACCTCCCCGAGACCTTATACAAGATCTAGAAGACTTTCATATCTATACAAAAACCATCATCGATATTTCAAAACCGACAAAACAAAACGAGAACCCACTCATCATAGATCAGTGAGAAGTTTCAACTTCTTTTAAATTTCCAAAAATTAAAGAAAAAAGAACAATACACAACTGGAACAAGAACATGGCTGTTATTATCCTTTCTTTCTTTCGGTCAATAACACACCAAAATAAAAAATTGCAAACCTACCCGAGACCTTATAAGATCTTGAAGCCGTTGATCTTGAAGTCGAGTGTTACAACTTACAAGTATCGAGATCTATCTGTGTGTTCATCTTGGGATAATGGAAAACGAAAAAAAAAAATCGCACCTTGGTTTGAGGTAGTTAACGTGTGACTGCAAGATAAAGAGAAGTGGGGGCGTGACTTTTTGGGAGAGTAAAGTTAAGGTAAGAGCAGAGAAGAATTAGTGGATTATAGGGAGTTATTGGGTTTAGGGTTTGTAGTTGTGGATTTTCCTTTGTTTATGACATTTGGGTTGGGTCATTGGGTGTTCTTAGTATTCTTTCTTAATACCATTAATAACAATGTTGCGTATATATTTTTCTTTACAACAAGGGAGAAACATGTAGCTTACTTTATGGATATAAAATAGTGATTCGGAAAGAACGAAAGAAAAAACTTTAGATTTTACAGGCACCCAAAATAGAAACATGTAGCGTAATTTCTTATTTTAATTTTGTATAAACGAAAGTGAACATGTAGTTAGATGATCTATTGATTTATAAAGTAGTTTCAATATTTGTGTGATTATGATTATAAGAATTCGGAATATGGCGCACTTCTAAACAATCCCTTATATCACCATTTTTATACAGTAGTATGTATTTAATGGCTATGTTCTTTCAATGATGGCCTGATGGGTTAAATTGTAAGCACATGCTTGAAAGTTGAAATAACATACATAGCTTCATATTTGCTATACAAAATCAGGATTAATATTTGATGACAAAGGAACGATATTGAAGCTTACGCCAGAAAAAAGTGATCCTTTTTCATGATAACTCAAGATACATGGCATGTTAATATCAAGATCAAGTTTAAGGTGACCGAGTTCATCTAGATAGATGAATCATCATGTTCTCCTTTTCTTGCATTATTTTTCCACAGAACACAATGTCATCAAAATATATCAACCACTTTATGATCAGTAACTATAAACTACTTATAAATTGCCGCCAAGAAACCATCCATATATGTCGAATAAATTTCTTTTTAATAGATTTATGATATGCAACTATCAAATTCAACTTGATAGGTCTAGCTAATTGAAAAGACAAGTTATCACGCTCTAAACATTTCAAAAGGTGGGCATGTTTACTATCATACGATTTAAGTTGGATGCTTATATAAAATGTGATTTATCCAAATGTTTTGATAATTATTTGGTACAAAGAGTGTTATTTTAGACTTATAAATTTTCACGTATTAGTTAATTTTTACACGGCTAAAATTGGTACTCTTTAGAAAATGTAACTATGGGGATTATTCTTTATTGCCAATTTTTTTGTTAAAGCTTATTTTAATAGAGCTGTATGCATTTAAGCTTTATTTAACTCAATTAATAAAAAATAAATACAAATAATAAGTTTTGGTTACAAACTATTTTATCAACATTAAGTTTTCGGTTATAATATTTTTTGGTGTAAACAAAATTACATGTGAATGATCAATTTATATGGTGATAATGAATGCAAATTCTATTAATGTTATGAGAAATGTAGATGTTGGCTCGAAATGGTGAAGTCAAACCACATTGGAAGTGGTGATACTATCACAAACAACTACAAACACGTATTAATACATGCTTTTTAAAACCTATTATACTATAAACCCATTATCCTAAACTTACACTACAAAGATTAAAATAATAATAATAAAAAATAAAAAAAACTATAAACTCAACAAAATGGTTACGTGTACCTAAACATTAACAAAATTCTTCTAACAATCAATAAAATTCTCCCGTGGCAGCCAAATCATGTTGTTTTGGTAAATGTTCTAATAAAGAGATTTGACGTTCCAAAGTTACAAAGGTTTCACAAATTATATATGATATTCAGGTTTTGGGGATAACCCCTTAGAAGGTCAATGACTACCAAAGTGGCCTCAATTGGAATACATGCATGTCCCATTGTATGGGCGTAATTTCTAGAAGTAAAGAACTCTCTTTAACTACCATAATACTCAGTATATTACTATAATACTCATTTGAGTAACATTATATCCTCCTAACTCCTAAGCATATATATTTATAACAACTTAAACTTTGTTGCATTACCAAATACGCATGCAATCATGAAAATTAGATGACCCTACAACCTTTATTAAGTTTTCTAACATCCGAAACTCTGCCATTGGAAACAAAATTCGAAATATAAATGTTTTGTAACTTTTATGACAAAAAAAGAGCCGAATAAATAGAAAAAAAAAAAACATTTTAACTTATGCATATTAAAATATTACAAGTCAAGAGACTCATTTAAACAAAAGGTCTCTTCATATGTAATCTCTTAATGCTAATAAAATAATTTAATTACTATAATGGCCCAAAATAACAATGCTATTAGACCATCATATTTTACTAGAGTACACAAACTATTATAACATCTCCCAATATAATCTTCACCTGCCTATTGCACATATCATAAACGCATACAAATTAGTTTATAGTGTAAACCAAATGAATACCAACCATTAAGCTATGAACACTTAGACACAATTGGTGCAACGCACGGGCTTGACAATGCCTCGTTATTTAAATAAATAAATAGTAATATAAAGGTAATATTAGACCAATTGGTTAAAAAAATGTTTTGGGCTTAGTTTTTATTAAAATCCATACACCACAAGCCCAACTAGAATTTAATAGATCTATTAAAAAAATCGGCTTCTTCCCCCTCCCATAATTGATCTACAGGGAAAAAAAATGAAGAGGGAAGGAGAAAACCCTAGCCTTCATTGCTATTTTTCCAAACATTCAAGAAACCAAGAATCGAGTCTAATTTTTCGAAGCATACTAAGGGTAAACGATCTTTTCTCATCATTCCTTATTATTAATTATGTAACTCACATGATAGATTAGGGTTTATTAAAATCTCAGTAATTAAGTATGCTTCATCCTTAAAACATAATTAGGGATGTGTAAGAGGTTTTATCTTGCGTTGGTTAGGGTTAGAATTTTGTTTGTGATGCTGTCCAGAAATTGGGTCGGATTGATGGATGTATAAATTAATGATGACAATGTGTTTTTGCAAGATTTTTGAGCTTAAAACTAAGTCCAAGTTGTGTACTATCCGCATATAAAATTTCATAATTTTTGGAGGTCGGGAAGATGACTTTTTGATTTTTAGAACATTATATGTCAATCCTGAGTTTAGCAGTCTGGTAATTCAGCTAGTATTTTTGAATTTTAGTTTCCAAACAGTGAGGAATTAGGAGGTCTCCTTTTACATGTAGAATATTTAGGATGTAAGGGACTTACTAGAATTTTTATAGATTTTTCTGAAGGGATATAATGGTGTAAGAAAGTGCAAACTTTCTGGGTGTCTGTGCAGTTATCTTTCTGGATAGGTTTGGGAAAACGATTTTTGAAATGGTACTATCACTTTGAAATAAAATTTGAGAAAATTACAGTAAGTGCCGAACACGTATAGGTATCTATGATAAAATTTTAGCTTCCCAGTAGATATTTAAGTATAGTATAAAATTCATAAATATTGGGACTAGAATAAGATAAAATCTGAACTATATTATAAGTTAAGGATTTAGTGTAACCTAACCCCATTTAATGTGTTTTGACCAAAATAACATTTGTAACATTAATACAGATATTTTTGGTTATATGTTAACATAATTTTTGATAATGAAACCCTAAGTTGTTTAATTGTGAAGTGTGACCCGAGGTTAGAAACTTACTGAATCTAGAAACTTGCTAATTTAGGAAAGTTACTAATTTAGGAAAGTTGCTAATTATGGAAAGTTACTAATTTGGGCAAGTTACTTAATTCGGGAAACTCACTTAATTAATAAAGTTACTAAATCGGGAAAGTTACTAAATATGGAAAGTTACTAAAAATAGAAAGTTCCTAAAAATAGAAAGAGACCCTAAATATGGAATCTGAATAACCATAAGCAGTAAACTTGTAAAATGAGTTAATAAGTAATATGTGATCATTAATTTGTATAGGTTCTGTGAAGAAGGAGTAGTTCCTATTCTGAGTGCTTTCCTATTTTGTTTGAGTTGCTTTGCATAAGGTACAGATATTCTATCCCTTTTCAGTAGGGATTTCTCATGACTTCTTAATCCTTGACTTTGATTCGTTTGCTATGTTATGATCCATTTGCAATGATCCGTCTGATATGATTCCATTTGATATGATCCATATTTTTTTACTATTCGTTTGATTATTCGTTTCATGCTATAGTCTATTTATACAGCTATTATTTGCGCTGTATTTATCCCTTATCATTATATTGCATGTGTTATGCCTATTTATGTTGCCCATATTTGTAGCCAGTCATGGGGAGTCCATGACCGTGCCATTGATGCACCAATGGTAATGACGCTGTCAGTGAAGGCGGGTTTTTGTCCACTACATTCCCATTTGCTTATATTGCTATATATAGCGCACCTGGCCCATTTATATTGTATGTATGTTTAGTCTAGAACTGGCATATGTATATCTGTTTTGAAGGGAGTGTATGGATGCATCCTAGGTATTTGTTCAGTTATGATTTGATGTATGATTGTGAATGGACTTGTGAGTGTGCAATACACCCCATTTCACTATTTGGTACAGCGAGCTAGCTACTCCATGTACAATTTGTTATATGATTTGTTGGGCATTTCCTTGATATTGATACACACTTTATGTTCATTATTGTGCTTTGATTTCTATCTGTTGTTCCCTTAACACGCTTAGAGTTAACTAGAAAGTTAATCTATTCGTGTTTATGACTAATACAACGTTATGATTAATTCTAACAGATTAATGAAACGTAAAAGTAAAAACACATAAGTATTTTTCAACGTTTAAATTCTTATTAGAAATGAATCAAAGAATCTATTACCCAAGTGTTTTGGGGAACACACACTTGGGATTGAACAGACAAGGTATGGTGGTGTCTCCTATCTAAACTCAAGCTTTGCTTTAAGTGGTAACAATATGCCTCACTGAGCTATCTCAGGGACTGGTTACTCTTTGTAGAAGAGAAGTTGCTTTGAAAAAGTCTAAGCTTTCAATGTACAAAGAACACACCCAACTTCTCTCCTTTTGAACCTATTTATACACAAGTATAAAAGAGTAAAAGTGATTAAAAAACTACAACTTGTTGAAGCAAGCGTGTCTGACAATTACAACAGTAATTTTCATTTCCAAGAACCAATGGGAATGGACTATAAAGTCTTTAGGAGTGGTTGGTCTGACACTCCACGACTTTTAGCCGTCTTAAGGAAAGTTTCTTCCTGACAAGATAAGATTTGATCTTATCTTAAACTCTTCCCAGATCTTCCCGCCTTTCTTTCAGGCGTTGAGTTCTTCAGTCTTCAATCACTTAATGTTGTTGAGGAGACTAGGGTTCAGTGAGTTCTTGTCCAACACTCACTGAACCATCATCTTCTTCTTTGGCTTAAGTCCTACACAGGGAGTGCCGCCTTCCTGAGTAGTGAATCCTTCTTCTTGAATTCGCCTTAAGCATCCTGAAGATGACTCACTGAGTGACTGTTCACTCAGTGACTTGAATTGTTCTCGGTTTAAGTTAACACTTAGTTAATTTGTGTTCAAATCTTGTTTTAAGTATTCTTGGGTACTGATGGACCCAACAATCTCCCCCTATTTGGATATAAATTATTCCTAAATGTTTTGATCAGTTATGAGTGAGCTAATGACTTCTACTCATACTGAATGTACTAGAATGTAAATAAGGACACTGAAATAATAAAAACATCATCTTATTAATATCATTACAAGTCCTATCAAAACTATGTACAAAAAGGTAGTGGTGGTATTCAGGCAGATTCATCAGTTCAACTTAATACCAAGGGCTTCAAGCTTAAGCTTCTTTGACTGCAGCTCATGTTGGTCAGGGTGCTCTCGGATTTTTCTTTTCAGATCTTGACAAAACCTCACATTCTTAGTACTCTTGATTGGAGAGGCCATCATGAGGAAACCCATCATTGCCTTGATCCCTGATAGATCAATATCATTCCACCTCTGGAAGGCTGGGTCTCTGAACTCATCAGTGAAGAACAACCCTCTTTCAGGTTGTTCGATGACCACATTCCTCCTGAATGGAACACCTTCAGGGAGGGCTCTGTTGCAGTCCAGACCAGGGACCTTGATCTCAGGCTCTGCTTCAATCTTCTTTCTCTTTCTTGAAGAAGATTGAGAAGGGGCAGGCTGTTTAGCTGAAGCAGGAAGAAGAGAGGGAATGCCAAGTTCCTGAGGTGTTGCAGCCAACTTTTCATACCTCAGACTGAGGGATTTCATCAGGTTTGGCACAACAACATTTTGCTTCTTCTCAATTAGTGGACCCAGTTCATCCAGTTCTGAGATCCCAAAGTCTGCAAATCTGAAAGGGTCATGAACCTCAAAGACTCTCTTGTCATTACTTCTGTAGACAGTTAGAATTCCAGGCTTGGTGTTTCTATGAATCTTGACATCAGTGATTGGTTCTGGCTTTAACCTGTTTGTCATGACCCACTGATATCTTGCAATCCTGTTATGCCTAATCTCTTCAGCCCTTTTCATTCTTTCTTCCCTTCTCTGCCTAAGGGCAGTCATTTCAGCATTCTGAGCTTCCACAAAGCTCTTACCACCTTCCCTTTTAGCAAGGTCTTTTGCCTCAATCCCAATCTTCTCATCCTCTTCTCTTGCAACCTGAATGAGAGCAAGCTTGTTCTGCCTTTCATCTTCAGCAGCTTTCTTCACTGCCTCCTCTTTCTCCATATGATCCTAAATTTCCTTTTCAGTGAGAAGTTTCATCACCCCATTGATTTCATAAGGAACCCTGACTGGTTCATCAGGGTCTGGCCTTCTTTCCTTGGAGGCAGGTACCAAGATTGTGGGCTCTGGCTCAATGGTTGTGAGAATGCCCTTGTCTTTGTCTTGGCGGGATGAAGATGAGGTGGCTTCAGGATTCTCCCCCTCAGTGTGAGAAGGAGTGTTGGTCCACAAATTGTATATGGATCACTAAGTAGTTTTGAATACCTAGTAGATGGTTAGGATAAATCCGAACCAATCTAAGTGAGAAACCCTAAGTGATTGTTAATGTTAATGCGGAATCTTAACAAGAACAATTTAGAACACAAGCAGGGATATCACTAACTTCGTATATTGATATTCACTATTATCAATTCGTACAACTCACACACTTTACTAACAACCTTTAGGGATCCTTTTATAACACAAGGAAACCCTAGACGACACAGAAGATATACACAAATCTTCTATAAAGATACATACACGTAATGTATCTTTTCCTAACATATCTCTAACAAACTTTCCTATCTTCACGACCAGACCAGACTTAATAAGTCAACCAGACTTAACATATACTACCAGACTTAACTTTACATAACCAGACCTAAAACACAAACAGACCTAACTTAGTAAACTACCAGACCTAAGTTGTCTGCTCTTGATACGCATCATAATTCCCAACAATCCTCCCCTAACTTGATCTTCATGCTTCATGAACTTCAAGTTCTTCTGATTTAGCCTTCTGAGGATTGAATCTTGAACATTTTGAAATGTATTTAGGTCTTGCTCCTTTCTAGCAGCTTGAATCTTGATAAGCTCTTCTGATATGGATTTGGCAGCAACAATGACTATATGTACATCAATTCATATTAAGTTTCATATCTATTCTCATCACTTCCAGGTGTGTTAACACCTGTGAGAGGTGAATCATTGAAATTTAATGGATTTGATGTCTCTTTACCAATAGCCATTACTACTGGAGTAGCCAAATGTTTTGGTGTGTAAGACCATGGTACACTGATAACCATATGATTTTAAGCAAATCATCAGCTTATCAACGGATTTGTTAAGTCTTTACCAAAAGCCGTTTGCTTCTGGACTAGTCAATTCTTTGATGGAAAAGCACCTCATCATGGTGAATTGATTACCATTTATGGTTTTCCACAGCCTTTACCACAAGCCATAATCTTGTGGGCTAGCCAACTCTTCACTTATCTTAGATATGGTGAGTTGAGTACCATACAATTTTTGGCAAATTGTCAGCCATAAACGGATTTGAGCAATCTTTACCTGTTAGCCGTTTGCTCAGGATTAGCCAGTCCTTATGTTGATGAGACAAGGTGGACTGATAACCTTTTGATGTGTTAGTGCAAAGCACCTCCACCAAGTGAGAAGTTCCAATAGTCTCACTCAACAACTTGTGAAAATTCTTTCAAACATCCTTAGGCTACATCCTTCAAAGACTGCTTCTTAATCAAATCCAATAACATCTCATATCCTTCATCCTTTTTACTAGCATACAACTTTTTGTTCATCATTTCCTTGCAGACACTCGATGATAAAGGATATTCCACCTCTGCAAGCATATAAATATCAGCATTCTTTAATGACACACAATGTACCTTGCAGGTATGAAAGTATCTCCAGCTGACAATGTTATGTTCCTCAGGAAGTTTCCATACTATATCAGACTCAGTTGGTGGCTCAAACATCACCTTCAAATTTCCCCAAAAGACTCTTTCAAACTCATCTTCAGGTGGATGATCTCCATATTTAATATTTACCAACTGATACAGTTCTTGAAGATCCTTCCTATTCACATCAATCAAAATGCCAGCAAAATTCATATAAACAATGTTAGAATTATCTTCCCTTATTATTTGATATGCAGCCCTTCCACCAGTCATGATAAGTTGATACTTGACAACCTTAGTAGGTTCCTTAGTGCTTTCAATAGTCCCCATTGTGGCTCCTTCAGATGAAGGTTCTTCATCTAATTCCTCTTCAACAACTACTTTCTTGGATTTACTCTTCCTTTCCAAACCTTTTCTTCTTTGAAACACAATAGGCTTAATTACTTCATCCTGCACTTCTTCTGTTGACTTACCAGCTTCAGGTTGTGTATCAATCACTTTATCAGGTTCAATGACTAGTTCAGTCTCTTTAGCCTTTCTACCTTGAAAGCAATATTTCTGCACATCATCATAATCAGTAGCTTTGTAACCTTGATCTCTCTCAAATGCCTTGAGATATGCTACTTGTACTTCTTCATATGACTTCTTTTTCATCTGATCCAAAGAAAGATGCATTTGATTCTTAAGATACATCTTCATATCATACTTCTTTTCTGCCATAGACATCTTCTTAGGAATCTTAGATTTCTTTTGAAGTTTGAACTTTTCCAAAAATCCACCCAATGTATCATCATTACTTCTTGCATTAATGAAGTCAGCTAACTGTTTGGCTCGTTCATCAGCAGTTAAACCTTCAATAGTTAGCAGCTCTTCATACTTTGCTCTCACTTCATCATCAACATTGAGTAGTTTTGTAAAATCATCAGATTCTTCAGCCAACTGTCTTGCATAGACTGCATCTAACATCTTTTGTCTTTCTTCATCAGCAATATCTTGAGCCTTAAGCCTCTCAATTTCAGTCTCAGATGCAAGTTCTTCTCTTGTTTTTCTTTTTGACTTCTTTGACAATGAAGTTTCTTCATTACCAGAACTAAGTTCATTACCAGACTTTCCACCAGACTTTTCTTCACCAGACTTTTCACCAGACTTTTCATCAGATATAGTCCCAAACTTTTCAACTTCTTCCTCAACAGACAAAATTAACCTTCTTCTTTTCCTATCCTGTTTGATTTTGCCCATTGATTGAGCCAAAGTCTCTGCAACTTCCAATGTCTCTGGACTAATTGTGGTGACATTATCTTGAACAAGTGGTTCTTGAACTGGTGTTTGAAGAATATTTTCTTGTTCTTGCTCCATATATTCTTGTTCTTGCTCCAAATTCCTCCCCTGTTTGGAAGAATTTTCAGCTTCATCATCCTCATCATCAAAAGAGACACCCTTTTTCTTCATTGCTACTCCCATTTTCTTTACTTTCTTCACCAAAGTCACATAAGCTTTCCTTAGAGCCTCATTAGTCTTTTCCAAAATGTCAATCTTCTTTTGTAGTTGAGGGACAATGACAAGGAGATCTTCCACAGTTATGGGATTATGTGCCTCCTCCCTTTCAGGACTTTGAACATGTGGTTGTGGAGGTGAAGATTGTTGGATAGGTGTAGATGATCTTTCAACTGATGGTTGTGATGGTGAGGGATCTGGTTGAGGTGATGGAATTGGAGAGGATGTAGGTGTAGCAGATCTAGATGAGGCTTGGTCTTGAGCTTCATCAGGGTTCACTTGTGCAGCTCCAGAAGTACCTGCATTGTTAGTACCAAGCATAGCAGCAAGCAAAGGTTTGTCTGTCCCTTGAAAACTCCTTTTTAGATTTGCAAAAAGTTTAGAAGTGAAGGCCACACAGATGTAAGGAACTTTATCCCTAGTTTCAAAATTCAAGATCATTTGCAAAAATCTTGGATACATTAAAAATTTTGGGTTCTTAGCATTTTTCACCATTCCTTCAAAAATTAATTTTGAAAAGTTAAATTTCCTTCCAGATGATAAACAGACCAATGCAGAAGCAATTTTGCTTCCAAATTGATCCCATCCACCACTTTTGGGACTTAAGCTCTGAAGTAAATGATGTACTAAAAACCTCCACTGAGGTGAAAAATGACTTTTCCAAAAGGTAAAGCTTCCATCTGTGGGGTACCCAATGCTATTCAAACCCTCAAAAATATCCTCATTAGACAAATCAAATTCTCCTAAAGCATCATCCAATTTGAGACTGTCCCTAATGGATGCTTCAGAAATGGTAAAACCATTTTTGTCTATGACAACTCTTAAGCATGGTGTCCCATCATCAAGAGTCTCAGAGGTAACCGACCTCCAGAACTGCTTGACAAGGGACTGATAAATAGTAGGATTATGAGTTAATGAATAACAAATATAAGAACCTTTTAGAAAATCCACAATCTGCTCAAAACCTGCACTTTGATCGGGCTTCTTCAAGAACCCGACTTGATTATGTTTGTCCACAAACTTGAGATTAGCCATGGATGAGTTAATGAGTTAGGTCTGGTTGACAAGAGAGGTAGGGTTTTGAAAAATATTTGCGTAGAAACAGAGTCGTGAGTAATAAAGATTATTTAAATTTGGAAGCAAATAAAGAATAAAAGAAGATAAATAATATCAAATTTTAAGCTTATATACTTCATAAATATCTTGTTTTACCGAAAATAGTGCAACGGTAATATATTAGTAAAATCTTTAGTTACTCTGACCAGATCTAACGGTCATAAAATTAACACTACCCGACCTAAAAAGTCAACCAGGCCGAATCACACACTTACCAGACCTAACCAAGAGAGTGAACTTACATACTTACTATAGCGAATGCAAAGCTTTGTAACACCTCATTCCACTCTTCTCTGCAAGAATTAGTTGAAAGAACAAGAAACAGGAGACAAAAACCAATTTTTGCAAGACACATGAGCTACCAGATTTAACACTTAAGGGTACCTGATTTAAAACATTCAAAAACTTGTACATTTGCCTCCCCTTAAATGTACATTACCTCCCCTTAAATGTAAATTCCAATTTTTTTTTTTTTTTTTTTTTTTTTTTATCACTAATAAATACTTAACCAAAATAAAAACGAAGGTCAACTTTCCAAAAACACAATTAATAACTCTTTCCCTGCAAGTATTAACTCATACACCAACCAAGCATTAAAAGACATTAAACCTTGATTTTCCCTATAAAACCACCCATAGTTTTATCACAAATACCATCACAAACCAGAATAAAACCTTATAAGCATAATGGATCCATCCAACTTAAACACCATAGAGATTTCATCCGATTCCTGGGATCCAAATGACTCATCCTCTGATACATCCTCAGGAGGATGGGGTGGATACTTCCCACCAGGGTATTCATCAATCACAAGAAACAAGACATTGAGAGAAGCAACTCTAAAACAATGGCTAGCTGCTTATGACCTGTCTGAGAAGGAACCAGACAATGAAACACCAAAGACTTCAAAGCCAACTCCTCCTTCTGATGTAGATGATAAGGGTGCCAAGGAAGAAGACCCCTTCAAGAATGATGAAGAGACCTATCCTTCGAAGATTGTGCCTTCCCTGAGTAGTGGTTCTGTGCCACGTCCCCCACCAAGCAGTGTGATTCTTGCACTTCCATGCCCAAAAGCATGGAATCAATTTGGTGGCAGAGGAGCCAAGAAGACCATTCCTGACTTCATGGGTAAAGGGAAGCAGAAGGTGTAGGTTGTGATGTTTAGCTGGTTTGGGTTAAATCTTTTGTCTTATGAAGCCTTGTAACTTGCATCCTAGAATGCAATTTCTTGTTATTAAATAAAGGGCTCTTTGGTTCTGATGTTTTAAATTTCCACGTATGAATTACTTGCAAATAGAATAGAGCTAACAACTGCAAAACAAAGTTAAGCACAAAATACCAAACACACATACTATGGAAGACAAAATAAGTACTGAAAATAAGAATAACCAAGAAGAATAGCAAGATTAGAAACAAACAAATATACAAACTATACAAAGTTAAGAAAGAAGATCAGTTTTTCTTAACAACCCAAGCCTGAGTGGGCTTGTGTCCATCCTGTGGAGCAACATATTTATAGGTCTTGTATGAACTTGCTCCAGTGAAACCATGTTTGGACTTATAGGTAAATTCATTTTTAAATGGATTCCAAGTCCAGCAATCAGAGAAATTGTCAGTAGAACCCCCATTTGTTTGTCTCCTTACAGGTGAATGAGCTTTGTAAAAATTATTTCTTTGAAAATTTTCATTCACCTGAGGTTTTTGAAAAGGTTGCTTGGGTCTTACAAAACCAGTGTTCACATTAGGTCTCACAGAGTTAACATAACCAGTATTCACTTTAGGCCTCCTAAAATTAACATTTTGCCTATTCACATTAAAGTATCTGTAGCCAGACCCAAAATTTGGTCTACCAGAACTAACAAAGGAGTTAGGTCTGGTAGTGTTATTTAGTTGAACAGGTCTGGGGACAAACTGGTTGGCATGGTTAACTCTATTAGCATTGTTCCAAACTGGTTTATTTGAACCATTAACCTTATTTACATTCATTCTCTTTTGCTCAGCCTCTCTTTTCATTCTCTTTTCATGGAAGTCACAATCTCTTATTAAATGACTCAAACTTCCACACACAAAACATCTTTTAGGAGCATAATTGTAACTACTCCTACTTTCTCTGTGAACACTATTGCTTCTAGGTGACTCATTCAATTTAACAGATTCCCTAGGAGTTTTTATGTGATTGACACAACTAGGTTTAACTGTTTCAGCCTTTTGTTCAGTCACTAAAGGTTTAGTAACAACAGGTTCACACTTCTTAACAACCTTAGGTTCAGGATTCTCTTTTTCCTCATTGTTTGACTCAGACTTAGAGTGATCAGAGGAACCATCAATAGATCCTTCAGAGTCATTGGATTGACAAGAAGAATATCTACTAGATTTGTCCTCTGAGGTAGTTGGTTCAGGCACTTGAGGACCTTTCTTACCATACACAAAGAGTGAATCATCCAACTCTTCTTTTTCAAGAGGAGTATAGTCATCACTCAAAGGTGGTGGTACTCCCTTAAAGTCACCAGTCTTAACAAACCTATTGTACAAAGGTTTATCAGCATAGTCCTCTTCTCTATTCTTAAATATCCTAAGCCACATTTTTTATTTGACTTAATTTGAGAATCCCAACACTTAAACAGGTTTTTATTTGAATTGTTCCATTGATCTACCCTTTTTCTCAGCTCATCCCTCTCCTTCTGAATTTTAAGCCCTAATTGTCTATACCTTTTAAGCTTCTCATCTTGTTCATATATCTTATTAGCTTGAAAGTATAGTTTTTCATTTAAAGCAGCATGTTGGTTTTGAAGGGTGACCTTTTGTGCCTCTAAAGTTTTTACAGCATTTTTATGTGCTAATAAATTTACTTCTAGATCACCTATTTGTTCTTGCTGCTCATCACATAAAGCCTTAACATGATTATATGAGTCAGTACATAATTTAGAGCATAATGATACCTCATTACCAATGGCCATGAGAGCATGATCAGACTCCTCATTTACTCTTGGATGCTCACCCCAATTGACTCCTCCAGCTTCCATTGTCAGCAGACTCATCTGATTCTTTTCCATCTTCCCATCTTCAACTCTTTTCTCATCAGCAGACTTCTTCTCTGGACAATCTCTTGAAAAATGCCCATGCTTGTGACAGTTGTAGCATTCAACAGTCCTCTTTGTGTATCCCACTGGTGATTTGTTGTTAAAGTTGATAGTCCTACCATATTGCTTCTGAAATCGTTTAACCCTTAAAGCAACCATGGCAATGTGCCATTTTATATCCATCTCCTCAACTTCAGCATCATTAATTTGTTCAAGGTCTTCACTAATAAAGCTTTCATCTTCCGTTTGATTGGCAAAGAAAGAATGTATCACCTCATCAGTGAAACTTGAAGCAGACCTTTCACTTGAAGGAGTTTCATAGTTACCAGACCTAACACCAGATCTAACCTTGTAAGTACTGCTTTTGTTTTGAGACACAAAAGCAACATTTGATGAACTGGTTGAACCCTGAGTGTTGTTACTGATGTCCCTTTCAAACATCCTGAGATTATTGTATAGGTCATCAGGTGTCATAGAATCTACTTCCTCCTTAATCCTCATTGCCACAGATACATTGCCCCATTCTGATGGTAAAGATCTAAGGAATTTGTGATTTGCATCCTCATTCGAGACTGCTGCACCATGAACTTCCAATTGTGTTAACAGATGTTGAAATCTGTCATAGCCCTTCTCCAAACCTTCAGTCTTTGAAACACTAAATGTTTCAAATTGCTGTTTAAGAACAGCCTTTTGCATCTTTTTGGAGTTAGCATTACCTCCAAATCGTTTCTTGATGGCTTCCCACATCTCCTTAGCATCAAGAATTCCATGAAACCTTTGTAGATGCTCCTTAGGAATAGCCATAAGAAGCAAGGTTCTGGCCTTCTTTTCCTTCTCCACAGCCCTAATCTCCTCAGCAGATACTGGTGGCATTATTCTGAGCTGCCCATCATTCCCTTGTGAAATTCTCTTCTTAGAATTTCCCTTTTGGATCACCTTCCATACATCACTATCAATGTATTCCAGATAATGTTCCATCTCCATGGCCCATATATCATATTCTTCTCTCTTCAGTAGTGGAAGTTTTATGTTTGAGATTGTGGTTGTGGAAGGGATGGGTTGTTGTTGTGTTTGGGAGTTACTGGTTTCGGTTTTTCCTTCATCTTCATGGTTTGATTGCTCATCCTCACTGTTATGGATTGAGAAAGTTTCAGGCTTATCGAGTTCAGACATTGTGAAGGGTGATTTGAGTGAGAATTAGGTTTTAGTGTTCTACGAATTCAGAGTCTCTTCCTTGCTCTGATACCACTTGTTGGTCCACAAATTGTATATGGATCACTAAGTAGTTTTGAATACCTAGTAGATGGTTAGGATAAATCCGAACCAATCTAAGTGAGAAACCCTAAGTGATTGTTAATGTTAATGCGGAATCTTAACAAGAACAATTTAGAACACAAGCAGGGATATCACTAACTTCGTATATTGATATTCACTATTATCAATTCGTACAACTCACACACTTTACTAACAACCTTTAGGGATCCTTTTATAACACAAGGAAACCCTAGACGACACAGAAGATATACACAAATCTTCTATAAAGATACATACACGTAATGTATCTTTTCCTAACATATCTCTAACAAACTTTCCTATCTTCACGACCAGACCAGACTTAATAAGTCAACCAGACTTAACATATACTACCAGACTTAACTTTACATAACCAGACCTAAAACACAAACAGACCTAACTTAGTAAACTACCAGACCTAAGTTGTCTGCTCTTGATACGCATCATAATTCCCAACAAGGAGGTTGTTCATGTTCAGGTTGTGGAGGTTCGTCTTCAGTGACTTTCTCCCCCTCAACTGTTACTTGACCCATAGTGAGAGCAAGAGTTGGTTCGCTCACTGAAGTTGAGGGAGCTTGACCTTTGAAGGCCTGATAGATCTCAGTCATCATGGACTTGATGTCTGAGGTGTCCTTCTGAAGAGTTGAGACCTGAGTCTCAAGAGAAGCCTGAGAAGCCTCTAATGTTGTCATCCTTGGCCCAAGAGTCCAAGCCAGGGAGGAAGAAGAAGATGCCAAAGATGCCATGTGGGACTCCATAAGACCCAGGGAAGATCGGATGGAGTCCACTGAAGAGTTGAGTCCCTGAAGATTGGAGGATCTCAGCACAGTTACCAGCTCAGCCAACTGAGAAGTTTGTTGCTGGTAAGTTTCTGAAGCCTGAAGAATTTTCCTGTTTAGCTCAGGGTCATCTTTCACTGACTCTTGAATTATTTCAACGCTCTTGTGTAAGTTATTGAGAGACGCGTTGAACAGTTTGATGTTGTGTTCAAGAGATGTCAGGGTGAAGGAGACTGATGATTGTTGTTCATTAACAGATTCATGATATTGATCAACAGAATCCTTCAGGTCGACATAGTTAACTGCTGCTTCAGTGTGATGGTCAAACATTTCTTCAGTCAGACCTTGGAAGAGAGCCTTGTTGGTCTTTAGCAGGAACTTGACCAATTTTCGTTCAGTGAGAGGAAGAATGTTGTCACACTTGCTGAGGATGTTGTCAGTATCCGAAGAACCAGCAGCTTGAGATTTTGATTCTTCACTTGGATGTGGAGATGACTGATGTGATTGTTCAGGTTGTACATCAGTTTCCATATCCTCACCTGCCTCAAAAATTTCCTCATCACTCTCTTCCTTGAGCTCATTATCAGAATCTTCAGAATCAAGAAGAGCCTGAACATCCCCCATAGACTCGAACTCCAAAAGGTTAACCGGCTCCTCCTCATAAAAGGACTTGCCTTGGTTTTGGCCAGGTCCTGACCCCGCCATAATAACTGATTTGGTTTTATCAGCCTGGCTAGTCATAAAAACTGATTTCTCAGCCTGACTTTTGGGGGCAGTTCCTGAGAGAATGGATCCGCCTGAGGTGGTTGTGGGTTCCGTATCAGCGGGTGGTTTATATCCCTCTGAGTCTTTGTCCCCCTGAGCGCCTTCAACTACTGACGGGTGTTTTCCAGTAGTATCACTAGGCACTTTTTGTGATGGTTGGTGGTCCCCCTTCCCATCAGGGTTGTACTGCCCTTTTGGGGATTTAGGGTCCTTGACTCCCTTGGGTCCTGACTGTGATTTGTCAGTACCTTCATCGGGATGTGATTGGGTGTGGGTCCCCTTCTCAGTTGAGTAGTGCTGCCCAACCGAGGATATAGGACCCTTTCCTCCCTCAGGTTCCTGACTCCAATGACTTGTTTATGTCAGTGGAATCATGAGGAAGAGGAGGTTTGCCCGAGGACACTGAGGATGATTGCTCAGTGCCCTCCGTTGGCCTTTGTTTTGTGGTCAGGAGGGTCTCTGTAGTGGGTGTCTCAGAGGTCTGGGCCACATTCAACCCCTTTTTAAGGTTGAGTTGGTTCTGGGCATCAGTCTCAGTGGCGAGTGGTTTGGGTCTAACCACCTTACTGGACTGACCCTTCTTTGTCTTCTTCACCTTCTTTGTAGGTGAAGGTACTGGAGAAACAGCGTTCTCCCCCCTGAATAACCACCATCATGTAGTTAGTCAGGGCAATGGGTTGTACCTCAGTGATGCCACTAGTGAAATTGGTCTTATGTAAGACGTCAGGTTTCATACCTACGACGTCAGGCCTCACATAGTCAGAACCAAGAAGGTCCTGAAACACACAGGAAATAAACCTAGGATAAGACAAGTGTTTTTGCCTAGATTTTCTTGAGAGCTTAGCAACAAGGTCACGGAAGATAATACCTCCGATATCTATTTTTCTACCCTCCAAGAGACTGAACAACATCAATTGTTGTGATGAGTTCAATTGCTCAGTGGAGGATTTATTCCCCCCAAGGACCTGAATGACGAATGTCATCAGGATCCTCCAGACTGGGAGGAACCAGGTTTTGACAATTGGAGCCTTTTCTAATAAGGCTCCAGCGGACTCCTTAGGACGTTTAGGGTCATGAGGTCCTAAGAAGATCAACTCTCCCTTGACCTCTTGGTCAGTTGGATTGGGCTCAAAAGCCTCAACATAATCAAGACCAGTGGCCTTGATGAAATCATTGTAACCCAGGGAGAGGGTCCTTCTCCCATTCATCACTGTGAAAGTGATGATGGATTCTTTGGTGTCTTTTGGGCTAGTAGCCACAGCAGTACACCAAAATTCCCTCAAGTAGTCATGGTAGATGACTGAGGGGGTCTTGGTAAATGCTTTAGCAAGAAAACAGTTTTGAAGATATTTCATCACATTCTTGTAAGCATGGAACTTTTGTGGATAGGAAAAGTTTCCCACCACATTGTTCTTTGTGAGGTCTACGCCCTCCAATGTGAATTCTACATTAGGGGCGTATGTCACAGCTTTAGATGAAGCCATATTTGTTGGTAAGTCTGGGTAACAAAGATGGTTGGGATTTCTTAAAGCTAAGAACACACACACTATTAGTTTTGAGAGAAAAATGGGCAGAATTTGCTTAAGATTTCTAATAGATGTGTGTGTTGTTATTTTGGTTGGGGTATTTATAGGGAAGTGAAGTGGAGGGTATTTTAGGCATTAAGCGGACTTTATTTATTCAAAAAGAAATTTCTTTTGGAAATTGTTTCGAATAAAATGTTTTGGGATCCGCATTTAATGCCACCACTCCACTTTCCTTGGTTTGGCATAACAGTCAAGGTGAACAGTTGAGCAGTTCTTCAAAAGTGTAATTTGTAGAGATGAGTCATCACATATCTGTAATTTGATTGGAGAGGCATTTAATGCCAAGTGGGAATGTGGGGGGCCAGAGGTGGAAGCCAGAAAGGAAAAAGAACAAATATTCTTAAATTAAATATGAGTTCAGTTACCAACCTCGGACATTTACTAACTAGATACTTAGAGCATTTAAGTTAGTATTTAATGTCTCTTGAGGACCCTGAATGACTTTTCATTCAGTGAACCTGATTGTCAGGACTTGGGTTTAGTCACTGATGGTTCTAATGTTCAGGAATTTGGGTTTAATTCCTGAGGTTCAAGAGTTCAGGAACTTGGGTTTAGTTCCTGAAGTTCGGTGACCTTTCTTACTGAAGAACACATTGAGTCAGGGACTTGGGTTTATCAGAATTTACACATATTTGGATGGAGTCAATCAGTGGACTGATTCTCAATATCCAACATTCCTAGTTCAGCTTTCAGTCTGATGAAAGTTGGTTCATCCAATGGCTTGGTGAATATATCAGCTAGCTGATATTCAGTAAGAATGAAGTGTAATTCTATGTCACCATTCATGACATGGTCCCTGATGAAGTGATATCTAATATCAATGTGTTTTTTTCTCTGATGAAGAACTGGGTTATTTGAAATGGCAATTGCACTTGTGTTATCACAAAAGATGGGAACCATCTTGTACTGAATTGCATAGTCACTGAGTTGACTTTTCATCCAGAGTACATTTGCACAACAACTTGCTGCTGCAACATATTCAGCTTCAGCTGAGGACATGGCAACTGATTGTTGCTTCTTAGCACTCCAACAGACTAGTTTTCCACCAAGAATTTGGCAGGAGCCTGAGGTGCTTTTCCTGTCCATGTTGCATCCAGCATAGTCAGAATCTGAGTATCCTTTAAGATCAAGGCCAGATCATTTTGGATAATATAATCCAAGGTTTGGAGTACCTTTCAGGTACCTGAATATCCTTTTTACAGCAGTGATATGAGTTTCTCTTGGGTCAGATTGATATCTGGCACATAAGCAGACTGAGAATTAGATATCAGGCCTTGATGCAAGTAAATACATCAGTGATCCTATCATTCCTCTAAAAAGAGTTTGATTCACTGGTTTTCCAGTAAGATCAGGACCAAGGTTGTTTGGGGGTACCATGGGAGTCTTGACTGAGGCACAGTCACTGAGCTCATACTTCTTCAGTAGGCTTCTGACATACTTCTCTTGACTGATAGAGGATCCTTTATCAGTCTGCTTGATTTGTAGACCAAGGAAGTAAGTCAGTTCTCCCATCATGCTCATTTCAAATTTCTTTGCCATTAGTTTTTCAAACTGTTTGCAAAGTTTATAATTTGTTGAGCCAAAGATGATGTCGTCAACATACACTTGTACAAGTATGACATCATTATTTGTCTTGTAGATAAACAATGTGTTGTCTATCTTGCCTCTGACAAATTTGTTTTGGATCAGGAAGGTTTAAAGAGTCTCTGTAAAACCTAAAATTTAAAAGCATGCACAATGACCAAAATGCCCCTGAAACTTTAAAATTTAATTAAAGCTTACATAAAATGTCAAATAAATCCCAAACCGTTAGTAATGAGCTACATATGAAAGGAAATAATTTTGAGACAACATTTTAACATTTCTACAATGTACAAAAAAAAATACATATTACACACAAAAATTATATATGGGCCGAATACTTATTTAAATTATTTATTTTATGTTTTTAAATCTTTTAAAATAAGATAATGATCAAACAAATATGAAAACCATTCTCAAAGTAATTTTGATTGCCCATTTACCCCTAATTACCATGATTTGCTCCCCCCCCCCCTCCTCATCACTCGGCATTTTTATTTATTCCTATTATTTCCCATCCGAAAAACCCTAACAAACACACACAAAATCCTCTCTTCTCCATCCAATTTTTCTGGAGCTATTGGGTATTTTTCTTGTGATCTTTAAGGCCTAAGGGATCTGGGGAAAATAAGCATAGGATTGTGGATTCGCTGGTTTGATCGTGGGATATTTTTCTTAGTCGAATTTTTCATCCGAGAGGTAATAATTCATGCGCCTAAATCTACACATCCTAAAATCGATTTTGTATTTTTCTGATTTTACTTAGATCATATATGACTCATATAAATTGGTAGAATCGAATCATGCAAGTTAATATGATCGTACGAAATTTTGAGATCAAAAACACACATAAAATGCAAATTGAGTCATACGAATTTTCTGGGTGATATGTTTATTTTATTTGGGCCTAAAATGAAGTATATGATCTGGGAAAAATGATGGAACGAATTGTAGAGGCCTAAATATGTCGTGGTAATTATATATATCAAAAACGTACATAAAATCTAAAATAAGCCATACAATTTTCTGGACTTCGAGTATAATTTTTATGGGTTCTATACACTTCATATAACTCTGGAAAAATGGCCCTTTGCATTTGTCGAGGCTTATATCAATCATGGTGAATTATTGTTTCTAACCGGATTAAAGAAAAAAAGGGTTTTAATTAAAAATAAAATCGTGAAACCTAGGGTTTCACTTTTGATGATTGGATCTGAACATTTAATGCATTTTTAAGGTTGTAATAATTATGGGTAATGATTGGTTTGATTAGGGTTAGGGTTTATTGATTTATTTTGCATACCGATTGGATGATAAAAACTATAAGGGTGTGTTTTGAAATTATTTAAACATGAGGGTTATTTTTATAAGTCATTTTGGATCAGGGGTAAAATGTATAAAATATAATATGGGGGTATCTTGTGTTAATTTTGTAAGTAAAAGGTTTAATTGGTAATTTTGGTAATTATTCTTATTCGAATGGAAAATAATTAAATTAAAGGACTTGTTTTGTAAATTCTGGAAACTTGAAGGTGGATTCGCATAATACTTAATGTAAGGGGCTTGATGTGTAATTTGGAATAATTGAAGGCTTAATGTGTAAATATGAATATTGTAAGGATTAATTTGTAATTTAATTAATAATAAGGTTTAATTTGTAATTTATATAACTTAAGGGTTTAACTTGTAAAATAGTTAAAGTTAAAGGATTGGAACTATAATTATGGGAAACTTATGGATTAAAATGAACGACTTGTAATACCTGCTAATTCTGGAAACCTGCTAAAAATAGAAAGTTACTAAATATGGAAAGTTGCTATTTTTGGAAAGTTACCTGAAAAGGAAAGTTACTAAAAATGGAAAGCCGACTAAAATAAGTAATCTGAATTAAACAAGCTAATAATAAGACAATCATGAATTCGTGTAGATCCGTTGAAGATGGAGTTCGCTTCCGGTCCTTATTATTCTGTTGTGTGTTTTCACTTGCGGTATAAGGTACAGCTATTCTGAACCTTCTCACAGGTTTCTCATGATCTCTTTCATTTTCTGATTTGTCCATTTCTGTATTGATGCCATTGCTATGATCCCCTTTACTGTGAACCTTTCATATGATTCCCTTTGTTATAATTCCTGATATGAACTTTGTTATGAAACTTGATTCTGAGCCATCTGTTATAAACCCTTTGAAATATGAACCTGTTATAACACTCTGATTCTGACATGATATCTAACTCTGAATTTTCCCTTGATACTTGACTCATTACCTTGTGACCTGAATATGCAAGCCTCTGATTACCCGGAAGATTCATTTTGACATTTTAACTGAAATGGGAAATTTCCTTAATGATATGAAAATGTTTTTGAAAAGTTTTGGATACGATGTTATACCAATTTTTGAATTGGAACTACACTAAAGGACTAAAGGTTTTATGAAAATCTCTTTTAAAGACTATATTTATAAAAGGTTTTACCAAACATCATTTTATGAAAGTCACTGAAAGATTATTTTAAATACAAGTTTAATATGAAACCTTTGAATCAAAATCTTTTCTATGAACCTATAAACCTTTTGATTATGAGCCTTTGATATGACCTATTGAACCTTGATTTGAACCTTATTCTAAACCTGGTTATAAACTCTTGTTTTGAAACTTAATTTGAACTTTGATATAAGCATTAATCTGGTATACTATTTCTGAACCTGGACTTGAACATTGTTATAAACTCTGATATAAACCTATCCGATTTCTGAACCTCTGATATTTACTTCTGAATTATTTGACATGAACCTTATGCTATGAACCTTCTGATTTTGACCTGATACTTGATACTTGACCCTGACCACGGTTTGATACCCGAGCCACCTCACTAGGCATGAGGGTTTCATGTCCATGTCATTGATGCACCGATGGCATGACTCTAGGGCAGGAGAGTGATGACCTGTCCCGTCCCTGACTTTATTTTATCTGGTGTGTATTGGTAGACTCTGGCCACCTGGGGCGTATGGATGCATCCTAGATTTGTTCTATCTCTGTTATCTGTTAGTATTTACTGGTTATATATATATCTCTGGTGACTGATGGTGTGTGCGATACACGTCTTTCACAACCTCTGGGAGCTAGTTACTCCATATATATTTGATACATGAGGACACCCCTCATATTATCTGGTTACTTAAGAGGCATCCCCTCTGGATTACTGATATGGTTACATGGTTATGATACTTCTGTTTTTGGGCTCGTGGTGGATTACTGTTTTCCCTTTACCATATACATTTACTTACTTTGTCCCTTATTATACCTTGCACTGTTTCCCTTTACCTTTACCTATTTATTATTCCCTATCCCTTTATCCTTACTCCTTTATTTATCCTTTGATTCTGATTATATCTGCATGACATATATTTCTGACACTCTGTACTATTCTTTATTACCTGCTTTGTTACCGTTATATCTGTTCACTGAGCTCTCGTAGCTCAGCCGCATTTCTTTTCCTGCGGTAGGTTTTAGTAGGAAGCTGGGTATGAGTGGAGAGTATCATTGGACTTAGAAGACTACACTGTGATAGATATTTTGTTATAGAGATGACTAGAAGAATTTTTATTTTCAGACTTAGTATTTATTCCTCTGTAATTCTGTATTTCCTTGTAATTTCTTGTAACGTTTGTACTTCTTTGTATTATTGAAGATGTATGCTTATGTATGTTTCTGATATGTCACCATTGTTGTGACATCTCTACCCTTGTCGGGTCGGGGTGTTACAGTCTCATACCATGCCCTGGGAGCTTGTTTCAGTCCATAAAGGGCTTTGTTAAGCTTGCAGACATGGTCAGGAAACTCATGGCTTTCAAATCCAGGAGGTTGCTGAACATAAACTTCTTCTTTCAGTGAGCCATTTAAGAATGCACTTTTAACATCCATTTGGTACACTTTGAAGTTCATGTATGTAGCAAAAGCAAGGAAGATCCTGATGGCTTCCATCCTTGCTACTGGTGCAAATGTTTCTTCATAGTCAATGCCTTCTTGTTGATTATAGTCTTTGGCTACAAGTCTGGCTTTGTTTTTAATGACTATGCCATTTTCATCAGATTTGTTTTTAAATACCCATTTCATGCCAATGACTGAAACATCTTCAGGACATTTGACCAAGGTCATTACCTTGTTTCTGTCAAATTGTTCTAGTTCATCATTCATGGCTTGAACCCAACTTGGATGTTTTAGTGCTTCCTTAACACTTTTGGGTTCAGTTATGGAAATGAAGTCCACAAATAGGCATTCACTGGCTGAGGCTGCTTTCAGTTCAGCATCCATGCTTCTTGTGAGCATGCCTTCAGTAGGCTCTCCAATTATATTGACAAGTTCTATATCCTGAGACCTAGTCCAATTGTCCTGAGGTCTTGGAAACTGATTAGAACTTGTAGAGGCCTGATGGGTAGGATCAGGATCAGACACTTGATGTTCTTCAGCATCATGAGTGTCTGAGTGGGTTGACTCATTACTATGATTGTTTAGTACCTGAGCACTTTGTACTGACTGAATGAATTCATCAGTACTTTGTGCTTCAATAAACTCAGTGATGGTTGGGTAAGGAAGGTTGTGGGGAATGATGTAATAGGAGATGTCAGCATTTGCATGGTACTGAGTGGAAGGACCATTATCAGTATGATGTTCATCAGGAGGGTATCTTAACGATTCATCAATACCTATCTCTTCCACTGAGTTGTTAGAGACACTGATTGCATCAGTGCTTTCATCAAAGGTAACATGAAATGTTTCCTTAGTATGCTGTCTCCTAGTGTTAAATACCCTGAAGGCCTTTGAGACAAGGGAGTATCCTAGGAAGTATCCATCATCAGCTTTGGCATCAAATTTTCCTAAGCGATCCTTGTTATTATGAATAAACACAGGACACCCAAAGACATGAAAGTAGCTGATGTCAGGGATTCTTCCCTTGAATAACTCATAAGGAGTTTTGCTATGTCTCTTGACAATGATGGATCTGTTTTGTGTGTAACAGGCAGTCTTTACTGCTTCAGTCCAAAAGTGTTTGGAAAGGACTGATCCATTTAGCATTGTCCTAGCTGCTTCAATGAGTGTTCTATTTTTTCTTTCAGCCACCCCATTTTGTTCAGGTGTGTAGGGTGAGGAAAAATTGTGTGAAATGCCTTTCTCATCACCGAAACATTCAAGTTCATAATTTTTGAACTCTGTTCCATTGTCAGTCCTAATCTGTTTGACTTTGATGTCATTCTGATTTTCAATGTTCCTAACAAAGGACATAATTGTTTCAGCTGCCTGACTCTTTTTGATCAGGAAGTATACCCAAGTGTATCTTGAGTATTCATCCACAATGACCAGAGTATACTTCTCATGGTTAATGGATCTAGGACTAATATGTCCAAATAGATCCATATGGAGAAGATGAAGGCAGTTCCTGATGGAAAAGTTGGTTTTGGTTTTAAAGGATGCTCTGTGATGTTTACCTTTTTCACAAGCTGAGCATGGTTTGTCCTTTGAAAACACAAGAGATGGTAAGCCAAGGACCTTGTTTTGTTTTACAAGGTTGTTTATGTTTTTGAAGTTCAGGTGGGAGAGTCTCTTATGCCAAAGCCAGTTGAGAGTATCAGTGGCCTTGGTGAAGAGACAAGTTCCATTCTGAGTCAGACTGGACATGTCTAACACATAAACATCATGTCTTCTTGGTGCAATAAGGACAACTTCCTTATTAGCATTGAAGATGATTCCTTGTTTATCATCAAACTGAACTATGTATTTCGCATCACATAGTTGACTGACACTTATCAAATTGTATTTTAGACCATTTACATAAGCTATCCTAGTAAAGACTATACCATTGCAGTTTACTGAACCATAACCTTCAGTGAGACATGATGAGTTATCAGCAAATATCACTTTGGGTCCTGATTCATCCACATACTTGTGCAGATACTCCTTCACACCAGTCATGCTCCTTTAACATCCACTATCAAGATGCCAAACAGGATCCCTGGCATGTTTCTGCACAAATGGTAAACTGGGTCAGTTCTTTCTAGGACTCCACTTCTTGGAGGGCTTAGCTTTGAGGGTCTTATTAACATTTTCAAGTGATTTATGGTCAGTGGTGGAGTGGACTGAGCTACTACATATTATGCATTTGATTGCTGATGTAGACTCAGTGGACTAAGAAGCTGACTTTGTCATACCTCTACTGGCCTGAATGGCCTTACCACGTCCTGAGGTGTTATGAGTGGAACTTCCACTATTTTCACAACAATTGTAAATTTGACAATCCTTAGGATGGTGGTCATTGAACCCACAGTAAGGGCAAGGTGCAAAAGGCTTTGCCTTTTGTTTCTGTTTCTGTTTAGAATCAGAAGGATAGTTTAAAGACTGAGCTTTAAGACTTGCCATGTTTGATGTGACTGAATGTGTTTTGTGATCAGAGGTCCTGTGATCATCCTTTTTGCAAACCATACAATAAAGGATTCTATAGCAATCGTCAGTGACATGATTGGTATAGTTACACAGTTCACATCTTTTCAGGGGTTTTGAGGGTTTGGGTTTGGTTCTTGAGGAAGTTGGTTTTTGTTCCTTTTTGGATTGAGAAGATTTCTCTGAAGATGCAATCTTCTCACCAAGCTTCCTGACCATTTCAGCCAAC
Source organism: Artemisia tridentata subsp. tridentata (assembly GCA_021014915.2). Taxonomy (NCBI): domain Eukaryota; kingdom Viridiplantae; phylum Streptophyta; class Magnoliopsida; order Asterales; family Asteraceae; genus Artemisia; species Artemisia tridentata. The sequence continues at coordinate 240,299,879 of CP139508.1, forward strand.
TGATCAAATTTTGAGTCAGGGCTTTGGGTTGTTACTTCAGAAGGGACTGAAGTTGATGAGTCATCAGTATTTACTGAGACTTCAAGGGTTGGTCTCTTCAGGATGGTTGTTCCCATTCCTGATCTCTCCTTTGGAGAGTGTGGTGAGAAGACCATTGGTGGGAGGCTTGAGTTTGGTGCAGCACCCTGAAGGGTATTCAGTGGAGGAAGTGGTGGATATGATTCTGATTCAGACTCATTCACAGACTCAGTATTACTGACTTGTTCAGTGAGTTCAAGCTTACTGAGTTGTTCAGTAAGTCCAAGCATATTTTTCAAAGCCTGACTTTCAGGAAGCAAGATCTTTCCAGTCTCAAAGTTTGGTAACTTACTGACTGGGTTGTCCCTGACAATCCAGTCATTTGACTTGGAAGCATTTCTTGCTCAAAAGATATGCCAGCTGGAACAAAGGTTAATTCACTGTGACTCACATTGGGATCAACCATAAGAGGGTCAATTCCAATGGTTTTCTTAGAGCTTAATCCCACAATGTCAAAGACTTTGGGGTTCTTTTTGGTCCAGCTTTGGATGACAGCCTTTTCTTTGTTAAGTTCAGTTTGTAGGGCTTGGTTATGTCTCAAAATTTCAGTGTTCTGAATTTGTAGAGAAATTGATTCTAGTTTGGCTTGCTTCAGTACAAGCAATTCATCTCTACATTTATTCAATTCTGACACTATATTGTTATATTTTGAAAACAGGTTAAGCTTTTGTTCCTCAACAAATTTAAGGTCTACACAAATATAATCCATGTAAGACTACCAATTAGAATTATCATCCATAGAAAGTAAAGTATTTACCTTCTTCATGGTGATATTTACCCACTCTCCATTCCTAGCATGGCCTTTCCCAACAGCTACCTGATCACCTTCAGAGAGTGCCATCAGTGCACTCACTCTTATTTCCTCATCTGAGGAGACCTCTTCTTCATCCCAATCATAAGCTTCAGCTACTAAAACCTTGTTCTTTGTCTGAACAGGTTTGGATGTATGAGCAGCCTGAGACATAGAGGGATTAGTTTCAAGAATTGCAAGCTTAGCCTTAGCTTTCCTATATTTTGTTTCAAAATCTTTTTAACCCTTGTTTTGAAATTGTTGGGTCGACTGAAACATTCTAGGTTGAAACTTGTTAGTTCCTGAGGAACTATTTCCTGAAATTTGTAAGAAGGTTCTGAGGTAGTTTTAGAATAGCAGTCCCTAGCAAAATGACCCTTTTTACCACAGTTAAAACATTCAGTGGTTTTATTTGCTTTTCCTTTAGAAAAGTTGGACTGGTTTCTTTTGATGAAACGTTTTGAACTAGCAAGGAATGTCGTCTCTTGGAATTCCAAGTTTAAATCTTTTAGGTACTCATCACTAGTCCTTTCATCAATTTCATCCTCAGAATCTTCTTGGAAATCCTGCACAACACCATTAGTATAGAAATCAGTTGAAATGGGTGTGGAGGTTAAGGCCTTTTTGGACTCAAGAGCTTTTGAGTCAGGATATCTCCTTGAGATCAAGTTGTCCTCATAGACAAATTTCCCATAGATTTCAGGGAGCTCAAGGGTCTGAATGTGATTAGCATTCCTCAGGCCTTGTGAGAAGTTTAGCCACTTCTTAGGGAGACTGTTGACAAAGCCAACATTTGTCTCATGCTTAGATAATACTACACCATCATTTGATAGTTCGTTTATCAAAGTCTTGTATCTGATATAAGTCTGAGAGAGACTTTCAGAGTCTTTTGCCCTGAAAGTATTATACTCAAGTTTCAGGTCCATGACCCTGTTTTCCTTGGTATCTGAGGGGCCCTCAAAGCTATTAACCAAGTCATCCCAAGTTTGCTTGGCTGTTAAACAGTTGATGACTGATTCCATTATATCGTCAGGAAGACAAGATATAAGGATGTTTTTAAGGCGTTGGTCTTGATTGACCACCCTCCTCTCATCAATGGTCCATTGTGCCTCAGGCTTGTTTAGCCCTTCAGCAGTCTTAGGGACAAATGGGTCATCCCTGATACAGGTGATGTAGTAAGGTTCCATACCAGTTAAATAGCAAATCATACGTTTTTTTCCATTTGCTAAATTTTCCAGCTTCTAGTCTGGGTGCAACAGCAGAATAGCTGCCACCCTTTTTATCGACCAGCTGGGGTACATTAATATCAGCCATAGTAGGATCTTGGTTTTAAAAACCTTGAGCACTCTTGGTTAGTTTCGAAAGATTTTATAAACCAGAGGCTCTGATACCACTTGTTGTTCCCTTAACACGCTTAGAGTTAACTAGAAAGTTAATCTATTCGTGTTTATGACTAATACAACGTTATGATTAATTCTAACAGATTAATGAAACGTAAAAGTAAAAACACATAAGTATTTTTCAACGTTTAAATTCTTATTAGAAATGAATCAAAGAATCTATTACCCAAGTGTTTTGCGGAACAACCACTTGGGATTGAACAGACAAGGTATGGTGGTGTCTCCTATCTAAACTCAAGCTTTGCTTTGAGTGGTAACAATATGCCTCACTGAGCTATCTCAGGGACTGGTTACTCTTTGTAGGAGAGAAGTTGCTTTGTAAAAGTCTAAGCTTTCAATGTACAAAAAACACACCCAACTTCTCTCCTTTTGAACCTATTTATACACAAGTATAAAAGAGTAAAAGTGATTAAAAAACTACAACTTGTTGAAGCAAGCGTGTCTGACAATTACAACAGTAATTGTCATTTCCAAGAACCAATGGGAATGGACTATAAAGTCTTTAGGAGTGGTTGGTCTGACACTCCACGACTTTTAGCCGTCTTAGGGAAAGTTTCTTCCTGACAAGATAAGATTTGATCTTATCTTAAACTCTTCCCAGATCTTCCCGCCTTTCTTTCAGGCGTTGAGTTCTTCAGTCTTCAATCACTTAATGTTGTTGAGGAGACTGGGGTTCAGTGAGTTCTTGTCCAACACTCACTGAACCATCATCTTCTTCTTTGGCTTAAGTCCTACACAGGGAGTGCCGCCTTCCTGAGTAGTGAATCCTTCTTCTTGAATTCGCCTTAAGCATCCTGAAGATGACTCACTGAGTGACTGTTCACTCAGTGACTTGAATTGTTCTCGGTTTAAGTTAACACTTAGTTAATTTGTGTTCAAATCCTGTTTTAAGTATTCTTGGGTACTGATGGACCCAACACTATCATATATTCCATATTCTGTATGACATCTTGTTTAGCAAGTTCTCTTGGATTCATTTGCTTATTCATTTTGTATACACTTATTACCTTTCATTTGTTTATATCTGTTCACTGGGCTTTTTAACCTCAGACGCATTTCTTTTCCTGCGGCAGGTTTAGGTTGGAAGCTGGGGATTAAGTGAAGTGTGCATAGAAGCTCTTAGTGGACCACCCTGGCGATAGACCCCCTTTGCATATGGATTAGACTTTGGAGTTATCTTCCATTTAGATTTGTACTCTAGTTTGATAGTCAATATTATTTAGACTTATTATGTCCTTAGTTTCATTTTGAACTTTTGTAATCTTAGTATTTATAAAAGTCTTTCACTTTCGTTGATGTTCTGATTGACACCATAATGTTATATTTTGACCCTTCTCTGGTTGGGGTGTTACACATACGGTATGGAGCTTTGGAAATAGGTTCGGCACCCGGAATCAAATCAATACTAAATTCAACTTCACGCGCAGGAGGCATACCAGTAAGTTCATCAGGAAACACATTAGTAAAATCACAAACAACTGGATGACTCTCGATACGAGGACCATCTAAGGAGGTATCTTTAATCGAAGCCAAAAATCCTTCACAACCATGTGAAAGTAACGAACGAGCTTTCATAGCCGAAATGATCTTAACAGACTTACCAGGTTGGGAACCATGGTAAACAAATTCAGGAGCATTCAGATTACCAAATATAACTCGTCTGGTATGACAATCGATAGTCGCCCAATGCTCGGACAACCAGTCCATGCCCAGAATAATGTCAAAATCGTGCATGTCCAACGGAAGCAAATTAGCAGAACGGATCTTATCGGTAAAACATAAAGGACATCTCAGAAATTCTTGATTAATAACCACATGATTCTTCGTCGGAGTCGAAATAGATAGAGCATATTTTAATGGTGTTGCGGGTATACTAATATGTTTGGCAAACGAATTAGAAACCATCGAATGTGTAGCACCCGTATCAAATAAAACAAATACAGCGCGATCATGTAAATAAAGAATGCCTGAAATGGTACCTGAAGCACGAGCTGCCTGATCCCTGGTCATAGAGTACACCCGACCCTTAGTAGCAGCTGGTTTGTTGTCCCTGGCACTCCTGTTGTTGTTGTTGCCACCATACTTAGGATAATCCCTCCTAATATGATCAGTCGATCCACATGAGAAACATGCACCCGTAGTCTTATAACAAGCCCTCCCAGGGTGAAATTTCCACAAGTATCACAAGCAGTAGCCAAAGCTTGATCTGTACCACCCCTCTGAGCAGACGAACCTGAAGAATGATGCTGCTGATAACCACGAGACTGGTGATCCCTGTCTCGCCCTGACCTCTGGCTGTCGTTTCTCCGCTTGTCAAAACCCCTTCTATCATAACCCCGACGATCATTACCCCTCGAATCACTACCCCACTGATTGTTCCCCTGAACTGGTAGCACACGATCCCCGTCGTGATTTCTCTTAACACCCTGTCTAGCCCTCTCCTGCATGATCTCAATGTTGCGAGCAGCGTTAGCAACCTGTGCTACATCATCAAAATGGGTATTCACAATCCCATCCAAAAGATCAATCCGAAGTGCCCACTTGAAAGCCTTAGCCTGTTCTTCCTGGGTTCCTGCCTTGGCCCCCAAGAATCCAGCCAAACGAAGAAACCTCTTCATGAACTCAGTACTAGCCTCCCTCTCAAACTGATAAATCGAATGAAACTCTCTCTCATACTTCTCCTTCTTGGACCTCGAAAAATACTGAAGAGAGAAAGTATCACGAAAATCGTTCCACGACAAAGTAGCAACAAAATCATCTCCACCCTTAGCTAGCTTATATGCTTTCCACCAGTTGAGGGCGTCACCCTCAAACTTATAGCTAGCAAGTCGAGATTTGAACACGTCATCACATCCCAGAACTTCAAATATCTTCTCAATATACGCGATCCAATTCTCCGCCTCAACCGGAGCAGTCGTAGAGCTGAACGATCGAGGCTTTTACTTACAAAACCTCTCCAACCAAGTATGAATAGTCACTGGTAGAGCACCACCACTACCACTACCACTACCACTGGCCGTATTCTGACGGACCTCATTTGCGATCCGTGTGGTGAGGCCCGGTAACAGTGCGTCAACGGCCTGCTAGACTGCGGTATTAAAAGCAGGGTTTGAACTGAAGTCTTTGGAATTACGGGTGCTCACCATCTGAATATTTAACAAACAAATCAGCGACAACAATTTAATGGTTAAGAATCAAAATACGAAGGAAGAGATCGAATCAAAAGGAAGCCTAACGTCTACCCAATCCTCATAGGACATAGCCTAAGCTCTACAGGGTGAAGTCTAAGCTCTGATACCATAATTTTAACACCCCAACCCGACAAGGGTCGAAATGTCACATTATTGTGTCATACAAAGCATAATAACGCAAGCGGAAGTCTTATTAAATAAAGTACCGAGTCATATAATCCAAATGACTTCAAAAGGAAAATACATAATCCAACATGTCCAAAAGAAACGAAATATCCAAAATAAATGTTCTCCAAACTAAGTCCATAGTGCTAGGGAACAAGGTAAGGTCGGTCCACTCAATAGCTCCTACTCTCAGCACATCAAAGCCCAGCATCCCTCTTATTACCTGTTGCATAGAAAAGAAACGCGGCTGAGCTTAAAAAGCCTAGTGAACATATATAACGAAACAAATAATTGAATCAAATGAATATATATCAACGGAATCAATAGGATCTGCTGAACAAAGTATCATAAAATCAAAAGGAGCAATGTATAATGGTCTATAAGGAAATCATAATAAGATCAAAGAAGTCAAACAGAGAATCATAATCATAATATCAACATAAATGCCCACGAGCTCAGAAAGCATGCCACATGCTTAGTCACATAATCCTGTCATAGCATAAGTGTACAAGGAGGGTAGACCTCTCAAGTACCAGAAGTGAAATGGGGTGCATGGAACGCACTACCAATCACTAAGTCAAACCATATCCAAACAGACAAATACCTAGGATGCATCCATATGCTCCTTGCAAAACAGAATACATATGTAAGACAAGACTATACATACATATAACAAAATGGCCATGTGCGCCATAATCATATATATCATAACAGAAGGGAACGCCGTGGATCAATCACACCTCCACAGAAAGTGTCATGTCATTGGTGCCTCAATGACATGGCCATGGTACCTCCATGGCTAGTTCAGAAACAGCTCGGGCAACAGAACAGAACAAAGCAAAGTAGAGCAAAGCAAAACTATCCATAATCAAAATAGAGCTACTATAGCATAATCAATCAGAGCATATCAACAGAACAAAATCTCATATCAACGAGATAATATACAAATCATCATAACAAAATGGATTGCAAACAGAATCATATCAAACGGATCATATCAACGAATCATATCAAATGGAATCATATCAAAGCAACTGAATCAAGTCAAGGATCGAGAAGTCATGAGATCAGAACCCTTACTGAGAAAGAGTAGAATATATGTACCTTATAAAAAGCAAGCAAATGAGAAAAAGGATCACAAGAAGATGAGTCACTGCTTCTTCACGAAATCTACACAAGTTAATGATCATAAATTACTTATAAGCTCATTTTATAAGTTTAGTGCGTATAGTTATCCATATTAGGGTTTCTTTCTATGTTTAGTAACCTTCCATATTTAATAAGTTTCCATAATTAGTAACTTTATAGTAAAATCCATTAAGTAGCCAAACTTAAGGGTTTACAAATGATAATGGGTTAACTTAAAGGTTTAATATGACAAATATTATAGTTTAAGGCTTTATATGCCATTTTAGAAAAGTATAGGGTTTGATGTGTCAATCACCAAAGTTTAGGGTTAAAAGTGTAAATTCATGTCTAGGTTCATTTTTAGGGTCGACAAAAGAGCACAGCCAGATTCATAGGAGTAGCCACCCATATACGAATTGCATACACATCATAATACCCACACACTTCACACTAACACATATATATACGTAGCATGCACACCATTAACCACACGATCACATACACTTGGTTTATCTCATTTTAGGTTTCGTTAAATGGACAATTAATGCCATAACTTAGGGCTGGTTTCATTTTGGTTCGACAAGGAAGCGAAGCAACCAGATTCGACCTCAAACATATACATACGATAACATACATACTTGGCGAGGCAATACAAGGACAAAAGGATAGATGGCGAGGCAATATAAGAGGTGGTGCGAGGGGTTTAAACAAGGCAGCGAACAAGAACAAACCAAACACTATTCAACCGTGATTAGCAACATGTAAACTCCAGGTTTATAGACTCATATAACCCACGCAAAAAAAACCCATGCAAACTAGTTTTAACGAGTCGAAACACAACGAAAATCTTCACATACAATCATAATATTCTGGTTAACATTCAGCCTAGGGTTTCTAATATTGTGCGCCTCATAAATGACCATATATTAGGGCT